>JAJGOT010000176.1:680000-1120000 GCA_022457155.1 Cladopsammia gracilis
GAGGCTAATTGACATACATATAAAAATAATTATAATAAATCGGCCGCCATATTTGCATTCGGTGTATTGCCATGAAATAAATCATTTGTTTACCGCGATATTTGTTTTCACGAGGGTGACAAGGTTCTAACATCTTCGTTTGCCTTTGTGGTGTTGGTATGCATGACGTATTTAGAATTGTATAGTATGCCTTCACCATGTCGGTGGCCTGCTTTAGAACACCACACTATTTAACAGAAGTCGTAATTGTTTTACTACATTTTAATGTATTCGTAACATACTTTAACAGGTCCTCAGTCAAAGGAAAAAGAAGAAACATCTAAAGCAAGAAAATATCTTCCATACCATGCTAATTCTTCAGTTAGCTCTTTTTATCGGTAAACAATTGACCGCCATTGTATGTCGTGATCCAAGAATCATGTCCGGAAGTCCTCAGATATTTACGAGCTATGATGGTGTTGTCCGCGATCTTCTCAGCACGGATATAACGAGGAATCTGCATGAAAAATTACAAATGCACAGTGAGCGAATATCCTCTTTAGAGAGACAGATGGCTTCAGTATCATCTGCTCAACGTCTTTTCGATTCTGAAGGCAACTTACCAAATGCCGACGTTGCCAGAAGACTGACCAACCTTGAGAGCAAATCTGCTGTGGAAACTGTGAAAAGACAAGTCCAGGAGGCCACTAGGAGGACCGAGAGGCGGATGGAATCTATTGAGCACACACTGGCACTTAGAAATGTTGCCCTGGTGGATTTAGAGGAGTACGTCAGGCAACAAGAGTTTCCAAGCTATGATGGTCGGTTGCTGTGGAGGATAACTGATTATGCTCGAAGAAAAAATGAAGCAGTCAGCAGGCATCAAGTGTCCTTTTGCAGCCCGTGTTTCTTCACCAGTCGCTATGGATACAAGATCTGCGCGCGTATCTATTTAAACGGAGACGGCATGGGCCGAGGGACACACATATCAATATTCATTGTTGTTATGCGTGGTCCGTATGACGCACTTCACCCCTGGCCATTCAGACATAAAGTCACATTTACGTTGCTAGATCAGAATCACGTGGAACACGTCATCGACAGCTTCCGACCTGATCCAAACAGCTCTTCCTTTCAGAGACCAAGAAGAGAGGCAAACATTGCAAGTGGATGTCCCATGTTTTGCTCGCTTGCTGAACTTCATAACCACGCTTATGTGAGAGATGACACCATGTTCCTCAAAATAGCTGTCACCGCGGTTGACTTTGTGGAGTGCGTCACACAACAGCTTGATAGCCTGGTGGGTTTGTAACAGAAGGCAGAAATGAATCTTAAGAACAGGAAACGTTTAGCTCTGGACAGCGTAACAAAATAGACTGTTCACAGTTAATTTATCTTTTCAGTTGTAAGATAGTGGAGCAAACGTACCATCGTGGAGTTTGACAGCAACTCCTCCCCCCCCCCCCCCCCTTCCCTCATATCTCTCTCTGTGTCTCTAAATCCCTCGCAGTTGAATTAACAATCTTGTAAAATTAGAACGTTTGTGAGCAGGCTTAAAGAAGCATGAGTTTCTATCCGGGATAATTCAAGTTTGTGGTCATGTGTGCTAAGTTGTTGTGGCCTATGACTTATATTGTTTTCTTGCAAAATTCAGCGCGGTGTACATTACTTTAGCCATACGGTCAGACGGCAGTACTCACTTGTGTGGTTGCTATAAACCAAAGTTCTACGTACTAATTAACTTAACCCTCGGACGTACACGCAAACCGTGTACCCCAACCGTGGTACAAGGAGGCCGGAGGGGAGGGGGTTGTTGCGATGTGCTCTACAAGATAAGGAAAATATTCTCAAATAAAGCAAGGACCACTTGGACAAACAGCACGGCGAAGTGAAGCCGGATCTTGGAGTAGATCAGGATCAGCAGTAGTATTGAATAAAACTTAAAACTGAATGCAAGGCTGATCGGACAGCTATAAAGGGTATTTTATTGCCCAATATTTCGGTTAGGCAAAACTAACCTTCATCAGGGGCTACAAAGAGCTAAGTAAAAATGGAATAAAACGGTTACAAGATATAAAATGATTCAAATGAAAGATTAAATATGATTGGTTAACAAAAATAAACAGTAGAAACGTTTACAAAAGCATTCCCTTCTCCTCAAATTCCCTTCTTAAAAGCATTCCCTTCGTTTACAAAAGCATTCCCTTCTCCTCCTCTCATATCGTACCGCCGATGCAACAACCTCCGTGACATTTTAGTCAGAGCCAAACACCGCAGACCACCCCCCCCCCCCAAACACCAGGAGCTTTCCGCTGTAACAGAAATAGGTGCAAAACGTGTCCTTTTATCTCAGAGGGAACCACGTTTTACACCTTTTTCTCTACAAACGAACAACAACGAATACGACACCACATCTCTTGCTCATCTACGAATCTCATATATATGATACAGTGCTGCAGATGCAAAGTACAATACATAGGAGAGACTAAACGACATCTCAGCGACAGATTTGGCGAACACAGACGCGCAATCGAAAAAGCCATTAACCAACATCACATTCATCAGCCTACCGCCGTTTCAGATCACTTTACTCTTCCTGGCCATTCAATCAATGACATAGAACTCATTCCCCTTGAACTCATTAACTCTGACAGAGACACCAGAGAAAGATTTTTAATTTCCAAGGGCAAGACTCTTGAACCCTATGGGATGAACAGACGCGATGAAACTTAATATATTTCTATTTTTATAGTAGCTTTTGTAAACGTTTCTACTGTTTATTTTTGTTAACCAATCATATTTAATCTTTCATTTGAATCATTTTATATCTTGTAACCGTTTTATTCCATTTTTACTTAGCTCTTTGTAGCCCCTGATGAAGGTTAGTTTTGCCTAACCGAAATATTGGGCAATAAAATACCCTTTATAGCTGTCCGATCAGCCTTGCATTCAGTTTTAAGGAAAATATTATGGGTTGGGGCGCTGCTGGGGGTCCGTAACGTCATCCAAAATGGCCGCCATCTTGGATTTTACTAAAATTTCAAATTCATCGGAAAAATGCGAAACTTGCAAATATTTTTTCCTAGAGTTGCGAAATAACATGCAATTGTACATTTTGATGTTTTGAGAAGCATTTTATATGTTTTTTCGCTTAACAAAACAGTTGAAAAACATGTATTTTTCTTCAAAAATGGGTTGACAACATGTTACTTATGACGTCATATCTCGTTACCATAGCAACCGGTTGGCGTCAAACTTTACTAAAATGTGTCTCAAGGATAAATGAACAGCTACTGAAAACAGCATGTGCTAATCTTAAATGGTCTTGAAAATATCGGAGAAAATCCTTAGAGGGGGCAACACCCCCCCTTGTACGTCCGAGGGTTAAATTGAGAGTTTGGCATGTCTAATGGCGTGGGTAAGCTTCTTGCAGCTATCGTCGGGAGCTAGCACCCATCGAATCATTTCTTATCAGTGAAAAAGCTGTTCAAAAAGCCTTAGTCGCTTTAAACATTATTTTGTAATGAATTAGACTAAAACTGCAGTTTTCATCAGTAAAATCCCGCCTCGAACATCAACAAATTTCACACGTTTTGTTTTCGGAAGGATAAAAATAGTTGTTTTTGGTACGTAATAAGGTCAGCGAGGATTTTCTTAAAGGAGAAAACAGCTAATAAATTCGGGGATTAGGATAAAATTTCCTTTCCCTAACATTTCCTGCTTCTGAAATATTCAGCTAAAACAACAGAAAAGATCAAACTTTGTAAAGTATTAGTTTTTGGATAGTTTCATTGAAAGTCACTAACATGATATGGAAAAAAAAAACTCTAACCCTAACCCTAACCCCTCAACATTCCTTGTTTGGTGTCCTTTTAATTATTAGTCGTTTGCCATTTGTGCTTATATTTGCAGCTGTGGTCTTATTTTGTGTTTGTGAATCTTGTTTTGAGTGGTGGCCGGAGTACTAAGAGGACGTTATTCAACATATTTTTCGAGAGTCGTTTGCTACCCGCGATCTCTTCAAGGCTGCATTTTTTTTATGTTTTACAACTAATCATTTCTTAATAATGTTTATCTTCCAAGGCGTATTTATTCATTTATTTTGTTTATTTATTCTTTACACTTAAAGGAAAATGCACCACGGCAAAGGCAACTTGTGCTGTACCATGAACGTCAAGAACGACGTCGACTAGAGCGTAGACTACTAAATCTGGAATTGCAGGTATAAAAGGCTCATTTACTTAGTTGTGTTGATTTCTGATCCCAATTTAACTGTTATAGTATATGGGACGCCAAATGTATTTTTATTATTTAGAGTGGTTATTTGTATTCAACTATTACAAACATGGTTATTTGTAAATATTACCACATTACAAGTTTGGTTATTTCTAATAACCAAAAAATGAACGTGGTTATTTATTAAATAACCAAAACATGGGTATGGTTATTTATAAATAACCAACATTGAAAAGTGGTTATTTATTAAATAACCAAAACATGGGTATGGTTTGAACTTGAACCTCGAAAAAGCTATCGTCTACTTTTCCAGGAAAAACATTGGCTCTACCAACTGATCATCAGTCAATCGATCGATCGATCAATCAATCAATCAATCAATCAATCGATCAATCAATCAATCAATCAATCAATCAATCCCCAAGCCACATGTCACTGAAGAACGCATGTGCCCACCTTACTGTGTGGCTGGCTTATATAAATCCATGAGTTCTCACCTCCAAGACTGCATTCATCCCGCCTTACAAGCAAAGGAAATGACCCAATTTCAGTAAAACAGAACAAAAATGATCGCTTTTAAGACCCAACCCAATCCGAAAGCGGTTAAAAAAGTGTTTTACAATGATACTTCAATCAAAACCGTTTGAGTTGAAAAGGTTGGTTCCAGTGGAACACAATCTGGCTTTACTAGATATTTTCTCCGTACTTTAGATTGCTGAGTTGGTTGCTAAATTGGAGCGTGGTTTTGACGACCTAAGAATGGAAAGGGTACTTACTCAAAATCGCGTGGATTACCAGCAAGCACAACTTAGACAGATGCAGGAAGAACGCCCTCGTGGTTCAAGCTAATGGCGAAGTTCTGTAATGGGCAGTGTTTGATAGGAACTGGATAACTAGCTCATTGCTCCATTGATATCAAGGATGTGCATGGATATCAGTTTATTAGTCTAGAACATGCCACTAGCACCATGTGGCCTGTTTGGCGTGTGATCACAACTCGCTCGTAACAAGCGTAAAATTTTCCGACAATGTATTAAGGTTACTGTAAACCTTTTTTGGTCCCATTTTGCATAATTTAATTTTTTTGAATTTCTGTTAAGATATAACATTAATCTAGAAAATATTGAAAGAAGTTTGGCAAAATCTTTAAAAGAACTCGAGATATTCTTAAAAAAGGAGTTTCAAGAGAAAAGTTGACAAGTAGCTATAGGTGTGATAATCCGATAATCTCTTTCCGGAGTGCAGCGCCTTCTTGTACGTATATGTACGTATATACTTTTCCCGCTAAACTTTATCCGCGGGATTGTTTACATCGCAATGCGGAGCGCATTTCGCATCGTCATAGCGTATTCTATTGTAGCGTCATAGCATTCTCCCCGGCCATTTTCCATGTTTCACCGCATGGTAGTCTACGCTTTTTCCAATTCCTGAAAATTTACAATTTGACCATTAAAGCCAAAGTGGACCTTTTTTGGTTAGCATAATTGTAGAGATCACGAGTGGAAAGAACCGCGGCGAGGAGTAAAAGAATAATAAATGAATGAATAGCTTACTCACTTGCATTTACTACTGATACCAGCACTTGTTTTTGGTCAATTTCCGCGGCCACGTGCACGTCTATTGTATTTTCATTTCTTTGAAAACTCTCACTGGCCCTTTTCGCTCGTTTGTTTCCACGACAATTTTGCTGCATTTTCGTTACATTCTTTCCGTTCATTTGGGTTTGCGGTTGCGCGAAACTTCGCCATTTTTTCTGTGGTTTTACTCTTTGAATAACTTATTAATAAATAATCAGCGGTAATCGAATTCACATACACATGCTGTGTGACGATACTCTTCATGGCGTTCTATGTTTCTTTTCATTGGTTGGCGGCACGACCACGATGACAGCCGCTTAAATGAGGTGTGAAAACAGTGAAAATCTTTCGAGGCCAAAAACTCGAGGTTTGTTTTTGCGAGAATGGCCTCTTTTCAAATGAATTAATATTTTCACGAAACGTGGCCAGTATGTTTGCTGGATATTAATTCACCAAAGTGTGTGGGGCTTTTACGAAATTCCAAATACTTTTCTCGTGGCGCCCCAAAGTGTGACGCGTGTAGAACAATTTTCTATTGTCCAACTTTAAAGTGGATTTACTCGGGAACCAATGAAAATATCGAAAAAGTCTCACACGCTTTGTTAGGCCACTAACTCTCGAGTGACACGGACCAGTTTGTTTTGATTTTCGCGCTAACACGGAGGTTGGTAATTCAGTGAAGTAAACACCGTCGGTTTTGCGTTTAAGGCTCGCACGCGCTTAACTAAAGAAAAAACAAGAAAAAAATGCTATTCTATTAATCTATCATTTATTAGCTTTACAGTGATATAGTTTTCTTGGGTTTCGTTAAAAATAGCGCGCGTACGAAAGATTTTCGGGAAGGCACCCTCGAAGGTTTACAGTAACCTTAACCCTATTCTGCCTGGAAAAGGGGGGGGGGGGGGACATTCATAACTTCTTTAGTATGTATTCAAACGCCATCAAACTTTGTGACTTTTCCTAAAATGAAACGGACAACAATTTCATATGACAATTTATTGATCACGTGACTTGATGTTTCCATGGCAACAAGATTTTCACAGCCATGTTTTTTTAAAGTTTTTGCATATTTGTACATTTTGAATGAAGACAAACAATGTTTATTGGTATAACTTTTATCGATTTTTACGTCATTTAGCGTTTATTTATTGGTTTTGATTAATGTTGAGTCAATTTGGACGGTATTTAAAAGTGTATCTTTTCGACTTCAACAGCACCCGTCTTGTGTAAAAGCTCGCTTTTATGAAATTGTTGTTCATTTTTACCATCGATGGCCGCCAGGCCACTTCGAAATATACCATTATACTCTTTAAAGTGCAGGTTTGGGTGGTGTTTGATGTAAGCCTGTTTTTTCCAATTTCTTTTGTTTTCAGCACGAACTGCACGTGCTATGCTTTAACTTCTTGGCAATTTGTATACGCGCACATTTGTATACGAACACCGTCACAATGCAACGTCTTGAATAATAACACCCCGGTGAGGCTGAGCCCGCAAATAAAAAAATGTTATGGTAGTTTTCGAAGTGGCCGGAACAGGGATTCAATCGAACGAATATTTGGGGTCATGTAATTTATTTAAGGTGGCTCCCAGCAGTTTCCAGCACTTTCCAAGACCTAGATTTTGATAGGTCATTAAAACCACTCTTTATCAGTTGATGCTACAATCATGATATCAAACGAATGCCCAATGATTGGTGAACACGTTGTTACCATTTTTGTGATACAATATGTTACTATAGCAACAGTATAACGTGCTGAAAACACTTTTAATTTTAGCTTTAAAGGGATACTGTCCCGGCTGAAATATCGCGTTTTCATGATTATGGCCAGGAGCTTGCTTTAAGCTTACTTTATTATCTTGAAATTGGAAAACCATCGCTAAAAGCGATAGAGGCAAAGAAATATGAACTAAACAAACAAAATAATAGCTAGAAAATTCACAATTTCACAAGAATGGCAAGTTTGATTTATTGACAGGAGGTCAATAAATCAAATTTCATGAACTGTAATCCACTTCAATCCTTAAAACCCTGCACTATATCTCCAAACTATTGCTTTTGTTTTGCTCTAAAGAATATTTTTATCCAGATAAGTTGTATATTTTGTGGCATTTGGCAATATAACGTGGAAATAAGCTGAGCGAAATTTTGCTATTTCGGCGGCCACAGTGTCCCTTTCAGTGTCAATAACTCAAAAATGACTCGGTTCGCCCCATTATTTATTGTCGAATTTTGAGCAGCAGGATAAGATGCAACTTTCGGTAAAGTTTAAAAGAATTCTGTATTTTTTATTGTCGAAAATCAAAATTCGACAATAAAAAATGGGATTCACCGAGTCATTTTTGAGTTTTTAACACGTAAAGCTAAAATTAAGGGTGTTTTCAGCACGTTATACTGTTGCTATAGTAACATATTGTGTCACAAAAATGATAACAACATGTTCACCAATCATTGGGCATTCGTTTGATATCATGATTGTAGCATCAACTGATAAAGAGTGGTTATAATGATCCATCAAAATCTAAGTCTTGGAAAGTGTAAGTCCATAAGGGAAACAGATTAGTCATAGCCTGGGGTTCGAAATAGCGGGGTCTACTGAACTACTGTATAACCAAAAGAACAAAATACCAGCAACAAAAAAACTGAAGTACTCCAATGTAATTCTTAAAACAGTAACAGCTCATTGGTCGCCTTGATTAACCTTATAATACTCGTATGTAAATACATATTCAGCTGATAAGTGGCATGAAGTCAGCTTAAAATAATTAGTTATGACCACAGTACGTGCATCGGAGACCAATAATTATTATCCAAAATCTAAAGTAAGATCATTTCCACTTTTTGGACGGAGCGGTTGGGGTTGGGGCGCAATAGTAGAACAACTCTTTTTCGGGAATTAATGTCGTGGACTCAATTTTCTTTCACTGGTTTGCAAAATATTTTTGCGACATTCCACCGTGCTCTATTTTTTTATTCTTCTTTAAAACCTTTGGAGGAAATTTCCCAACCTCCCCCTCCGCCCTAAAAATAAAATGGTCCGGCCTTCTCTAAGTCATCCTAAAAACATTTATGAAAAAATAGAGACAGTCGCAACTGGAAAGAGTAACTAAGGACATGAATACCGAGATAGATTCAAGGAAGATATGCGATTACTTCGGGAAAATAAAGTGAGCAAGGTCCTTACCAGTAGGTGTATTCCAATTTTCAGTCATGTGATAAATGCATGTATAAATGTAGGGTTGTCCAGATATGTTGTGTAAATCCTTAATTAGTAATAGTAGTAGTAAATCCTTTATTTAAACACAATCAGTAATTAAAGCAATTAACATGCTTGAGGAGTCGTGTACTGGTCTATAATAAAACAAGAAAAATATAATACCTTCTTAATATTAGCTAATTAAGATAAAAAAAAATAATTGCATTAACACCCATGATTGCTAATTATGACCATTAATACAAATGTTTTTCCAAGTTTTTTTTTTAATGAAAATAAAACTGGTCATACAGTTTTCTGGATGGATGAGTCATCAGTTGATTCCAACGGATTCATGATCGTCTGGCCCGATTATTTCTTTCAAAGTATGTTTACTTGAACTTTTGCAGCATCATTTGTCACCCATGAAAACTAAAGTAACAGTTTGCGAAGTTTTTTTTTTTTCTGGTCTTCTGGTTTACGTACACGCAAACTTGTTGCAAACTTGTTCAGTAGAAATGGTGCTGGTAATTACAGTGGAACTATTCGAACCGGGACACCCTGAACATTTTTAACCAATCAGAACGTTATTTGAGAACAAAGGATAGCAACCTTTTTCGCCAACGGACCAATGACATCGACGAACGCGAACAATAGTTTTCAACAATATTTGAAAACGCGGCAACTGTCACGACTAGATGCGGACCTCTCAGAAAACATATCATTGTTTTGATTGGTTACTTTTCTGTACTTTCGATCCTAAATTTTGAAGCAAACATCAAAAGCTATGGACGTGGATCGTTCTCAAACACTTATAATTTTTTTTGAATTGAAAAAAGTTATTCCTCGCTATAGAAATTATAAAGAAGGTATAGGAAACGTAAAGACAAAAATTGAAACACAACAAACCTTTATTTTCCCTAATTTATACAAATATAAAACATGAACTGCTCAGCGCACGTAGACGCAATACTGAAGTACAATATACATCGATACGCTAAAATCTTTCAAAAACAAACGAAAGCTCCCAATCAGGAGATTTATACATAAGGATTTCTACAATGAGAAATAAAAAGACGATCTGTTCGGCGCCAGGACACTACAAGAACACATTTACATTTGCGCGCCTAAATCTTTCGATAACAAACGGTAGCTCGTAATCACGATCTTCATCCATTGGAACTTTGTTGCCGAGTGCTTTCTTTAGAAGCATCAGATCTTTGTCTAGGGCTGAACGATCAATGTATTTGATCTGATTTTGCTTTCGAAGGCGCGGCCTCATGACTGCAAAAAAACTTGAGGTGGCTCTCTGCCGTGCACTTGTGAAAACTTCTAGGTCATTGTTGGCTTTTGTAACTTTTTTTTCTAAACCTTTTATTAGAGCCTTCAACTCTGACAGTTCTTTACTGAGTTCAGGATGTTTTGCTGGCAGTTTACAAGAATGAACTCCCTGACATGGTCCGTTTTTACATTTCGGCTTGGTATGCCCAGGTTGATGACAAATTGAACATAATTTGGCGCGCTTGTCTGCAATTGCATCAAAGTCGTCTATTTCCTTTTTACGGAGGGCCAGCTGATTCTTTGCACTTTCTAACTGCACCTGTACTAGTTGGACATCCTCGGTAAGCTGTACTTGATGTTTCTCCAGATAACCCGTAGCAGGTGGCACTGTCGCTGTAGGTAAATTCGCACTTGATGTAACCAGTGCCGAAAGCGCGCCGTTACACAGGTCATCGTTGTAATTGTTACTCTGTGTTGCCGTAAATGGAGTAAAAGCCCGTCTTTCAACTGTAGGAAAAAGCTCGCGTGGTGGCAAACTAGCCTGTGTACATCCACCTGATTCCTTCGCTTCTTTGAGATTATTTAGCTCTGCCAGCAGAATACGTTTCTCCGCCAGCAAAAGCTTCTGCGGGGTTGGGAAAAACGCGTCCAAATCCTCTTTTTGAATGTACTTTAAGGACTGTTGTGTCATGAAACCCCTGACCTCAAATTCTTTCGCTAGCCGTTCCAAATTTAAACCATTAGATATGCTCTTTAGCCATTCAAAAACTTCAGAGGACATTTTTGACAAGAAAACAGCACAACTCACGGTCAACTCACACCAGTCAAATGACGGACTAAAAATAGCGTAAGGTCAACAAAAAAGCGTGAGATATGTACACTATTATGTAAATACGGTGATCCAATTAGCGTTTGAGCGCGCGCGACCGATTTTTGACAGCTGTCTGTTTTGCACGCACGGATCAGCTCTTCAGCTGAACAACAAAGTCGCCAATTTTCATGAATTTTTGTTTGCAAAAACGTGTCTAACAATGTCTCACTTTACTGTTCATAACGCGGTTGTAAAAGGACATCATGTGTATGGTTACCACGTCGATGTTGGGGATATCTATGTTTGCAAGTGCGAATTTGATAACATTCGTGACCGCACAGCAGTCGCTATTTACAGTAATTTGCAGCTTGTTGGGCACGTTCCCGCTGGATTTTGCAGTGCATTATTCCAGGTGATAAACCGATATTCAGGCAAGATACAAATCTTCTGGTGAGTTCCTCTTCACAAAACATGCTTCATAGCTTCATAGATGAAATTCAGTTACGCTCAGTAGTTTCATTTGACTGAAAGATCATACTCACATGCAACAACCCAATAATTTTTTTTCAGCGAAATAACATCATTGCCTGAACCTAGTCGACCACCCTGGCCATCCACCTGGTCCCAAGGAGGAGGAATCATTATTCCTTGCAAGTACCATGTTTACTGTGCCCGTGAAGATGAACGCGAAGTTCAACAGATTTTGCAAGCAGATATATTTTCTATTCCCAACGGATACATTCAGTTGAACTAGTACACAGACGTACATAGACAGAAGAAAGCTTGTTGTCATTAACTTTATTTTACCGAAATTACAATGTAAAATCGTCAACAGCATTTATACATGTACCATAGGCATAAAAGTATTTTTATTACACACAGCTCAGTTAGTGAGACGCATCACAATATGTAACCACAATGTCTGAAAATATTGATTGAATTACGGGCGGTAATTTGTTCACATGCTAAGAAAATGGAATACTCTGTTTGATTGCCCGCTAGTTCTTGATGGCAGTTCAAGAAAGCTTTTATTTCTCGAAAACAATACTCGCACGTATTAAAATGAGGGGAATATGGCGGTTGAAACAATAAATGCACTCCGCATTCCGCCAACATATTTCTCAGAACTGGTTCGGTGAAGTGGCCGTGATGGAAACCACAGTTGTCCATAATAACAGTGTCGCCGCGTTCCAGCAGCACTGACCCGTCTGCTTTGGTGATATTTAGCGCTTCCTCGAAGAAAAACAACAATTCATTTCCGTTTGATGCGCCCTCTATGACATTTACATAGTCTATTCCTTGCAATGAGTGCAAAAGGTTAATTGTATAATTAGCGTTTGACGCGTACCTTTGAACTTCGTACGCTGGCTGACCAAGTGGAGCATTTCCATAACGTCGGTTCATGGTTGTTTTTGTAACACTACTTTCGTCAAAAAAATGAATTGATGTGGGAGGCAAATCGCTTACTTGATCAAGATAAAAATTAGTGTGTTCAACATTCAATGCTGTTTTTGCTTCAAGCGGCACCTGCTGAATCTTTTTCTTTGTCATGAAAAGGTCTTCTCTTAAACATTTTGAAATCGCTGGCTTTGATGGCAAGTCAACAGGATGAACAATTCCATCAAGGATAAGTCTTTGCCGCAGTTCTGAGCTAGTTATACTGGGCTTACATAGTTTTTCGTTCTCTAAATATTGAATCACACCTCCCACTATTTTCGATCGCGGAGGTGCTGCTCTTGTGGCCGGCAGCGATGAGTTATTTACATCGTAGTCCCTCAAAACGTTTCGCACAAAGTGCCGACTACTTTTCACTTCAGTTGCGATCCTCTTTTGGCTCATTCCGGTGTGATGCAAATCTAAAACATGTTCTCGAAGCAGTTGAGAATGTCTGCGTCCATTATCGTATATTCCACCTTCATGATTCACTCTTACTTGTATATTTTGATAAAAAGCCATAGCAGAGCGGAAACTGTCGCAGTGCAGGTGATTCTGTTTACTTTGCTGTTTACGTCTCTTATACTTTCTTTATAATACCGCTGAATGATATGTGTTCAATTATAAAAAAAATTCAGTGTTTGGAAAAGATCTACGTGTATTGATGTTTGCTTCAAAATTTAGGATCGAAAGTACAGAAAAGTAACCAATCAAAACAAGGATATGTTTTCTGAGAGGTCTGCATCTAGTCGTGACGGTTGCCGCGTTTTCAAATATTGTTGAAAACTATTGTTCGCGTTCGTCGATGTCATTGGTCCGTTGGCGAAAAAGGTTGCTATCCTTTGTTCTCAAATAACGTTCTGATTGGTTAAAAATGTTCAGGGTGTCCCGGTTCGAATAGTTCCACTGTAAGTTATTCAGTCATAGCGTGTGATCAAAAGGCAAAAGATGTGCAGGGTCAAGTACGGTTCAACATAAATTATCGCCATTGAAGTCTGTAAGGTTTCATAACCAGTCCCTCCACAGAGTGAAACAAGGCGTTTCCGCCTCCGTTTTGATAACGGTTACTTAACGGAAACGTGAATTTCCGTAAGCGGAAATTTAACTATCCGTTGCGGGAAACACGAGTATACGTTACGTTTCAGTCGCTGAGGAGTCGCGGAAACGCATCACTTAAACTCGTGTATCCGCAAGGTTTACTTCTTGCGTAATCCCCATTAACCGTCATGTTTACGCACCTCGTAAATTCGGTGGACACACAATTATCCGTAGGATTTCCTGAATGTGGAAATGGGGAAACTTTGGGAATTCGCTTTTAACCGTCATGTTTACGCACCTCGTAAATTCGGTGGATACACAATTATCCATAGGGAGTTCCTTAATGTGGAAACTTGAATTCGCAAACCGCACTCTTAAACATGGCGGACACACAATTAACATTTTTTTTCGTGAATAAAATATAAAATATAAAATTGTTTGAGATCGGATAATCATTTTCTCTTACGTTGTAGACAATTAAACTAGCACTTTTGAAATTTGGACGTTCATCGAGAATACCGCGCGATCGGTTCATGCTACTTGGGCCACACAAAAATACATGAACAGAAATTTGTAACGTGGATAGACACAGTTACAATCGAGTTCATTGCGTTGTGAAACTTCTTAAGACCTACAACACATCATCATCATTTTATTTCAATAGTTTAAATTTAACAAATTAAAGAAATATACAACCTGCATATAGCAAAGCTAATCAAGGCAGGTTGTATAATTTACAATCAAATTTAGCAAACACAAATTATTTGTAAAATCAGGTAAATAATAAATAAATAAATAAATAATTAAAAATAATAATAATAATAATAATAATAATAATAATAATAATAAATACACCCTCAATGAGAGTGGATTTCGTTTTATTTCCACCATTAAAGAGAAAGTTATCACAATAATGGTATATTTTTCTTAAACTCTGACGTAAAAAATGTCATAATATAATTCTTTAAATTTTCATATAAATATACTTTTTCATTTACACTTGATTAGGAAATATTTCACAATATAAAAATATAATTTTCAATAAAAAAGTGGTTTTATTCCCTGATAATTTAAAATGTCGAGTTCCCAGCAACAAAAAGCAACAAAAAGCATAAAAAAAAAGATTTGCAACTGGTATGATGCAATGCTATCAGCTTCATAAAGGCAGTGTGAAATAAAAATTTGAAAGGGACATGTTCACAGCATTGCGCATGTCTCAGCATCACATACATGTATTTCTTCTCTTTCCTTTTTGCCAAATCGCTTTTTAACTTGTCAAGTTTGCACGTGGCACCAATTTAATCCGTAGATATAGAGCGGATCATTGCAACGAGGAATAAAATTAAATTTGATATTATATACTTCCGTTCATCAATTATTTAAATTTTGTACGGTAACAATGCAAAAACAAAATGCAAAAGCTAACGCATGCGGAAAACCGTGAACAGGTTTCTTTAAGAGGCACTTTATCATTACTATGGAATATATTCAATAAATATTAACTTTGAGACAGTCGTCCTCCCCAAGAGGGACAGTTTTTAGGGAGTGGTCTGTCCGACGTGTTTTCAGCTACTCTTGAAATTTTAGTGGCTGTCCTTTTTTGCCTCTTGCTCATGCGATTCTGATACATGTAAGTGGCATCCAGGACAGCTTGGAGGTCCTTAATTTCGTTCTCTCCCACTTAAGCGGCTTGACGTGCCTTGGTGGCGGACCAGTTATCGGCAGCATTGTCAAGTGCTCGCAATGCTGTAATTTTTTTCTTTGTCCTGTGGAGGTATATTTGACTTTTCCACCATTTCTTTTCGAAATATCAGTTTCTGAAGACCAAGAAAAGTGGATTAAAAGCTGGGTACTGTTGCACAACAAAAACAAATTACACACAACTTACAGGACATGTACTTTGAAAGATTTTGTTGCATGAAATTACATTTTGCCAATCTGAGCGAAAGTCATTTCCAGAGCAATGTGAATTGGAAAACCATTAGTTGATGGTATTAATGTGTGGCTTTTGCTGTCATTATTCAGTTTTGATTATTTTGGCTGCCGAAACTCGTATCAGTGACAGGTGTTTCTATTAATGTTAGTGTTAAAGACTGATGTTATTGGTTGGGAGAATTCCATGTATGCTGTACATGCTGATAGAAATCCATGCATTTCTATTTGTCATTGTAACTAATTTACTGTCCATGTCTCATTTTCTTATCTATTGTTATTAATTTTCTTGGTGAGCTTTTGTCACTGTTCTGCATGTAGCAACCTGCCACAATTAACTCCAGATATGTGCGGGTTGCTATGACATTTTGTTTTATTATCCAAGAAAATTGTTGTTGCTAATAAGAAATGGATCAAAATGTACAGAATACGGGTACACACCTTATTGCAATAACATTGTCATATAAAAATGAAAAAAAATTAATTAAAAAAGCATAGCTTGCAACATTCATAGGTGTTTCGAGATTGTTTCTTCAAACACATTTCCCAGAAAACGGCGAAGGGTATATAGAAATTGTGGCTATGAGTAATGAAAGACTAAGGAAGAAAAAACATTGGCAAGTTGCAATTTAGATATTTACATGTACAGTACACGGTATATCATGAACCTGGCACATGTCCATGCTGTATGTCGCTGCCCTGTTTATCTCATTCTTTGAGAAGAACTGTTAAGTATACATGTACCATGAGAAGATATGAAGTCCAAAACATAATTGTGTACTGTACAAATTGTTAAAATCCAAAGCCGAGAAGGCTCTGGGGACGAGGTTGGTCTGTTTGTTACTGTGAACCTTTCGTGTTTTAGTGGATATTTGGGAACCCATGTAAATGGGATCCCATAAACCAACATCAGAAATGCCATGAAGGTTGCCAGTGAATCTACTGGTAAACAATGCATTTTTTTAACATTGATACATTGTGCGCCAATATAATGAGGGTTAAAAAATAACGTTTTTTAGGCAACCTTTTTTTAAAAAAAAAATCTAAATTGTCAGAACAGTTATTGGTCTTTGACTGTAATGACTGTAATGACTGTAATGACTGTATAGACTGTATAGATGGAATACATGGTGTAACCATCATACCTTTTTATTTCATACAAGATTTTGACTCGAAATTATAGAATAAAACTGAGTATGTCTACATGCATTTCGTCTCCGATTTTTTACTCGCGCTTCTAGTAAATGGAATTAGTCGGACAAGGCACCGAGTGACAGTCACCCCGCGTGTAAAAAAGGTGCTGCCGACATCACAGATGAGTTCGAATTCAAACGTTTGCCAATTGACCCACGTCACAATGGCGTGTTATCAAGTAAGGAGCAAAGGACCGCGAACGAAAATGCTGCTGGTGTACGTAGGATCTGTAGCAGATCTAGTCAGCCAAAGGGGGCTCTGCTCGCAGGGTATAAAGCAGATTGTAAATAAGAAAAATTGCGAGAATTAAGATAATATTTCTGCTTTCCTTTATTTGAATTTTTTTTTCAAATATCAAGAGACCAAACCGTTCAGTGTAAAGTAACATGCCACGACCCCTACGTATTAACTGAAAAATTTACGTATTTATCGAGGTAAATCAATATTTTATGTTCACAGCTTCGGTCCTCGTTATTTTACACCCAGTCCGTGTTTTATACCGAGTCCATGATTCTCAATCCGCGTTTTTTCCCCTAGTCCGTGTTTTATACCCAGTCCGCAGTCCGCAGTCCGCAGTCCGCAGTCCTCGTTTTATACCCTTGTCCGTGGTTTATACCCAGTCTGCAGTCCGTAGTTCGTAGTTCATGTTTTATACTGACCGGAACATTCCTTGTTTGTGGAACTGAGTTTGTGTTCTTACTATGAAAATATACTTACTGTTTCTATATAGGAACTATGGAAGAATTACAACAAGTCTCAACAACATCACCTGCTAAAGAAACGAGATCGATTCATTCAAGTGGAAAATACCGTTCCATATATACGACATATGAAAATTTCGGAAATTCCAACCGGATTTTTTGGTCGAATGGATCGAGCCCAATGGCACGACTTTGGGGGGACAAAACCAAACCTAGTAGGGGAAACAGGGGATAAAGGTGCGTAATTCACGTTTAATGCATAAATTAATTGTCTAACAGAATGGAGTGAGTGCCGTTGGTCCATTCCTAAACTTCATGGTATGACATACATATCATGACGTAAAAAATGGCAAATATAGTATATTAACTGTTTAATATTTCGGATTTCTATTGGTGATGGGAAAATGCCATTAAGGCCAAATGGAAAAAGGAAAAAGGAAAAAGCACGCGGATGTTCAGACTGGTTTCCCAGTTCTTGGTTTACAAAAACTGTTTCAGGTTTTAAGGTGTTTCCCTCCAGTTTCCGTGTAGCCGCACCGAACATTTTTGAGCGGCCGTTTAACTAACTTTCTTTTATTGAATTAGTATGAAACCTACACAAAATATTGTGCTTAGTTTGAAGGTTATATGATTGTAACAATTTTGTAAATCGGATTTAAAATTGCGGAGATAAACGGGAAACATTGAAATCGCTTGAGTCTAAATTCCGAGCGATTGCGATGGCATCTAGAAAAATCAAAACTATTACGATAAACTATGACATATGGCAAACAAAATATCTTAAAAATTAGAAACTTTTGTCAAGCCGATTATGAGTAAATCAGAAAAATATTTCGAACTTGTGATTTTGCATGTGTATGAGCACATCTCCAAAATCCTCAATTAAGCTTATAAAAGTTTAAATTCTCAATCTCAAATTTACGCCAAAATATGTGTTTATAGTATGAGATGAAACTATAAAAGTTTGAAAGCGTTTCTCTTTTTATTTTTGGAGATTCGATTTTCTATAGGAAACCATAGTTTTTTGACTGAGTCCTTGATATTGTAGTTTTAGCGCTTTTCTATATATTTAAAAAACCGCGAGATATATATTTTTTAAACTTTTATAGTCGTTTCTTTATAATATGAACAACATTGTCTCGAAGTTTCACATTGATTGAAACATTGCAACATATATGCATGGTCAAATAAAATAATAAAGTTCACCCAAAACGCGATTGAGACTGTGTTTTGATTGCACGGTTGAAGGCGCGCAAAGACGCTTTAATTAATTAATTCAGGTGAAGCGCAACGCATTTCTGCGTGACCATCATGTTTTGCGGAGTAATGTTTAATAGGGGCTGTGTTCCACGTCATTTTTATCATTCCCACGAATTTCAGTGGGACGTTTATTTGAAAGCAGGTTTTTTTTTATTCGAATTTGACGTGCACTGGACACTCTCGACATTTAGAATTGTAGGGAAAAGAAAGAAGTCAACTCGATTTGCATAATTCTCAACACGCAGAAATGCGTTACACTTCACCTGAATTAATTAAAGCGTCTTTGCGACGTGCGCCTTCAACCGTGCTATCAAAGCACAAAGTCTCAATCGCGTTTTATTTATAGGTGAACTTTATTATTTTATTTGACCATGTTGCAATGTTTCAATCAAGATGAAACTTTGAGACAATGTTGTTCATATTATAAAGAAATGACCATAAAAGTTTAAAAAAAATCTATCTCGCGGTTTTTGAAATATGTAGAAAAGGCTAAAACTACAATATCAAGAACTCAGTTAAAAAACTACGTTTTCCTACAGAAAATCGAATCTCCAAAAAATAAAACGAGAAACGCTTTCAAACTTTCATAGTTTCATCTCATACACTAAACACACATTTTGGCGTAAATTTGAGATTGAGAAATTAAACTTTTATAAGCTTAATTGAGGATTTTGTACAATGTGCTCATACACATGCAAAATCACAAGTTCGAAATGTTTTTCTGATTTACTCAAAATCGGCTTGACAAAAGTTTCTAATTTTTAGATATTTTGTTTGTCATATGTCATAGTTAACCGTCGGTAATAGTTTTGATTTTTCTAGATGCCATCGCAATCGCTCGGAATTTAGACTCAAGTGATTTCAATTTTTCTCGTTTATCTCCACAATTTTAAATCCGATTTACAAAATTCTTACACTATTGTAAACTTCAAACTTTGTACAATACTTTATGTAAGTTTCATACTAATTTAATAAAGGGAAGTTAGTTAAACGGCCACTCAAAAATGTTCGGTGCAGCTACACGGAAACTGGAGGGAAACACCTTAACTCTCAAATAAAGCAAGGACCACTTGGACAAACAGCACGGCGAAGTGAAGCCGGATCTTGGTGTAGATCAGGATCAGCAGTATTGAATAAAACTTAAAACTAAATGCAAGGCTGATCGGACAGCTATAAACAGGTATAAAGGGTATTTTATTGCCTAGTATTTCGGTTAGGCAACTAACCTTCACCATGCAAGACGGCCGCTCCAAACATTTTTACTACAAATTTGTGATACTCGATCGTTCGCCTATAACTCTTGAACTAAATCTCTTCCAATTCAAAAATTGGCCCAGATGTGTAAATTTAAACTCTCTACAATCTCATAAACATTTTTTAACCAAAATCTGTTTATTATAAATGCTTCTGATTGAAATTCGATATGACGTAAGTGCAGACCAAGAATATAGGGAATATGTGAAAGGTAGCGTTACTATCTCAAAATATTCGAAGTTGTAAAAGAAAAATCACCGAAGAAAACGCGCGAAAATTTGCGGTTAATTTTACTTTTTGCTTTGCTGATGATATAAAATCACGGAAAAAAACTGCATTTTCATGTGAGCGAGCGGAAAGTTAATTTACTACGAGCAGCCAGATGCGTCAAAATTTGATAGGAAGAGCGGTCGAATGAAGTGGCCGGTGTTCAAGAACGTGCTGTTGTCTTGGTAGTTAATATGTCCTTCAGCTGTAAAATCGTACGTGATAAAATGTGCTTCGCTTGCACTTTTTTTACGCAACTCGGAACATGCCGTGAAACATTGCTCGCGTGACATCATCCATGTCAATTAAGGTTTTATTAATTTGCCGAAATTGATCTACGATCAGTCCATTATCGATCATGAGTGTAAAGGTATAATCAGTTCTACAAACTCTTCATGCAGGTTGGAACGAAGTAAGGCATAAGGTAAGATGATTAAACCATTTAGGATAATTATTTTAAAACACAAGTCTTGAAGACAGTGAGTATATTTGAAACCATGAAGGAACGTCGTGCGCAAACAAATTGGCATTCCAAAAAAAAAAAATCTTCAAGGAATCGGCAATCTAGCACAGAGGAAGACGAGAATCTTCGGTCTTTAACTCTAAAGACGCCTAAAGACGATTCTATATTCAAATACTTCGGTAATTGAGCTTTGAGATTGGATACAAATTGAGCATGTAGTACTTTTCGTATAGGGGTGCTCTGT
This sequence comes from Cladopsammia gracilis, assembly GCA_022457155.1. Taxonomy (NCBI): domain Eukaryota; kingdom Metazoa; phylum Cnidaria; class Anthozoa; order Scleractinia; family Dendrophylliidae; genus Cladopsammia; species Cladopsammia gracilis. The sequence goes on from JAJGOT010000176.1 coordinate 700,863, forward strand.
GAAGAAGCAAGCTATATCATTGTGATTAAAATCCAACACTGAACTACGTGTCAATTGAAATGGACCAGGATATTCACACATCTGTCACCCCTGATCTGTTTTCAATTTTTCAAGTGTGATTTTTAGGAAAACAGTTGCCCGGCAAGCTTCTTCACTGGCATCCCAGAAGTAAAAGTGTTACTGAATGGAAAATCACTGTACACAGATGTAGCAGCTGCCAAGTGCCAAACGGTCGACTCTTCTATCCAGCTGGCTCAACTGACAACAAACGCAGGATAACAAAGAACTGTTCCTTCACAATTTTTCGCCGGATCAGTATGCAGGAGCATCCACTGAACAAATCGTTTCGGTGGAAAAGCTGCTGCTCGGGAGGCTTAATACTGTGTTCACATCATCACCGAAACATGTTTACAGTAAACATGTTTACAGTAAATATGTTTACAGTAGATATGTTTCAACAAAACACGTTTACCTTTTAAATGATTTGCAATTTCATTGTATTCACGCTAGTATACTCTTTTACAAAGCTGTAATTTTTTTCGCAGTTATATGCGATGCGGAGGTCGGAGAAACTTCCTTAAAATCACTGAGTCGTTTGGGAATTGGCAAATTTAAAAAAAAAATATCGTTGAAAAGCCATGTTGCTTTAAAAGATGTGAGTCACTCTAAGACCTCTAATGCAAGCGTAACGTTGGCCATTCTATTGTAAGAATCGCGTTAAAAATATACAATTCAACGTAAGAAATCTCTACACACAGTTGAAAAAGTGATTTTGATATGAAATAAACACAGCACGTTTAATTTCTACTCTGACCTATTCGTATTGCGTCGATATTGCGCCACGGCAAGCGACTACGATGACGAAACCTTATTTTAAAAGAAGGGGAATCCCCTACAGGTACCTTTGACCCGATATGTCAACATTCTCCAATCAGCTATCACCAGGAAAAAATCGATTTGCATCTGAAAATAAATGAGGCTAGGTTACCTAACCATACGTTGAACGTAGTCATGTTGCCGTGGTCGTGGATACAAAAATATTAGCGGAAAGTTGGTCATCGCTAGTACCTTTGATCCTCATAGCATTCGAAAATCCGTGAATTCGGTTTGTGTTAATCGAGTCTACGTTTGTGTGCTGTAATGTGACGGACGAAATCGAATTCGACACACCTGTCGAGTGACTATACACGGGCAAAATTCAAGATATGGACGCTGAAAAACTAACTGTGCGAAACTTAAAAAAAATGTCTAAATCAAGATTACACTAGGGGTGGGGGAGAATAATACGACATTCTTTCTTCATTATTTATACATCGTGCGATGCAATTTTTAAATTCTTTCGAGTCTTTCAATAATTGTGTATTTCAACTTGGAACATTTACACCGCCAGTTTGTTTTGAATGCTCTTTGATCGACCGTTAGAAAGAAACACACGGCGTAAGTCTACGATCACTACAAATAACTGAACGTCGGTTCTCGTCTTTAGCTATAATATATATTTATGGTGACTCTTCCAACAGTTGGCGTTTCCCCCCGGGGCCCGAAACTGACTGAAACATCTAAGGCTGCCACGTTACACTGATTGCGAATGACACGTCATTTTTACATAATTATCCGGTAATTTTAAAACCAAAGCAACGCAGCAGGAATAATAGTTTCCTTTTTTACCGAGATTCAGTAGCGAAAAGGTGGGAGGAACTATCAAACTTTTGTCCTGCTTTCTCGATCTACTTTTTCTTTCAATTCCCTTAACATAGCATTTTATTTTAATTTATCGATATTTTGATAGTTTGTTTAATCAGACACTCATTGCGAGAGTATTTAGGGATTAAATCACGATATTACTGAACATTCGTTATCACAACCAGCCTGATTAGTACACGTGCTTTACATTTTCTTATTAGTTATTGCGAATTTTCAGTTCTGGTATATGGCAGTGCATTTCATTTCAATTATTAGTGTATAATATTCTGCTCTCTTGGCGATTTCTCTCTGGGCTAGCTTTATTACTAAAGAGTAGTTCGCCCTCGATATTGAGATCTAGTAGCTAAAATTGCACAAATCAATTTTTAACTCAACTGAGAAATTCTGATAGCTGATACTGATCTGAGATCTGTCACAATGGCCGGCTGAAGTAAAGTTTAACTGATAGGTATTATTATTCGTTTACCACCATCCAGACCCTGGTCCGAGAGAACGAGTACGTTTGTGTACGAATGGGGTTAGTTTCTAGAGAAACTGCGGTGCTGCGCCGGTGGAGGGGGTGAAACACGAGAATTTAGTTTTATCGACTGAGTCGATAAGGTAATTTACCACCGTAAAAAGATTCAAATAGCTGACGTTTCGAGCGCTAGCCCTTTGTCAGAGAAGGGGCTAGCGCTCGAAACCTGTCATATTCATCCGGTCATTTGAAACACTGACCAATCACATGGCAACGTATTGCGTCGTATTATTACGTTAACCAATCAGCTTATGTCTTGATATTGTTTGTCACACTGCACAGATTGTAGAGATAAATAAAATAAATCAAATACATGTATACAATAAACCAAGCGAGGGGCGATAATATTTCGTTTCTGCTTCAGACGTTAAGACCGATTTTCGTTCTTCTGAAGAGATAACTTAAAGCTTGACGACTGCGTTGTTTTGGGCGGGCATACCATCGTGTTTATTGTTTTTGAATGTAAGCTTACGTTTGGATGTCTTAGAGGAATTGTTCCTTGATGGGTTTCAAAATATCCGGCACAACATGACGGTGCTCTGGCAGAGTGGCGGTGAATAGTGAACAGGTAGAAGCTGTTGCTCCCTTTTCTGTGCTGTTGAATATTTATTTGGCGCTGTGGATTGACAAAAGGTTGGTTTTGCTATTGGCGTCATGGTCAATCTTCGCTTCTGAAAATTCACCGTGATTTACTGATGTTTTGAGATCTTGACGATGCTACTTTATGATCAAATGGGAACTAATGAATTGTTCTCATCTTGCCGCCCTTTGGTTTCTTCAGTGAAAATATATTGAGATGTTCTTTGGACTGTTATGACATTGTCCACTGATCGTCTTGAAAGGTTCTTCACATTGAAAGTCACGGCTTCGTGCTTCGTGGATTACTTGTGTCTCATTATATGACCTTATGTAATGTAATGTCAAGCAAGTATGCTATCATTATTCTATGGTTCTTCGCCTCCTTGTGTAAGTGTTCGTTACCCAGTGTTAATAACATTTCAATCGCCTTCCTGCCAGTTCCTATTAGTCATTTTATGCTACGTTGTTAGTATTTGCCATTATTATCAATATACGCGGCCAAATAAGAAACTGCCTTCGAGAAAACACGCGTGAGTGGCGGGCGATATTGAATTTGACGGGCAGCGAACGCATTTACGGCCCTGTTTCTGTTAAACATTTTTTCTTATTAAATGAATTTGTACGATTTGACCTTGTGTATTGATAATAATGATAATCACATGACTTTTGTCGGGCATATAGTTTATTTCTGTCCCTCGTAGCATCATTTGCACCCTCGCTCCGCTCGGGCGCAAATAATGCTACCCGCTCGGGCCACAAATAAACTATGTGCCCTCCAAAAGTCATGTGATTGTCCTACAGTAAACACCCGCGTATAAGAACCTAGAATTTTTGGGTTCAGGCTGAATGGGTTCTTATATTTTGGGGTAGTTTTTCCGAACTCAGGCTGATTAGGTTCTTAGTAGGTTCTTATTTGTAGGAGTTGTCATAGTGATACCATTCAGAGAACTACTGCAGTACTAGTATGTCATAATGGTTGAACATTTGTATTTTAAACAGCAAAAATGCCAAGCCTTATTTTTTAAACAATAATAAATTCAGTATTCTACAGATTCAAGTCCCAAGGCTACACCAGTATAATTTTATACAGTATTCTATACTCTGTATTTAAAAGATTTTCAATTAAACAAATAATTTTCATGGTGTTTCTCAGAAATTTCACAATTTCTATCAATTAAAATCCAGTATTTTGGCTACAAAATAAGAGTGTTTTTTTGTATAAGAACCTTTTGTTCTTTGCCAGCCAAAATAGGTTCTTATATATTTGGGTATTAAAATGCCCAATTTCAGCCTGTAGGTTCTTAAATCACTAGGTTCTTATACGCGGGTGTTTACTGTATTAGCATTATGACTTCACAGCTTACATTGTACTACGCCTTTATATTTATATTTTTGGTGACACATTGCAATGGTATTTCAAATGATCATCATATGATTTTTTACCTGTGTTGTTTTTTCGTCCGGGTACTCGGACGAAATTTCAGAAAGTTAGACCAACAGGCATTACACAACCCATGTTGAAATGGTTCTCCCAGTTATAACTTAGTCCGTGTATTTGTCAGAGATTGGTGTGATAATATTCGGTATTGGGTTTGATTTACATAAAGGATAAAAAAGGTCATAAGTCAGTAAAATTCATGCTTTGTACTATAATCATTATTCATAACTTGCATTACGTTATTTCTATAAATGTTGGCACGGACGTAGACGAAAGACAAGCATTTTAGTCACGTGCCTCGTTTACCGGTCCCATAAAAGCATCCCACAAAATCTGTTAGGTCTCTGTTTTGATAGCCTGATAAGGCCTCGTGGGCCTAAAACCGGAGGTAAGCATACATGAGATTATCACAGCAGAATGGTGCCTAAAAGCTCATTGTAAATTGACCAAGGAATGAATCATAAACGTATAAAAGCCATGCAGCTGGAGTAGTCGCGTCGTGAATTTTGCCGATGATATTTTTTTTAAAGCTAATTACTAATTAAGATGAAATACAAATAAAGACTTTTTTAGAGAGAAAAAGAAAAGAGAGATTAAAAGAAGTTATATTTTAGCGTGGATGGCTTAGATTATTGCAGATTAACATGGATCGTAATGAAACTGTTTTGTGATGCTTTGTAATGCATCAGCTTTGTGATGCAAAGTTGTGAAAGCCATCGGCCATCCGTACCAATCCCAGAGTTTCACTGTGATGTTTGTTGTTTTTTTGTACATTTTTACGCTTTTAAAACTCATCAATATGGAATGCACGGCAAAGATTTAGCTATGGACCCGGCATGGCAGTCGAAGTGAAAATAGTCTGCCTTTTACCACGTGGCCGTGATAAAATGAGTTCCGCTATATTTTCCGGTGACCTCATACATGTAGTCCGTCGAACTAGAGGTTACAGATTGTAATGATAGATAATGCTGCGAGCAGATGCTGGGAAGCAAAACATAACGGAAACAGTAAATGTACAAACAGATTTTGATAATTTCATAAATTTATTTGTTGGGTCAATTGCCATCATTTTCGAATTACATAACATAAGTTCTTTGTGATCCATTGTTCAATCGGCAAACTCTGAGCACGTATAAACAACGCTGAAAAACTCATAAAAGAACATTTCTTCCCCGTGAAATGTCACTAAATCGTTCATGATCCTGATGATACTTCCAGCAACAAATAAGTTTGAATTGGCATGATACATTTGCAAATAGAAACACTTACCTTGAATCAAAGAAGCGAAGCAAGAGAAGCGAGCACGTGCTATGGACGGCGCAAGACTCATCCAGATCCAGGCGCATCTAAGTTATGATGACACCGCTGGACGTACGCTTGCTCAAAATCATCGTGACAAACAAAAATCGAGACTGTCCGATAAGGCAGAGAACCCAAGGAACCAAAGGCAAATCAAAGATTAGTGTGCTGCTCGCCTGAGGGCTCGCAGCAAATCACTTCGTATTCCTTACGCCTTTTTTACATATTCAGTGCTCGCACACTGTAAAGTATTTCATATGATTGTAATTTAGTCTTATTCAATATTCCACCTATACTTTTGATCGATCGATTAGTTGTTCTGCAGGATGGTTTCATAGTTCCGGAGGATCAAACGTCTATTACTTCGCTCATTATTCGCTAAACCGGTAAAACGACATTTTCGATGTACCTTTATATAGGTTACCAAAGGGCTTGTTCCTTTTTTCAGATATATTTTTATTTATATATTTACTTCTATATTTTTTTTGTCACGTGCCCCCTCTCAAACCAGCTTCCCCCCCCCCCCCCCCCCCCCCAGTGTGAATGTTTGTATTCAGTTAATGCTATTTTAGGCATTTTGGCAGACTTGTTATAGCTATAATTATAATGCGATTTTAGGCATTTTGGCAGACTTGTTATAGCTATAATTATAATGCGATTTACTGAATTCCCTCTGTATGATTTGTTTTTCTTCTTTGTAGAAACTTTTTCCGGCCATCTTCCCTTGCGTGAATATTTTTTTGCCCCATTGCTTTCCTAATGGTCCATTGCTATACTTAGCAGCCTGGTACACAATATCACTTTAAAGAACACTTGCAGGTCTTTGGCGTTTTTTGTTACCTCACACGTACGAATGTCAGTATGTCAGTTACAATAATTGTTTTAAAGATAAAACTCAAGATAACCAAAACAGTTACGGCGTCACCACTGGTTCCGCGGGGGAACGAGTGGTGGCTTAACGACAATGGACGCGACCGTTTGTTTTCTAATCTTTTGTAAGAACACGTGACATTAAATTTTAAAAACAATAGTTGCGTCGCATATATACATGAATCATGAATCAACGTTCTAAAAGAGGCCACGCATAATGATTTCTTCTTTGTTTATAATTTAAAAATAGTCGATTGATGCAAGGTATAACCAAAAAAAGTTTTAGGGAAAAATGCAACTTGGCACATTTCCTTCGATGAGATTCTTAGAAACGTTCCTTATTGTGAGCCGCCTTTGTAGAGTTAGGCTTAAAGACGAGCTGCAAACAAAACGCACTCTCGTATACTAATATATATTTATATAATATGGTATACTAATAATTAAAATCCAAAGGAAGAGGCATGAACTATTTACAGTGTTCTTACACGGCTTTGTCCCTTTCCTTAGCTTGTTAATTGACAAGGAGTAAAAAATAGCCAAAAATACAAACGTCAGACATTCGAAGACCCCCCCCCCCCCCCCCCACCATATTTTCACTACAACAAATTATAAGTAACCTTACCTAGGGAACACCTTCATTAAAAAATAGGAAAAGAAAAAAAGAAAAGAAACAAAGTACATAAAGTAAAGCACATGCTTTAGTAACGCTTAATTACATTCATTTGTCTTTGCCTGTTTAATCAGCGTCGCTTGATAAATTTTAGCATACAATCATACAAACGCATGGTTTATTACGAGATAAACCTTGGAATTGTTTCCAGGTAAGTTCATTTTATGGGAAATTTACCCTTGAGATAACTACAAATATAAGATAGAAAACACCATTAAGTTTATTTCGTGTGCAGAAGCTACATTATTAGTTAAATAATTAACTGACAATTTTGTAAGCTACTGAGAAATCTACTTGTGGGCAAAACTCTATTGACATTCTGAAATTGGGAAAATCAGAACTGCTTCATGTGTGATTGGCCAGGGCATGCGTGGTTATGTTACGTTTCCAGTGTGAGAAGTAATCGCAAACTAAACTGGTTAAACCTAAATTGTACGGTGCTGAACCAGAAACCCGTCGATGGGTTAAAACGTGCAAATGTCTCTTGTACGCTTCAAAACAAGCTTCTGATTATTTAATTCGCTAAGAAGTTGTTACAGCCATATTTGGAAAATCAAGATAAAAATGTTAACCAATTAATTCGCTAGAACAACTTGCTTTCAATCTCGAGGGACCGAGGGGTTTTCAAATATGGTACTAAGCAAAAAATGAATATTCGGAAGCTGCGAATGCGCGTTACACGTTTCAACCCACTTATGGTCTGGCTGAACTCAACCGGCAGCATTTTGCAAATCCTAACTGCATTACTTTGGTAGCTGGGGTGCTAACATAGAATCTTGCTGACTTCTAATATGAGTTCGAGTTGTTTTGGTCTCCAAACGAAGTATAATGGCACTGTAAACATTACACTGCCTCGAAGACTGTGCTTTGAGTTTAGTTTCCACGCGGCTACCTTTTCGAAATAAGGGGTGGACCATTAGAAATCCTGGGAGGGGGGTCAAAAATTTTTCAGTGTATGAATTTTTTTTTCGGCCCGAGTTTCCTGCAGGATTTTTTTTTTTAGGAGGTGCAAGCCTGCAGGTTTTTTTTTTTCTGAGATCCTCTTTATAAATGCGTGCAAGCTCCAATTTTTTTTATACTAATGGCTCAATCCATTTTTGGTATTAAATGCTGGAGAGTAGATTTAAGTCAGACTGTCAAACCTTTGCATAAAAAATGGGGAGAAATAAGAATTGAGATGGAGTGGTCGAGCGCCGAAGGCGCGAGCCGCTAGGGCGGTCTGGGGGCATGCCCCACCAGAAAATTTTGAAATCTTGATGCTCCGAAACTCCATTTCTAGTGTTCTGAGACAACAATTTCTATCAAAAATGTTTGGCAAATTGATGTGGCTTCTCGTCGCTTTGCGTCTCTTTGTGTGGCTCCACATACAAGTACTTGATTTCATTTTATATTTCTTGCTGTTTCTTTAGTTTATCTGGATATCAGAGTTAAGTATACGCAATTTCGGCTTTTTGTATGAGAATTTGACGAAAATGACAGAACCGGATGTCAAAATCGGGATTTTTCCTATCCCGATCACATTGGTCGGGATTCGGGATTTTCAAGCAAAATCATCGGGGTAATTTCGACGAAATCGGGACGGTTGGACAATCTGTAATGTATTTTAAAAAATACTTGCGTGTAATAGAGCAGGCTACATATTTCAGGATGTTTACAGTGTTTTCAAATATGTACATAAACAAGGTTTTGGTTATATTAAGATATTGGTACATGTACCAGATAGACATTTTTAACAGCATTTGACTCAACCTGAAGTTGCTTTTTGATGAATTTTATTACCAGAGAGCATGTCATACTCTCATATGTTCCAGTTTAAAATAAATAAATGTATATATAGCCAGTTAGCTTGCAGGATTTTATTTTTTTATGGTCAACTGCTTGCAGGAATTTTTTTTGAGACAATTTTCCTTTGCAGGATTTTTTTTTTGGTAATTGTCACCCCCCCTCCCAAGATTTCTAATGGTCCGCCCCTAAGCTATCTGAGCTATACAATAAAACCTTTCCAATGAAAACCGCAACAAACAAAGAAATCAAGCTGCAGCAGAAGCCATGGTTAACAAAAGGAATAATAAAATCACTTAACAACTTTTACAAAAAAATCTCTAATAAACCCAGAAGCAGAGAGCGAATTTAGATATAAGCAATACAGAAATAAACTTCACCATTTGCTAAGAATAGTAAAGAGAAGGCATTACAAAAACAAATTTGAAAAAGCAAAAAAATGATATATAAAAACAAACGTGGTCTATTATTAATGAAATTATCAATAAAAGAAAGGTACATAGAACTTTAACTGATACATTCATCTGTGATAATGAAGAGATAACGGATCAAAATACAGTGACGAATAAATTTAACTGTGGAATATTTCGTGAACGTAGGTCCAAATCTTGCTAGTAAAATACAATGAAAGTTTCTTTATTGATCCCTTAACAGAAGATGAAGTGGAAAAAGAATTACTTAAGTTAAATCCAAAGAAAAGTACTGGCTATGACAACTTCAGTCCAAAAGTAATACGGGAAATTGCATCCTTAAATAATACAGCTTAATTTTATAATTTGATGAAAACGGGTTTCAACTCAATAAGGCGAAATGCAAAGAATTACGAATTTCATTCGCTAAGAATAACTAAGACTTTGCTACCATTCTTGTCAAAGTCAGTAGTACGATTTACAGAACAATGCGATGTCGACGTGCCAACATTTTTACTTTCAAATTAATTCGTCTTTAGATTGGCCATGTCCGCGCGAGGCTTGCGCGAGAAAACTTCTGCTATCTGGCCGGGGGTGAGAAATGTCAGTAAAAAGACGCTTTGTTTTCAGGGATTCTATTTTGAGAATATCTGGATTATATAGGTTACTGACAGGAGTTGATCGTTTTCAAACAGAGAACCGACTACAAGAAGTACAATTTTGTAATCCTTCTATGTACCATCTCGAGTTTGATTGCCACGCAATTTATGTCAATTCCTGCATCGAGCGCGATATAAAAGGAATTCAATCCGTGCAAAAAAAAAAAATAATAAATAAAATATCGGCAAGTAACTTGTAATATATATTTTTTTATAAATCGTATTACTGCCGGATAATAATAACTTTATTAAGTAACAATCCGTGTAAGAAGTAGGCAACCCAAATGCACGGAATGCAGAAAGGTGTGAATTGTGCTATTGTTGAAACCGTCCACCTCATTGGCTAAAACATGAAAATCGACCATAACTTCATCAGGCAGCGCATTTATTTATCTCTAGTTTACTAATTGATTCCCTTTTAGTGAAAACTACTGTGAGTTTTAATGCAACAAAAAATCTATGTGGGGAACATGGAAAATTAGAAGTCTTTCTTGGCCATTGTTTTGGAGTCTCGTCGCTTTAAAATAAAGTTTCAGTAAATTTTATTTCAAAACCATGTTGTCCATAGGTTGACGTATTCTCAGTACGAAAATCTAAACATTCTTATGTGGGGAAAGCGAAATGCATCGGAACAATAGAGAATTGCCTACTTCTTACACGGATTGTTACTTAACGTGTCTCCTTAGAGATAGCCGAGGGATAGACCCTCTACTAATAGGGGACACTTAAAAATTAAAATTAAAAATCTATTTACAAATCTATTTACAAACTATCTGAATAAAATTCTATTACACAATTAAAACTAACCTATATATTCCTTAAAACTATGTTTTCCCCATTTCGTTCATTTATTTATTTTTGCATACAAGGTACTGTAACTCGTTCTTACGTGGTTCGAATCTGTCAACACTTTTCTTTTTTCACTTTTGCGTTGGCCCTCACAGATATTTCCAAAGTGTCAGTTAACATTTTTCAAGCCTGAAAAAAAGCGTCTTTTACTCAACGGCAGGCTGCGCGCAGATCGAAGTTTATATCGCGCGAGATAGGCGCTATCGTAGATTGACTACTCAATGATCATTTTAAAAAATGTTCATGCCAACTTTAAAATATTAAAATAATAAAATTAAGCTGTATTATTTAACTTTTTTTTAAATTTTACTTTATTTTTAATTTTAAATTTGTTTAATTATTTTTTTTTTTAAATTTCAATTATTAGCTAATTAGTAAAATGTTAACTGCATTTAATATTTATACAATTTAATAAAAGTTAGTCCAATTCATCTCTTCCATACTCCATTCCAGGGCCCATTCCAGGGTCCAGTCTAATTTTCCAACTGGTAAACGCATAACTTAACTGCATGATCACCAACATTCCGGATATTGTTGACACATTAAAGCTGCCTTCCGATTCACGCAGGCTAATTTCACTTGGACGTTCTCGTACCACTGCTCAAAATGGCGAGGTACCCAAATAGAAATGACAACGTCCATTAGAACAATGCATTTGATGTGACAGCTGGCGGAAACTTAGTCCGACACTTGCGGTCAGAGCAAGCTGCTGCTTGCAGCACGCATAATGTAAACAAGGTTTGTAGTGAAGTCTTTGTGATTTAAAGAGTCGTCATCTAAAATAATGTCTCAAATTATGCTTTTTTGCAAATACCACCTGCATTGTGGCATGTGGGTATTTCCCCAAACGATCATTTCTACATAACAGATCGGACCACTTTGCCACTGCCGCCCTAAAAACTGCTCCTTGCAACATACAATGAATGCCGCAGTGGTTTTAGTCATAAAAAGACAATGGATCTTTGTTTTTTTTTTTTTTTACAGAACTGTCAATATCTCATTTATTTTGTGGTTAATTCGGAGTAATTTTACAACTGGTAGATTTAACAAATGTTTCTACAACCTCAGGTTATTGAAAACATCTGATGTGAATTAGTATACCATGAGTATTTCTTGATTTTAAAATGTCGAGGGATCTCATTTACTGACTTGGAAGCTTGAAAGCACTAAAATATGTGCAACCGAAGCGAATTCCACAAAATCAAGAGTCTTAATCGTCTTAACTACTTGTTATAATAATAAGCACCAATTTTAATGTTCAGTCGTACATATTCATTCCACGGACCCCTATGTCAACTGATCAGTACCTTCCTTTCGTTATTGGGTGATCCTATCCATGAGAAAGCCTTGCAGTAAATTAACCGCGCGTGAAACATAACTGAGAATTAAAAATCCATCAGTGCATAGAACATTCATGATCGCCTGTCGGCATTTTAGATAAGCGGAACGTGACCCTTGCTTTATGAGCGATATTGTATTACAAAGATTCGATTTATAAAGGTTTGTATGGGAACGCAACGGTTTTGCATCAAAACTTAAAAATTCGAATGTTATATGAATAAAATTGACTTACCCTGTTGCTGTATTGTATTCTTTGTTGTTTGCCTGGTCCTCGGGGCGATTTATCGCGATTTCGGCGAGTTATCGTTATTTGGGTGTTCCACTGCAAAGAAAAAGACAAGGCCGAACACTGATTTCCGGAGTGCCCGCCGATCGAAGCGAATAAATCCTCTGAAAATAACCCTGTCGACTCAATTCCTCCGATGAATCAAAGAAGAGACGTTAAAGTTCCATGTCAGTTCACTTAACACGCAAATCTGCCCTCAAACGCCTTCGCCACAAAAGATTTCGAAATAGCCGCGTCGAAACCTCCGTGGACTGTTTCACGGTTCGCATAGTATGTTGGGTAACTATAATTACAACTAAAAACTGCAAAAGACCGCACAAGATAATGCTGTAAACTAGTGTATCCAAAAGATAGTAATTGCTGCGGTAAATTTGTTGTAACAATGCTGTTTTATCGTCTCGCTGGTATTACAGAATTTTCTCTTTCGTTTTTTGAGGTGAAGCAAAGCAAATGTAACCGGGATGAATCGACGAAAATTCCAGCTAATAAGACTAATTTTGGTTTGTAATTCACGCATCAAGTTCCTGCAATGTCTGTAGAATATTGTTGAGTAAAGGACGCGTTCACCACGAGGAAGGTGTGAAAATTTAGGTTAATTACTGTGTGTTCGCGTCTCCCAAGCTGAGCTCAGGTTTCGCGTCCCCAAGCGCACAGCTCAGCTCAGTCTCATCGACCCCTGTCGGAGTGATTTCAAAATAAATTTGTATTTATTCCTTACAATCTTCGAAAATCTTTGCCATTCAACGGTCCTATCACCATGCCTCGCAGTCCCCGCTCAACTCGTAGTAGTCTTCGACACTTCAGTTCCGATTTCGACTGGGACATGTTGGACCAAAATACTGTATTACAAATCTCGCAGCGAACACTGAGCTTGAAGCAGCAAGCGAGGCTATTGTTCGTGGCGCAGTGCATTCTGGCCCAAAATGTGTTCGTGGCGCAGTGAATTCTGGTAAAAAGCGATCAAATCGAGATTTTTCCTAGCTTATATTTTTTCTCATATATTTCTCTTAAATCCTGATTATGTTGCTGCTCACTCGCTACGCTCGTTCCGCAGCAACCAGATTTGTAGGATCTACGAAAGACCGAATCAGCCAAAAATGAACAAACATAACCGACAAACTGCAACGCTGATCTGACTACGTAAAAAAGTAGATTTTGCGATAGACCAATACAACAGAAACCGACAAAGCAGGGTAGCAACCGCGGACAGCTGTTTCGCCCTGTTGGGGCTCGTCAGCGCGGTGTAGTTTGTATGTAGCAAACTGAAGAACGACGACAAGAATGCACTCGTAAATAGATTGCACAATGACCCGTTCACAGTATCAAGTTCCGTACCTTGGAACCAACTTATCACCCGCATCACGCGTGCAGTTTGTCATAAGATTATACTAGTGTATCCAAAAGATAGTAATTGCTGCGGTAAATTTGTTGTGTACAATGCTGTTTTATCGTCTCGCTGGTATTACAGAATTTTCTCTTTCGGTTTTTGAGGGGAAGCAAAGCAAATGTAACCGGGATGAATCGACGAAAATTCCAGCTAATAAGACTAATTTTGGTTTGTAATTCACGCATCAAGTTCCTGCAATGTCTGTAGAATATTGTTGAGTAAAGGACGCGTTCACCACGAGGAAGGTGTGAAAATTTAGGTTAATTACTGTGTGTTCGCGTCTCCCAAGCTCAGCTCAGGTTTCGCGTCCACAAGCGCTCAGCTCAGCTCAGTCTCATCGACCCCTGTCGGAGTGATTTCAAAATAAATTTCTCTTTTATTCCGTACAATCTTCGAAAATATTTGCCATTCAACGGTCCTATCACCATGCCTCGCAGTCCCCGCTCAACTCGTAGTAGTCTTCGACACTTCAGTTCCGATTTCGACTGGGACATGTTGGACCAAAATACTGTATTACAAATCTCGCAGCGAACACTGAGCTTGAAGCAGCAAGCGAAGCTATTGTTCGTGACGCAGTGCATTCTGGCCCAAAATGTGTTCGTGGCGCAGTGAATTCTGGTAAAAAGCGATCAAATCGAGATTTTTCCTAGCTTATATTTTTTTCTCATATATTTCTCTTAAATCCTGATTATGTTGCTGCTCACTCGCTACGCTCGTTCCGCAGCAACTAAGAGGCCCATTGTTTCCTTCGACAAATCAAAATCAAGTCGAGTCGTGTTTACAAAAGTGAGGTGTTTTGACAAATAAAGCACGAGGGGACCAGGGGAGCATTTTGGTTTGGCTGTCGACAAATTGATGCTGCCCAAACTGCACGCGTGATGCGGGTGATAAGTTGGTTCCAAGGTACGAACTTGATATTGTGAACGGGTCCTTGTGCAATCTATTTACGACTGCATTCTTGTCGTCGTTCTTCAGTTTGCTACAAGCTACACCGGGCTGACGAGCCCCAACAGGGCGAAACAGCTGTCCGCGGTTGCTACCCTGCTTTATCGGTTTCTGTTGTATTGGTCTATCGCAAAATCTACTTTTTTACGTAGTCAGATCAGCGTTGCAGTTTGTCGGTTATGTTTGTTCATTTTTGGCTGATTCGGTCTTTCGTAGATCCTACATATCGTTTACAGCATTATCGTTTGCCGTCCTTTGCAGTTTTTTTGTTCTAATTATAGTTACCCAACATACTATGCGAACCGTGAAACAGTCCACGGCGGTTTCGACGCGGCTATTTCGAATTTGTGAGGGGAAGCAATCTCGAAATAAATCTTTCGTAGAGAAGGCATTTGAGGGCAGATTTGCGTGTTAAGTGAACTGACATGGAACTTCAACATCTCTTCTTTGATTCATCGGAGGAATTGAGTCGACAGGATTATTTTCAGAGGATTTATTCGCTTCGATCGGCGGGCACTCCGGAAATCAGTGTTCGGCCTTGTCTTTTTCTTAGCAGTGGAACACCCAAATAACGATAACTCGCCGAAATCGCGTTAAATCAACCCCGAGGAGCAAGCAAACAACAAAGAATACAACACAGCAACAGGGTAAGTCAATTTTATTCATACAACATTCGAATTTTTAAGTTTTGATGCAAAACGGCTGCGTTCCCATACAAACCTTTATAAATCGAATCTTTGTAACACAATACCGCTCATAAAGCAAGGGTCACGTCCCGGTTATCTAATAGTGAGCTTGGGCCGCCTGTGGCAGAACGTAGACAACACACCACACGAGACAGTAGAATGACATCCGCTATCTCGACTATTTCTTGAAACACTATAAGCCGTTTAGGGATGGACCATTAGAAAAGTGATCGGGGGGGGGGGGGGGGGGGGGCAAAGGCCAAAAAAAAAAAAATTCCCCAGTAAATTATTCAGAAAAAGAAAATATTCCCACGCATTATCGCAAAAAAAAAAATCTGCCCAAGGACAATTAAAAAATAAACTTTTTAAAAAAAAATATTCCAGCCATCGAGTGAAAAAAAAAAAAGATTTCCACCTTAGGTGGACAAAAAAAAAAATTTCTTGCCTCTCCCAAGGTTCCCACCCCCCCCCCCCCCCCCCCCATCACTTTTCTAATGGTCCATCCCTTATTAGCTCGAGACTAGTTTTTATCTCCTGTAAGTTAATGTTTAACTTACAGGAGTATAATGTGGGCTAACATGCATTCTTTGTGCATTTTTGTTAGCAAAATTTGTGTTAGATACTATTAATAGACTTTTTAGTGAATATGTGGGGACATTCTTGTTGCATTTTTGTTAGCACATTTTTGTAAGATATGATCAATAAGAACACATGAGTCGAGTGGCATATTTTTGAAAGCGGTTTAGCAAGCGCATGTTTGTGGCCTGACAAAGCGATATATTCATACGTTGATGATTTAGTTAACTAAGATTTTTGTTAGATACTATTAATAGACTTTTTAGTGAATCTGTGGGGACGTTCTTGTTGCATTTTTATTGCATTTTTAGCAAAATTTCTCACATTTTTGTTAGATGCTATCATTAGAACACACGAGTCGAAGCATATGTTTTTAAAGCTGTTTAGCAAGCGCACGTTTGTGGCCTGCCAAAGCCATAACTAAGATTTTAGAGAACGTTAGAAGAGAGAGAGAGAGCAATTTATTTGGCCGCATTTTATCAAAATTTTAAGCTCTCGCTATTTCAATAATTTTAATACAGTGGTTTCTTGACTTGACCTTCACAGTGAAGACATATGCGTGTTAAAATTTCATATAAAATCTGCCACGCTGTTTGCCTGTTTCGAAAAATGCCTCGGAATATATTTTTTCAGTTAGGTAACATTCCTACTGTTTAATATCTCTTTTTCATAGCGATGATTTTTAAGGCGTACGATTATGAATTCTATGTTTTTTGGGGAACATGTTGCAGCATATATTTCATTGTATCGAGCGTCAAAAAGTGTAACGTAATGTAATCTTGTCTCACCTAATGTAGACTGTGTTCAAATATTTGGCACGCTAGGAGCGCGCTTGGCTAATATCCTTTACGATGCGTTTTAATGTTTGTCCAGTCTGGTTTGTCAAACTGGTTGCTTCAGGACATTTGGTATTATTTATAGCACTACGTTTTAAGAATGGGAAAAGAGAGTTTGAGGTAAGCTGACATTGCTGACTGAGAATGGTAATGTATGCTGTACGTTTACAATGAACTGAGTTTTGTTGAAATAACGTGTTTTTTAATTTCCATGTTATATCGCCAAATGTCACCAAATATACAACTAAATTGGATTAAAAGATTCTCAAGGAGAAAAACCGAAGCAGTAGTTTGGAGAAAAAGTGCGAGATTAGAAGAATGGAAGTTAATTACGGTAAGCAATTTTGATTACGTGACGTGCGGTCAAGAAATATTCAAAGTTTCGATTCTGGTGGAATTTTGTCGTTATTTTGTCTTTTTAATTCATATTTTTCTGCGTTCATCACTTTTGGCTATTTTTTCTTCCTATTTTCGGATGATAAAGCAAGCTAAAGCAATCTCCTGGCCATAATCATGAAAACACGATATTTCTGTCGGGACAGTGTCCCTTTAGTTAAAAATGTCCTTGGTTAATTTACCCCATTTGCAAGTTATATAAGAGACTGACTAAATTAAACAACAATAGGTTTTAACGAACTAGTGCTTTCAATTTCCTTGTAGGTTGACAAACAAATGTAGAACTTTTCAATAAGTGAGCTTGTAAAAGCGATCAGAAACAATTTCACGAACGCTTTTGTAAGATGTGAATAAAAGAATTTTATTTTATCAAGGGGACTGTTTTAAGCTACATTATTTTATTTTTAGTGAGTCATCGTACAGTAGACTACAGTGCACGGTGCCAGGATTAAATGTATTTTGCCGGTTGGCCTTTGATTTTTATTCAATTTTTGTTAATTTTTAAGGCTCAAACCTACGCTTGTCAAATAGGCTCAAAATGTCAAACGATACAACAACACTGGCAACAACTTTATTTCAGTATTCCCATTTCTAAATACATGGTATTACCGAACCAATTACAGTAAGTAAGGAAATTAAAATTACATAAATTACAATAAAGAAATCTAGAGTAAAAATTAATTAATTAAATTAAATTCATTTATTAAGTGTAAAACAATCACAAGTACCATTGACTATTTTTTGTTCTTGTTTTCATTGCTTGAGTGACAAAAGCAGCAGTTAGCCCGCTAATATGTTGATCAGTATCAAAAATAAATAAATAAATAAACCTCATGATAATACAAATCTATTTTGTTAAATAATTTTGTCAAAAAAGGTATTTCGTAGCGCATCATATAACATACAGTGCATACAGTGAAATAAAAAAAGTGCATCTCATCTTCAACTGAATTAAGTGTACAGTGGGTGCAAATTCTAACTAAAGGTGTTCAGGAGTTTTAGGGATTGTAATTCGACCATTTTCAATTCTTAAGGTGTGATTTCCTATCCTGAATTTAGAAGTATTTTTTCTATGTTCAGGATATGGTTAATTAAATCGGAGTATTTCGTTTCACTTTTAAAGATCGAATAAAATTTAAGTTTTTTTTATTTGCATTAATTAGATTGAGTTAGTGATTTTTTAGAGGTGTAAAAATATTCCGTTTTGTCTTTGACAAGAAAAAAGATGGAATGCTTAAGTTTATCGCAGTCTTCTCAATATTGAAGTTTGTACAGAGAGAATCAATCTTACTAAACAAACCTGTTTTTTTTTTTTCTTGAGCCATATCATTAGAAATGATTAAGCAGAGTTTTGCAATACTGTCATCAGGTTGATAGGTCAAACAAACCAGTGTCAAACAGTTAGGTTTCAGTGAGGTTCGGGGTTTTAGTTCATTTTTGGTTTTACTTTTTTAGGCCTCATTTTGGTTCATTTTGGTCAGAAGATTCGTGCCCAATTTAGTCTCTGCTTAAAGAGATAATTGTGGTACGGAAAGTCCTTAGATTTTTCCTATCGACGGTTTTAATATATCTGGTATTCGAATCTATAGCTGTGAAATGGCTTATTTACGCATCATAAGCCCTTTATATATAGTAGTATAAAAAGAGGCAGGCCAAACACAATTCCCACTAGTCGCAAGAAGTATTTAAAAGCCTTTAAAATAGCTTTCCTAAGTAGGTTTACCAAGGTATTTGTCCCTTGCTATAGATCACTGTTAGGATGTTACAAGTCGCAATTATCTATCCACTTTGCTCGATAATATTGACCCATTGATCTTTGAATAATTTCTCTAATCACAGGATCGATCCCGGAGGATTTCATGCCATAGCCATGACTATAATTATTTTATTTCTTTATGTATTCTCTACACTGTCCTGGCATATATTAGGGTTTCTTTGGCTCAGACTCGTGTTGCAAAATAAATGGCAATCGGCTGAAGATTATGTTACCGCTGTGGAAATATTAGGATCAGTAAATAGGCCGTGATAAGTGTTCACAGCCTGTGGCGTGCAAGACTTGTGAGAAAGTGTTTCTTGATCACGGATAAGTGTCTATTAAAGATCCAAGAATGAAAATGCAATCATGTTCAGGAGTAATAAGCTCCTGTGATGTTCCTATATTGGAATCACGACTTCTTGCAGGTAGTTTTAGCTCTTTAGTTTATTCTTTTGTTGAGTAGTGACCTGGAGCTAGACAGAACTTCCGTTGTCTTATTATGGCATTGCGATCACTGCATCCAATAGTATATCCTCTGTACGCGAAGAGCAGCTTCACTTGTAGAGTTGTACCAATGTATCTTGAATTCATTGAGATATACACGAGACTACACTACGTATCTTTTGTACAACAAGCGTGTATATCTCGTGAAGTAATGTTGTGCTCCATGCGTTCCATAATAATGGAGTTATTCCATAGTAATGGAGTAAATGGAGTAATTGAATAAATAAAACTTATATAATTAATTAATAATTCATAAGGAAAATACAAAAGAAATGAATGTTTAATGAAGGTTTGTAAACCCCAATACAGATCAACTGAGTTGATGAATTATTAAACAGTAGCATTAACTTTTGATACAGATCTCTGCTGAGCTAATTAGTATGCATTAACTTTTGATACAGATCTCTGCTGAGCTAATTAGTATGCGTTAACTTTTCATACAGATCTCTACTCATTGTTTCATTTCATAAGTCAGATAAAATATTCGCGTCTGATCTGTATGTGCGTTTACAATGGCGAGCCGAAGGCTCGCCATTGTAAACGCCCATACAGATCTCCCGCTCATATTTTATCTATCACATAAAGCCCACCCGGTTATAGGCCCATCGGTAACAAAACATTACTCCGGTTATACCCATTAATTCCTTATTCCTTTCTTAATTCCTTAACAGAAATTCTTTACAAAAGTTTACGCCAAAATGAAATTAACTGAAAGAACGCTTCTTTATGGCAATATTTTTGCTTGCCAGCCAAAAAACCCTTACGAAGTTACATAAGCCCAGGGCTTATAAGCAGCATTTTACGGTATAGTCTCTGTAAAAAATAATCACAAAGAAATATAAAAAGAGACAGGCCAAACACGACTCCCACTAATCGCAAAATGTATTACGGTAGCCTTTAGAAAAGCTTTCCCGAGTATACCTGCGAGATATTTGTCCCGTTAATTAGATTACCATTAGGCATATGTTAGGGTTTCTTTGGCTCAGAGTCGTGTTGCAAGATAAATAAGTTTATGTTATCGCTATGAAAATGTTAGGATCAGTAAATTTCTTTGTTCGTGATGCAGTGTTTAAGTCTGCGACGTGCAAGGCTTGTGAAAGAGTGTTTCTTCGTCACTCTGAGATGTATAAGTGTCTGAGATCCAAGAATGAAAATGTCAAAGACGACCACGACAGCTCTAGCAACTATGTTTAGTTCATTTCTGTTCTTGGCATACACCTAATTCAATAAAGGTTGCTTTGGCGGTTGGTCATTGGGAATTGGGAATTAGCATTTGGCATACGGAACACAATGCAATGCTTCGCTTGAGTGACCGCCAAACAATAGCTTCCCAATGCCCAATTACCAATGACCAAAGCAACCTTTATTGAATTAGGTATAACTGTTTGTTAACAGTGACATTCAAACAAAAGTTAAGATGAGGGGATGAATACTGAGTAAGTTTACAAGAACTAGATTTCCACCTGAAACAGATTTTGACGATAAGATTGATGATGATCCCAATAATGAAAACAGAGAACAAAGTTGTAAAGAATTTTACTTGAAAGGAGGAATGAAACTTTTTCGCAGAATGAAAGCTAAATCATTCATTTAGTTATGTTTAATAAAAAGGATGCTGAAGATTAATTGCAGAGAAAACTTGATGCTTATCCCATGTAAAAATAAGATTTTAGCAAGTAAAACATGTTATATTCGAAAGGAAAGAAAGGAGAACTCTTAAGAAAAAGCCATGGGAGATCCTAAAAATAAGGAACGTGATCAGTTAGATACTGTAGCTCCGTCTGCTCAACATCACGATGAGCAGGATATAAGTGAAGAAACACAATGCAGTGAACTGTTTGGTTGTTTTAACCCATGTTTAGATAACAATCACCAAGGGAACAATCTTTTAAGTAATGCTGGAATTTTTTCTACAGCAAATGATAATGAAAAGCTGGTAATTAATCGTATGGATGATAACAGTTATAAATAACTTGTTCATTCTTTGAACAGAGAACAAATGGAGTTTTTATTTTTTACCATACGACGAGAATAATAATAATGTAATAATATTTATTGATTTGTATTGCGCAAATATCAATCCAGGGAAAGAAATTTTCATCTGCGCATTACATTGACTCAACAAAATCCTAAAATCCTAATACATATCCAATTAATATTCTAAAAATTAAATTTAAAATTCTAAAATTAATCTTTAAATTAATCTTTAAAATCCTATTTACAAATCCTTCTTTATGAAAAGAATAAAACAATAAATTAGCTGGGAAACACCTTCTGAAATAAATGAGTTTTAAGAGCCTTCTTGAAAGCATTAACTGAAGATATATCTCATAAAAAGGGGAAGATCGTGCCATAATTTAGGGGCAGCCATATAAAAAGATCGACCACCAAGCGTGGAAAGAGACTTGCATGGTGGAATGTTAAGAAGTTTGCCGTTATTTGATCTAAGATAATACCTACCCCTGTGTCTTTCAGAGATACAAGTTCAGAAATGCAGGTCGGAGCAAGTTTATGAATGGCCTTAAAAGTTAACAATGAAATTTTAAAAACAATTCGATATGCAACGGGTAACCAGTGTAGGGCTCTCAGCAATGGTGTAATATGACAAAATTTACTTTCTTCAAATACAAGACGTGCAGCAGAGTTCTGGACTCTTTGCAGTTTTTGAATCTTATACGCTGGTAAGCCGTATGAGAGGCTATTACAGTAGTCAAAGCGGCTAGAAATAAAGGCATGTATCAGAGTTTCAGTACATTCTTTGCTAAGATATTTCCTTATCCTCCTGATATTGTACAGATAATATAATGCTGCAGAGCTTGTTTTCGTTATGTGATCACCCATTGATAGGTTAGAATCTAACCACACACCCAGATTCCGAACGGGAGATTGTGGAACAATGACAGAGTGTCCAACAGTTATGCCATCAATTGTGATTTTAGCGAGTTGCTGTCTGGTGCCGATCAAAAGAGAAGCAATTGACACTTTTTAAGTAGTGGCGCGGGTTTAGGGAAGGCAACAGTAACACAATGTTTGTATGAGGCTCTTGATAATAAACCAGGTGAAAATCCAGACGAGTTGAAAGTACTGAAATTTGCTCAAGACACAAGACAAGAGGACTGCATAACCATTACCAATTACATGCAAACAAAATTGTCAAAAGAGAAATTGAACTCAAGAAACCACGCAATCTAACCAAAATGTCCAATTGCAACATCAAAAACAATATTCGGACATAATATTACAGCATTGCATGATGGGAAAAACTTACAGGAGATAGCCCAGAGGGCACTTTGATTCATGAATTGATTGGTTCACGTGATTTTTATGACTTTACTGTCTTTATCGCAAGCAATCTTCCAAACGTATTTTTATGATCAGCTGATAGCTTAGAAGGTACGGCCAATTTTCTACGGAGCCCTTGAGCCCTTGCTATAAAAGGTAGCGAAAAGAAATGGTATTTTTGTGGAAATATTAAAATGAGAATCGTGATGTGATGTTATGATGTGATGTGATGTGATGTTATGTTAACGAAGGATTTAATTTCTCTTGTTAGAAGTGCTTTCAAAAGCTTATTATAAGTTAAATTCGAAGAAAAGTCAGAGACGAAACTAAAGGGCAAAAACACTTTTGGAAAAATCTCCATTGATTTACTATTTAACTGGAATCAAAACTGATGCTAACCGTGGGTTAGCTTAACCGCGCTTTGAACAACCCGGCCCAGAGCGTAGAATAAACCCTTCGAGTCAAAGGTTTTATTAAGTGTAACTTTGTCGGTGAAATCCGTTGAAATTTTCTGTGAATTATGGTCATACTTCGCTTTGTTTGGACTAATTATAGTATGTGATTATTAAGTAAATGTGCGTGTTTTGTTTTTTAACCGATAAAATTGGCATGAAAGCGAATAAAGTATTTTAATCTTTGCACATGCGCCGAACCGTGAAACCATCCCTTGGTCATATCAAAATTCAGAAACGCTAAAAAAAACAGATAATTGATTCCAAAGCGTTTATGGAATTGTAGGGAATTTAAAACTACACATATGGGCCATATTTTGAAGGCGAACGAGTATTACACATTTTAAGTAAAAATGTATAGCGCGGCCATCTTAGCGACACCAACATGGTGGCTAAAAACTTAAAATGAACGACTTCTATAGCGCACATATCAGTATCCCCCACCCCACCTATGAACCATGTATGGCACTGAGGGTGGTCATAGCCAGGCTTTTTTCGTTACGTCCTCAGTGGTTATTTTACGTCCCGTTCGGAAACGGAACGGACATTTCTACGTGGTCATTCGAGCCAAGATCTAACTATTTGCAAATGAAATAACAAAGAAATTTTAAGACCCTGAGTCTTGGTCCGGCCGGCATTCGAACCCGCGACCTTCCGCTCTGTTCTCAACGCAAAAGATTAAATCGACTTTAAAGCTTGTATAAGGCAAAAATAACTTCAGTTCAACTGAGTGGTTCAAATTTGTTTATTTTGAGTATTCTAGTTACACTGAGTGTCTTTGATGTGCATCTAGGTTGAAGGTTAAAGGGTATAACAGTAAACTGTATGAACTTTATTTCTCTAGTACTTTTATCGACGGTTAATCCGTTAACACAGTCAGTACGTTGAAAAAGAGAGCATTCAAGGCATATCTAGTCTGAACATAAAAAATAAAGTGGCAGGAAATTTGCTTATTTTTATTTTTTGAGCTGATATCTGCACAAGCGCGGTCAATTTGATTTTTTCCCATCCTGCGAGTCAATTTTGATGTTTTTGTATTCATCCGACATTCCCCTTCAAAACAAGAAGCTGTAAACAGCATGACATCGTGGCGTCTTTAACCCATTGCAGTATTGATTCCCGAGTGTTTTGAGTGCTTTTACGGAGAAGCTTAAAACTATGTATAACAAGAAGCTGTACCCAGCTTGAACTCGTGGCGCCTTTAACTCATTGCAGCATTGATTCCCGAGTGATTTGAGTGCTTTTACGGAGAAACATAAGCTATAACATCCGGCCTCAAGAGTCCTCGTGGGCCCAAAGAGGATAAGTATAAGCTATAATATACTCTATAATATAAGATTATGTCTAATCAGAGGTTCCTAAGAGCCAACCCGTGAAGAAGAAATGCTAAAGCGTAACGTAATATTGCGGTAAGCTTATGTTTTCATACTGACACGGTTAAATTAAACTTAAGAATTTTTGACAAACGCAAAAAAAAAAAAAAAAAGAAACACCACTTTCATAATGTCCAGTACGAAGAAAGAAAAAAAGGGGAAAACAGGTCTTGAGCGTAACTTGAACTGGGGCCTCGCGACCGTCACTCCCGGCACTAAGCCAAAACCTCAAATCACTACACTATCGTGGAACACATACTTACTTAAGGCTATATTTTATTATTTCAAGGTAGATCTGACGCATCAAAACGCGTGTCCCGGTTGAAAAATCCTTTTTGATCGATTTTAATGTTACATTAAAGACTCCAAATGCAAAACATCTTTAACCCTTCAACGCCCAGTGTACGATATATCGTACGGCGGACGCAATCACTAACATTCGATCAGCGGACTTAAATATTGTTTTTAGTTTCCCGGCCTCTCTCAGTTGTATAAGTTTCCTTCGATCGTGATTTTATAGTTTTGTCATAATTCCGTGGTGTATATCAATATCAAAATGTTCACTAGGCAGTGATCTCTTATCCTAAGTGCATTTCAGAATTTAACAGCAATGATTGACGTTTTTTTATTGCCACATATAATTGTTAATATTTAACATAATTTGACAGGTGTCAATTAAAGTCACTATTTTTCTGAACATCTGAAAATGTACCTCTTTTACCTGATAATAAAGGAGGATTTTTCAGGTATCCCATGACGCCTAGCGCGTAATTATCGATCCTGATGTGTCAAATTTCCTGCGATGGCGAGTTTTACTGATCTTCGCGAGACGTTTTCTTCGTTTCCAACGCGATAAAAGGTGAATCAAATCGTTATTTGGTTTCTTTGTACATTAAAGTTTACTTAGATATCATTTGATCCGAGCCTGTTTGTCTATGTATCGCAATATTTTTGTATTTGTTTCGAGTGGCATGCATGGCTGATCCGCTTCGTTTCTTTGTTGTGTTTTAACCCTTGATCTGTTTTGCCGTGTTTCGTTTTTAACCCTGGGGACTTTAGCATATAATTACGCCTGATAGTGCCCGGAGAGTAACTCTTTTAAATGCAGTACAAGGTCCCTTAAGTCCCCAAGTTTTGTAGGAATTTATGACCGTTGAATTTATGTCAAAATCGGCGCCAAAACGTTGTTGAAATTCGCTTCGATCGCGTTGATTCTGTTTTGGATTTTACAGTCGAAGAAAATATCGTATTTAGTGCAATTGCAGCTTCCTTTTACGAGTTTGGTCAAATCATATGATCGTTTGATACTTTCCTTCGGTTCGAAGCTAATAAATCGCTTGATGTTCATGTTTTTACAAGTGATATAGAAGATGGCAATATTTTTTCATCTACCGGAAATCCGGAAATCGAAGTCTTAATTGTCATCGATGCATTTCAATTTGTCCGTTTTCAGAAATAGACAAAGTCGCCGCTCTCTTTACTTTTGGAGGAAGCAAACGTGTACTAAATACCGTAAGGAACCTACAACAAGCCAGCTAAAATGCTAAAATCTACGCAGTGGACGATGCGCTCGCTTCGAGCAGCTCCATGGCAAATGACTGGTCACGCAATAGGCCATTTGCACGATGGCGTCATTTGACTACAACTACCAGAATTCATTTCGTTTTTCCTTTCTTATTTAAATTTTGTAATCCCAGTGCGATTTAAATAACAATAGCCCTAATTTGCACTACAAAACAAAACACTGAAGCATTCTGGTAGTTGTAGTCATATGACGTCATCGTGCAAATGGCCTATTTTCAGTTGATAATATAGTTCATTCGCGTTGCATCATGGGATACCTGAAAAATCCTCCTTTCCTGATAATATAATGTGTAAGTTTCAGTATGGCTCTTCAGTAAATAATTTTCAATCTATTTTTTAGTTTTATGACTAGAAATTTTTCCTAAATTATTGAAAATTAATTTGGGCTACAAAGGGTTAAGCTTATTGTTGTTTATATTCGTTTACAACAAATTAGTTCCAGTATTGTTATCGCTGGATTCACGTTGTTCTTGTTACAAAACGCATTCGTAACAAAACATTACGTCACTAAGTTTACAGATGATGGAAAGAGCAAGTGCGAGAAAGCGGCAGAAATCGAGCCTAGTGAGTGAGTGAGTGAGTGAATTAGCCACCGTTGCCGATGACCCGTTCACTACGCTTGCGTGTATTCACGGGTTAAAAAGGTGTCGGTAAATGCATAATTAGTAGATCGATTTTCATTGTTGATTTTACCATGATCTGTCGAAACCTCAAAGTTGTTATTGTAAGGCAGAATAGATAATAATTGCGATAGATTATACCTTTGTTATTATTGTATTAGGATATATCGGTTTAGCCGATCATCTCTGGTTTTGCAAGGTGTGCCGATATGATGAAGAACATGTGCTATTAGCCTTGTAAGAGAGAACTCTGTTCTTGATTGAGCGCGTGAATTCGGACTAGCATTCTTGAATAAAATCTATAACGTGAGAAACTGTGACAGTGTGGGTCTACTGTAACTTTGAATCCCACAAAGGAACGTGCAATGTCTCTTTAGCTGCTGTTTTTCTTGACCAATGCGCTTGCGTGTTGGCCTTTTGTTATACTAGCTGTAATAGTTGTAACTGTCTAGGCTATAAGGGTGTCGCGTTGTGTAAGAAAATCAACTATCATGATGCGTGCGCGCTGAATCGTGAATTTCGTTTACATTTATTGCAATGAAAGCATGATCTTTAAAATATAATATGTTTTGTGGCATTTATTGGAATTTAATGGGAAAAATTTTTTCCTGTAGTTTTTGGACATACTCCGTCCTGTACTCTTCTAACGCACAATGTTAAAAATATATCTGTTCGTAAAAATATACGTATGTGTTCGTAAAAAAACATACGTATTTTTACGAACAGATACATTGTGCGTTAGAAGAGTACAGGACGGAGTATGTTAATGGAAAAAGACTAAGTTATTATAACATAAAATAGTTTACATTTTTTGCAACTTTCTGTTTCCTTGGTGAGACAATGCACTTGTTTTATTCTTCCCTAGAGTGAAGGAAAAGATATTTTTTTTAGAAAACTGCAAATGACCTTATTAACGCCCATTTTCTAATAAACGCCTCATATCTAATTAACCCCCCCCCCCCCCCCCCCCCCCCCCCCTTAAAATTTCATTTTATTTTTAAATGCATTTCCCTAATAAACGCCCTGTGTCTATCAAACGCCCCTCCTTCTAAAAATTCAATGATTCCTTGTTTTAAGAAAGGCGAACCTTGTGAGGCAGGATCGGAGCAATTGAAATCGCAGCTCTCTGTACTAGATTGCCCAAACCTATTGAGGTTTTCACTTACCTCTTATCTGGACATATTTGGACATCACAGATTCAGACATTGGTGAGGCTAATGAAGACAACGTACCTCTGATTGACGACGATTTGGACATTGACATTTAAAATTTATGCAGTTCACTCCTGTTATTCCTCTTTTGACTTTTCTTAAACCTTACAGTTGTAGTTCAATGTTGTAAGAATCAGTAAACGCCTCTGTCTAATAACCCTTTATATCTAATTAACGCCGCGGGCGTTAATAAGGTCATTTATACGGTAATTGTAACTTAATAAATGACGATGGCGACTTTTTTTTTTTAATTTAAGTTGTGTTTTATTTTTATTCCAGGCTCAGAAGTTGCACTGATAGTTTTCGTTCGTTTATAAGCAACAGTCTGGCACTTTCTCAAAAGCGGACAGCTCTCTAAGTGTCCGGCGCGGTTTAGAGGCAGTTCACCGTTGTTGCAAAACTGAAACATTTCAGTTCCTATGCTAATAGTCCAGCTATTCCTTTTCAGCTCCTCTCTGATTTTGATCTGAAGACAACGAAGACCTAAAAGAAATCCAAAGGTAAGCGCGAACATTTGTACATGTGATCAGATGTGACGGGGAAACTGCCCCGCCGAAATAACGAAATCGAAGTTTCCATTCTGGTAGAATTTTGAGTACTTTAGTCCTTATTTTGTCTTTTTAGTTCATATTTCTTTGCGTTTATCACTTTTGGCCATAATCTGATGAAAATACGATATTTCAGCCTGGACCGTATTATTATGGTTTAAAGTGTTTTTTCGACCGGCATTGTTATGCATTGATATGCCAGTCGATATCTTTATGCCGTCCAATTTATTATAAAGAAGGATCAATATTCCTGTGTTCCTTACTTTTACATTATTTTGAAAATGTCACACTAAAGATGGATGATTTAACATTCTTAAATAAAGTTATTTTGAAGGATCATTTGAAACTGAACTAAACGTTGTCCAGTTTCAATATTCAGTGCCTCCTTGTTTCGTAAGCGCTGAATACTATGATTAACTTTCAAGTGTCACAGCATGTTCTTAACATGAGGGTTCTGTTATCATAAACTTACTGCGGTTTACACGATAAAATAACAGCCAAAAACGAATTGACTGTGATGTAAGGATCGACAGGATTGTCCCCAGACTGGAGGGCAGAGCGATTAAATGTTATGACTCCGAATGTATCGGAAGTGGATTTTAATAGTGCTTCATTCATGAGAAACCGAAGGTGAAGTGGTGCAAGTGAGTGACTGTAGGTCTTTGCCTTTGGGTGTATTAAGTGGAAGACTGACTCTGACAAATGCTCTGAGCCAATTCTTAGTTTACATTCACAGATACTCTAAACTCATTCTTCACAATCGACAGATGTTCCGTAAAATTATATTTGTTTTGGAATCGTGTCCAGACCCTCATTATCTATGCATCAAGAAATGAATACTTTTTAACCCTATTCGGCCTGGGCTTTTTTTTGAGTTCCTGAGCCTGGGGGGGGGGGGGCACATTGTGCCCCCCCCCCCCTTCGTAACATCAAGAACATTAAGGCTACGACAATGAAACCTAGAGGGTACATAGTACGTCCAAAACTGTCTCCTTTGCGGTCCGCACAATGGAACGATGATAGTTATTAGGTAATTAGTTATACGGCCGCCATCTTGGATCCGCCATCTTGGATTTCTGAAATTTTTTAAAACCTCTTAAAAACCGTCCAAATTTACTTAAAATTAATCAAAACCAATAAATAAACGCTAAATGACGTAAAAATATAAAAGTTATACCAATAAACATTGTTTTTCTTCATTCAAAGGTACAAATATGCAAATTTCAAAAAACATGGCTGTCAAAATCTTGTTACCATGGAAACATCAAGTCACGTGATCAAAAACTGTCATACAAAATTGTTGCCAGATAACTTTTAGGAAAAGTCACAAAGTTTGATGGCGTTTGAATACATATTAAAGAAGTTGTGAACTTTCAAAGTTAGCGCGGGCACTTTGTGCCCCCCCCCCCCCCCCCCCCCAGGCCGAATAGGGTTAATACCAGTTTATCTAAAAGACATCTTGCCCAGTCATAACATGTAGTTTCATTATTGATTAATGTTGGCGTGTGCAATGTGTCCGTCTTATATATATGTGGCCTCAGAGAGAAGTTTCAGTGTGAAATTCATATGAAGTGGTTCAAAGTATGGTGATTTATATATGATAACTATAAGACAAGGGACAGAAAAAAAGCAAACTTAGCATGAATTTAAACCACCTCATGTACATTTATTTTCTTCCTTATAGATAACGATCCGGTTTGTTTTGCTATCCAGTCAAATAAATCGTTTACGTTTCTCCAACTTCAACCAACTGGGATTTAATTATACTTTTTATCGTGTAAGCCTTAGGTATTGGTGTGTGTGTGTGTGGGGGGGGGGGGGGGGGGGGGGGCAAGTCTAATTTATAACCATTTCTTCCCCGTTTCTCACGCGCTCCCCCCCCCCCCCCCCCCCCCCCCGCCACCTCTACAGCGCACACGCTATAGCATGCAAGCGTTAAATGCCATACGTATAAATACGTATACATAATGCGGAAAACATTTGACTCATACTGAACAGCATGCATTTATTCTGAGATGTGAACTGAGAAGCAAAACACTACTTAAGGTAATAACAATATGCTGATTTAATCATTTTACGTTATTTGCTTCCATGTTTTAACTGGATTTTCATGTGCAACCCGGTCTTGACGTGCGCCGGAAGCAACTACTTAATAAGATGTTTACAATTGGTATTGATGCAAAATAGAAATTCGTTTTCTTGTATAATTTTCTTGGAATACAGTGTAGAATATGTGTTTAAATAACCTGAATAAGAGTGCTGATTTGATGACACAATTATAAATGAGACTTTCTGCTTCGAAATTGAAACTACGATACAGCAATCTCACTGTTTCTTTATAAAAAAATTGGTGCATACAATTCATTTGTTTTGCATCGATTAGATGTTTCCCTTTTTGGGAGGAAAAACGTTTGTTTTTTGAGGACAGGTTAGCACAATTTATCCTTGGAAATGGTTTTGAAGTAATAGCGTGTGTTGGTTCTTATTTTGTATTATTTTCGCCGAAGGAACGAAAGCAACAATGTTGTTTTGAATTTGGTGGCAGCTTTGCATTAATTATTGGCTAGCCCACTGAAGATTCTAAACTATATCTATTGGCTCGGATTGCTAAGCTTAGTTTGCAGTTTATTATTTGGCAGAAATATTAATAGGAGCAAGCGACAGCCGTTCTTCTTGTAAGACAAATTTCTTTAGAATCTAATGAAATGTTAATGTTCAACGTCCTCGCTGAAGAAGAATACCAAACGAGATAAATTTAAGAATCACCATGGCTCCTTCTCGATTCCTTGGTACATGTGTGGTGTAAAGTAAACATAATTTTACTGAAGACCGTCACTGTTTTAAAAATTTATATGGAAAATTTTGAGGGGTTTTTGCAACAATTTATAAACTAGAATGAAACATATGTTATCACATTTTAAGAAAACACCATTGGTTTTATCAGCAAAATAGCCAACTTACCTTCATGTGTCAGAAAAACATATGGATTCATCTGTCTCTTTCTCGACTAAGCTTGGTGATGCGGTGTTACGTAGAGCAAACCTCAGTTCGCTATATAAACTAGACATTTGTTTTCTTAGTCACTTCTTTCTTTCTCTAAAAAAGGAGCCTGAAGGGCGACGTGGCAATTGTCCCTTTCGTAAACGGTTCATGCCATTTTAGTGACAATTAATAACCTAGAATCGAACCCAAGAAAAGTTTAATTATAAAAGGTGCTTTTCTTAACATATATCAATAACAGGTGACCCTAACCCTAAATCTTAGCTAACCGCGAATCTAGCTTAGATCTAATAATCGCTTTACCTAGGCCCAATTTTATCTAATAATGATAACCTACTTTCGTCCCAATCCACGCATAAACCATATACATTACTAAAGGCTTGGTTACTAATGAATGCTAATGATGACATCGACCGTTAAAAAATGGCATCGACCGTTTACGAAAGGGAAATCAGCGGCGCCGTGCTTGTCCGACAGGTTTTGTTATCTCGCCGGGCCATTCCAATTTCACTGCTTAAAGCTTAAAGGCATAAGCTTAATGGAACGCAAAATCTTCGATAACCGCAACTTAATCCTTCAAAAATAATACAAAGCTGTTTACATAAGCGTTTCTTTTCTCTGTGGATAAATACCTCTCTCGATTTATGGCGCTAAATCGAGGGGAAAAAAACTAAGATCCGTAACTTACGGTACGGAAAGAAAAAAACGAGGCTAATAAGATCATATATATAGTTAGGCTTAGCCTGACAGCGAAGCCCTCTGAAGACCCTCTGAACAAGCTAAAGTAAGATGAAACTTGACTTAGGTGAAAGGTCGGAAACACAAGAATTAAATAAGATTGGCGACCGGGCTATTTTTCAATTTTAGCAATTCTCAAAAACAATATTACCCGACCGTCTGCACAGTTTTTTAGACCGTACAAAAGTTCACAAAAACAACTTTTTCTCCGTCTAGAATAACTATTACGACTATTTTCAGAATAAAATACAGTTGTTGCTTGTCAAAAAATTCCCGAGAAACTGATTTGGAAATTAAAATTGCAAAAAACACAAACATATTTGCATAAGGCGACGCGAGTATAAAATCTAAGTCTTGTTTTGTTTACATAAAATCGCTTTTCAATCTATGTAATGAATGAACAAACACATAAAATTGGACAACACAATCTTCTTTCGAAAAAATTTATTCAAATCTCCATTAGTTTATGTTTAAAAGTAAAACGCGTACCATTTAAGCTTCGAGGCCTCGACGCATTGAGGCCGCATCGACGACGTCGTCGCATCGAGGCCGAGCCGTGTCTTCGATGAAATTCAAGAAATTAATACAACTGAATTTAAGCTACACGTTTATAAACAATTCTCCAAAGCTAACGAGAACACAAACAAAAAGTCAATCACAGATTGATATCAAGGAAAATTCCCATCGAAAAATGTAATTTGTTTTACCTTTAAGTCCCTCCGGCGACTACTGTACTTGGAAATTCTTTCTTAGGTGCTGAAATCCGTAAAACGAACCCATCTCTCCGCATAATTTGCTAAAAACGTATATAGTTCCTCGAAGCAAGATTTTATCCCTGAAAGCTCTTCTTTTTCCACTAAAGAGGCTTCTGAGTATCCCTTAATTAGTATCCTGGCTTGAGTAGCAAGCCACAAAAAAATGTTGGCTAACAACGACTTTAATTTTCCGCTAAAAACACCAAAAAATCCTGAAACTAAAGGCGCTGTTACACTAGGCAATATTTCGTGCAACTTGTCTCGCAACAACTAAAAAACGTGCGTTGCGATGCTGCGAGACAAGTTGCCAGGAGGGTGTTACACTGGGCAATGTTATTTGCAATTTGTCTCGCCCGACGGTGAAAGGAGCAATTTTCATTGGCTAAAGTCACAAAACGTTGCGACACAAGTTGCAGGAAACGTGTTACACTACGCAACGCTTGAAAAATTCGTTGCGGCGTGGCGAGAATCGTTGCCAAAAGTAGAACCGACTTCTACTTCTCGCAACGATTGCGGCAACAAAAAAATCGCGAGAAATGTTTGTTGCGGGGTATGTTACACTGGGCAATTTTTCATGCAACTTGTGTCGCAACAAAATTGCGAGACAAGTTGCACGAAACATTGCCTAGTGTAACAGCGCCTTAAAGTGTTTGAGCTGACGGCTGTGTAGCCGCTCGAAAAACAAAGCCTCAAAGATCCCGGATGTTGTGTGGCGTCACACGCGCATGTTATGTGTTTGTTTATTCATTACATAGGTTGAAAAGCGATTTTATGTGAACAAAACAAGACTTGGATTTTATAGTAACTGTTGTAACTTCACTTGCGTCGCCTTATGCAAATGTGTTTGTGTATTTTTTTTCCGAATCAACTTCTCGGGCAATTTTTGATACGTAACAGGTGTATTTTATTCGGAAATTAGTCATAATAGTTATTCTAGACCCAGAAAAAGTTGTTTTGTGAACTTTTGTACGGTCTTAATGTACTGTGCAGACGGTCGCGTAATTCTGTTTTTGAGAATAGCCGGGTCGTCAATCTTAATTCTTGTGCTTCCGAGCTTTCATCTTAGTTAAGCTTATCATCGGCTTTCTTTCGGGGAGCGACGCTGTTAGACTCGCCTATATTTATATATATATATATATATATATATATATATATATATATATATATATATATATATATATATATATATATATATATATATATATATATATATATATTATATATATTGTAGTTAATTTTTTATCTCAGGTAATTTTTATTTTTATTTTCTCCATTGTATTTGGGTATGGTAATATATGCTAATGATTTGAAGAAGGAAAAACAAAAATTATCTGAAATAAAAAATTAACTGCAACATATATATTATAATCTCTAAATTGGAGATAAAGTTTTCACTGAGTTCAGTTTTGCAGCTTTATGTGTATCATAGAGGTTTTCTTACGAAGGAAAGTACTCTTTTGTCAAAGCTGAATTAAATTGTTAGAGTTAAACGAATTTGCCGAGTTACTCGAGTTTTTACAACTTACGTCTCGTTTTCGATTTATAAAGGTTGTAAATGTGTCACGCAATTCGTCACGCTATTTCAGATAAGCCGTGAAAATAAACAAAATTGAACTAGTTGAAAGTTATTAATGAATTATAGATGCTTATAAGCTGATTTCGTGCCTTTTATAGCGAATACAATATTTTGTGATGAGATTTTTGGTGTTATTAAGACTTTAAAGTCTTTAAATTTTTGGCCGCCATGTTGGTGCCCCTAAGTGGGACGATCCATACATTTCTTACTAAAAATGTCTATACTCATTCGCCTATAATTCTTCAATGAAATGCTCTTTCGCTTCAAAATTTGGCCCAGATGTGTAGTTTTAAACTCTCTACAATTCCATAAACATTATAGAATCGAAAACTGCTTCTGAATTTTGATATGACGTCAGTGAAAACACTCTATAGCTTAATTTCATCGAAGTTAGTTTTTTGTAACCTGACATGTTAACCCATTTAGCTCCAAACGTTTGCTCTGGATAATTTTTAATGTAGAAAACAACTTCTATATTAAAGCGGATGCTAGGTCGATGCTGGGACTCTCAAATTTTGCGGGCCGTTCTGTAAAATACGGACCGGAAAATTGACCAATCATAGCGCGTGCACTTACTGAGAGATATGATAAAAGCACTTATCTAAATACGTGCAAACACAGTCACAGAGCAGGTAACACGCAGCAAAGTCGAACAGTACAAACCATGCAAACAGGACTTTGACTTTTGTAGAAACAGGACTTCGGTCGAAGGATTCTTGCGGTCATCTGGGAGGCGGTGAAAGTGGTGGCGAAGCGGTAAGAAGTGTCGATGGCAGTTGTGTGGGTATTGCAACAGAAGCCGCACGCGACAGTAGTAGTTCAGAGGATATTGGCCCGTACTGGGAAACATTTGGATGTGCACCTTACCGGGAGCCAATCCGATCCGACTGATGTCATCAACTATTCAGTTACATTTATTGTTGTTACTGTTTAGACTGTCAAATCTCCACAGAGTTTTTGAAAGTATAGACTTTGTTTGAGACCATAAGAATATTATTTGTTTTTTTTTTTATTAACCATATAGCATTTGCTGCTAAAAAAATGAGATGAGTGTTTTACAAGCATTTTACGAGCATGGCATAGCAAGGAAATACAACGAGTCACAAGTTGCTATTTGTTGTTTCATAATAAATACGATGGATGTTAAAAAAATTGTTCTGAGTCCAAGCCTTATTACGGAAACTGCGCGTTGAAAGTTAACCATTCCAGCCATATTACGAAGCATGTGGTCCACTTCGGAAATGTCCACAATGAGTCACGTTCGAGATCTAAAAAAATCTGTTTGATATCGAGGCTTCCAGGGGTATATGAAGAACAACAAAACAAAAAAAATGACGTCATTTTTTTTTAACAAAAGAGGAAAGCATTTCTTTTGTTTTACTCCTGGAAGCTTCGTTAACATTCAGAATGTTTTAGGTCTCGAACGTTGCCCATCAGCAGCATCCAGCACACGCTGATTGCTGGTTAAGGGATATTTCCAAGGAGTTGGATGGTCGATTGAAGTAGCCTAAAAATATTTTAAAAGTTTCATTGTTAAAAAAGGCGCCCAAAAATTTGTGATCCTCCTCCAAGCGTGGTTCCAAAAAAGTTTGGCCCTCCCCAAATGGGAGCCCATAAAATCTTAGCCCTCCCCCTAAATTTACCGGCCCTCCCCCCAGTAATTAATGACCACTCCCTAAAACAGTATAAATTATAAAACAAGGCGTGAAACGTAATTTGAAATTAACCCCCGGACATACACTCAAACTTATACCCCACTTTAGTACAAAAGGGGGAGGGGGGAGGGGGGGGGGGGGGGGGGGGTTTGCAACCCCTTCTCTTGGGTTCTTGCGGTGTTACATGATATATCAAAAATATTTTAAATCTTATAGATAGCCTGTAATGAGCTCTACAAGCTAAGGTGAATGTTATAGATTAAGGTGCTGCTGAGGTTCTTGACGTCATCAAAATGGCCGGCAAGATGGTTGCCATCTTGGATTTAAAAAAAAAATCCAACTTTATCGGAAAAATGCCAGAGTTTGAAACATGATACAGTTAAACATTTTCCTGCTTTTGGTAGCGTTTATACGATTTTTTTTACCGAAAAGGGTCAGAAGCACGCATTTTTATTAAAATATGGCTTTACCTCATGCCCCCTATGACGGCACATCTCGTTACCATAGCAACCGAGTGTCGCCAAACTTTACCAAAATGTGCCTCAAAGATAAACGAACAGCTACAGAAGACGGTATGTGCTAACGCTAAATGCTCTTGAAGAAAAATCCGACGAGAAAACCTTAAGGCGGGGGGTGGGGTGGGGGGGGGGGATGTACGTCCGAGGGTTAAAAGATAATGTGAACAATACAAATTAAAAACATACTGTTAACAAAATGCTTCGGTATTCCGCAGTTGGTCTACTCTACTTCGATTTTAGATGTTCCTATGAGTTGTATTCCAGCATTACAACACTTATTCTCAGTTCATTTGGAAAGAAAGAAAGATAAAATCAAGCGCGCCAAGCGATGTATCTTGACTATGATAAAGGAGAATTCCTTCTAATATCCGCCCAAAATCAATAAGACAGGTCATGAGAATTAAGGATATGATATCCGAAGATGGACCCAGCTAGTATTTTAGAGATCGAGACCTGTGAGGTGAATTTGTTATTTGAAATTAGGACTTAACGGTTAAGCAGATTTTTTTACCTTTCGTAGTGACTCAAAGTTTTGTTTTAATTTCCTAGTTACCTTGGTCAAGAGTGATTCCAGACGGCTTATAGAGTCAGAGGAGCAGACTTGTGCAGAATTCCATTGTACAAAGTTTTATGACCTTTTGACTGTGGTGCTCATTTCACGCGTCACAATGCCCGGATATCGTTTAGCAAATCCTGACAAGGCGAAGATTGATGCTAAGTACTTTTGTAGCCACTGTAAACTGTTGTTGAGAGAGGCAATGCAGACAGGCTGTGGACATTTCTATTGTCAATCTTGTCTAGGAAATCTCATTCAGTAAGTCTAGCTATAAACACAACAAATGGTAGTTTCTTGGTGTTGCGGATGGTGTGATCACCAAATGACGTAGAACAAAAGATTCAAAAGACACTGAACAATACCCACACTACAACACAAAAGCTAACCAACAAAGGCTTCCGCAACACCAAGAAACACCCCAACAAATTAAATGTGCTTGAAATAATTCCAGTCTTCTATTACGAACTTGTTACAATGAAACGTGTTTCAGTAGATCCCAGAGGTCAAAGGCATCAAAGAACGAACGCCGTATGGTTTTATAGCTCAATTGGTAGAGAAGCAGCCTGCAAAGCGGGAGACCGCGGGTTTAAATCCCGGCAAGACCTCTAACTAGGGTCCAGGGTCTGTGTTTCAGTCCAGATGATCTCGTCATTGGGTGAAGACGTTAATGAAATTCATAACTCCCATTAACTCGCCTCAAAAGGTGGAGAACATCTTATTGAAATTGTTAACGAGTTTTCTGTGTTTAAGTCTTGTCAATTCTTTCCCAGCCGCGAGTTCCTTCTACATGTTTTTCTTTTTTTATGACAATTGTAGTGTTTTCCTCATGAGTGCTATTTAATGGCAGTAATACTGAAGTAACGTTGATGTCAACTAACGAAATTTATAACATACCTTCTCTTTTGTCTAGAGACCCGCTTCTAGTAATAATGGTTTGCCGCGTGGACCAGACACAACTTCGTCCAAATGAGGTATGCCTTTTCTATTTAGTATGAAATAAATTTACAGTTGCAAATTAAAAGAAACGTTTCCTAGTAAATCTAGTAAGCGATATGCAATGCAGTCCGAAATCATTATTATCTATAGCTTTGAAGGTTGAGAGAGTGTGGATCTTGGAGTGTGGAGTACTCTAGCTAGTTAACCTCTAATGCGCATTCAAGAATAATCAAAGGTTCCTACGAGCCAACCCATGAATAAGGAACAACATTTGGACCCTCTCCTCTCCTACGCGTTTTGCTCCACCGACCTCCCCTCCCCCTCCCCCCACACACACCGCCTGCGCCCAACTCCCCACCTTCCCCTCACTCCAATGCCATCCCCATGTGTAAGGTAGGTGACCATTACATATTCACCAATCCCCCATGCCCCGTGTCCAACTCCTCACCCTCCCCTGCCTCCCCTCCCTCCAATGCTATCCCCATGGGTAAGGCAGGTGACCATTACATATTCACCAATACCCCATGCCGTGTGTCCAACTCCACCCTCCCTCCCTCCAATGCCATCCCCATGAGTAAGGCAGGTGACCATTACATATTCACCAATACCCCATGCCCTGTGTCCAACTCCCCTCCCTCCCCCCCCTCCCCTCCCTCCAATGCTATGCCCATGGGTAAGGCAGGTGACCATTACATATTCACCATTGTTATATAGCTGGAGTTTTTGTCAATACAACGCGCGCGTTGATTGGTTGATTCATCGTCACATGACATCTAACAAACAAACTGTTTCCCACCAATTGTGCTGAGCGGGCAACATTTGCGAAAGCGGGAAACAATTTTGACGTCAGAGGGTAACATTGCACTGTTGCCCGCTAACGCACGTGATCAGACCGTGACAAAAGGTGGCATGATTATGATGGATCGAGTGCTCGGCGCGTTTTTCAAACTGTCTTGTGTTGTGTTTTTTTGTGTGTTGCTATATAACAAATCACTTAATGACTGATCCCTCGGGAAACAGTGAATTTTGTTTCCCTCGAATCTCGATGTTCGGGAAACAAGGGGGTAAGGGTATGGCAGGTGACCATTACATTTTCACCAATACCCCATGCCCTGTGTCCAACACCCCACCCTCCCCTCCCTCCAACGCCATCCTCATGGGTAAGGCAGGTGACCATTGCATATCGCATTTGGAACGGGCAAAATATGTACGCAAGCCTTATGCACTGGTCAGCGGAATTACCAAGAAACGTTCACAGCTGATAGACGGAAGGAAGGAAAGAAGGAGTGAAAAGTTGCATATTTTGTCCATGTCTGCTGTAACTCGTACAACGTTTACGAACTCAAGAGTTAAAAACAATTACGTCTTTTTAGAGCAGTTTTCAATTGAGTGTGAAAAGTAATTACACAATTGCTTTGGTTTTTCATTGCTACGCTTTGTGATTGGCTAAAAATTCTCGCGCCATTTTCTCTACCAAAACCAATCGTGACTTGCTCGCACGCTTTTTCCCGCGCTTGGCGCCGCCGACATGTAATTGCTTCGAGCTCTGATTGGTTCATTGGATTGTTTACGACTGCTGTGATTGGTCAGAGTAATTACTTTGGTTTTGGTTTTACCACACTCAATTGAAAACTGCTCTATAAGGAAAACGTTTAATTACCTGTTTAAAAATGTAATGAACTATCATTGATTATGTTCTTACCAGGTTTTCGCGGACAAATTTATGCGTCGTGAAGTATTAGCTATCATTGTTTCTTGTACGTTTATGGAGGACGGATGCAAATGGAAAGGAGAAGTCAGACATTTAGAGGTATGAGAGACTACTTTATTTTGTCAGTAAGTCGGCAGTTATCAATACGGAATGAGTCTTCTCTCGTTTGCACCATCCCCCATTTTAACTAGATTCTAGATTTTCTTTTAGATTCTCCTTAAAATTCTCTTCTTCTCAAATGATTAATGTTTTAATAACAAACCTACGGTCAATATTTCCACCAAACTTGTATCTCAAAATATTCAGCTTCACCAAAATACCAGCACAGCACCTTAAATTGCGAACAATGTGTAGAATATTTGCCACCTCATACATGTGCACATTTATCACAAAGCTTTCACTTTTTGCGTTCTTTAAATGCGTTTAATTTCCTCTTTTGATATTATTGAGGACTTTTGTCGATGCTTTTAGTTGAATAGATTTTCCCAATCTACTATGTTTAAGGATTGGTCGAAGGTTTCTTACTGATAGACATTATTTTGTCATGAGCGGTTTTACTTTTTGATGTTGTGATGGCTGTCGTTCTTCATTTTAGGTATTATGTTCCCGCAAAGCACCACTTTGCTTTTGCGCCTTTTTCTTGCTCTATACCTCATTAAGACCCTCAGCAAACTAAATATTAATTTCTGAAAGCTTAATTTTTAATGATTACAAAAACATATTTATTACCCGGGTGCACACTGCGTTGAAGTTTCGTTTGATTATTCTTCCTCGTCGTCGCAAATCGCCACTACTTTTTTACCTTTCCCGTAACCCGCGGGACGGCTCGAGAGAATTCCTGCGTCACATCTCAATTCACCACTGCTCGTGTATTTAAATGGGAAAAGTCTACAGTTTCCACCCATGTGGGAGGCTAGATAGCTTGGCAGTCAAGCCGTGCACAGCTTCGTCTTTGTACAGTATAAAGATATTGTGACTGTGGGTAGCCGTTCAAAGTTAATGCTTACATCGACCAAAACATCCCGCGTGAATGCCTCCAGGCGTCTTGTTACAAGACTGTTAATGCGTTTGGAATATAGCGAGTAAAGGTACACCCTTAAAATTTACAAAATTGAGTTCCGCCCCAGCCGGAAATGATCTAAAGAAGGAGATGAACATTTCAACAAGTACGTGTCTCCGATTTTTATCTTTTGATTTTGTTTAAACGTTATTGGCAGTTTAATGCAGAGAAATGGATGTCTTCGAACTTGAAAATAGAAAACAAACCATCCTAGTTATTAAAATTCCCCGATACGGTTTATTAGACAAAGGTGTGAGTCCCACATTGAATGGTAATATGGAAATTTCAATTAATGTCTGTTTTACAGGATCACACAAACAGCTGCGAGTTCCTTAAAATCCCCTGTGTACATCCTGAGTGTGGCATGTTGGTGAAAAAAGCTGATCTACCTGAGCATCTGGAAAACGTCTGCATGTATCGACTAGTGGAGTGCGGACTTTGTCACACTCAGATAACCTTAATCAGGCTGACGGTACTGTATCATAAATGTCGTTACAGCTTTCCTTTGTTGTATAGTTGGCATGTTGGCTTAGTTGTAAAGCTTGTTCTATATATATATATATATACACACTGATTTTCAAAAACATAGCTACTTGAGAAATATATATATATA
Source organism: Cladopsammia gracilis (assembly GCA_022457155.1). Taxonomy (NCBI): domain Eukaryota; kingdom Metazoa; phylum Cnidaria; class Anthozoa; order Scleractinia; family Dendrophylliidae; genus Cladopsammia; species Cladopsammia gracilis. Next base: position 742,541 of record JAJGOT010000176.1, read on the forward strand.
TATATATATATATATACATTATGTTATATATATATATATATATATATATATATATATATATATATATACCTTTTGTATGGCAACTCCTGAACTTGGGCACAGGATGTACAATTACACATTGTTGGATTGCATTGTGGAGTCACGAGAGTGCTCAAACTGCGAGCAGTGAGCGAAGCAATATGCCAATAGTGAACACCTCTTACGAGGCTCTCCACCCAATCCAGAGAGTGCTCATATATATATAAGCTTGCAGTATCTGAAACATATCCATCTTAGACTTAGTGTTGGTTAAAGGTATTTACATCATATAACGAACCATTAGATAAGAGGTTAGCGGTCACAACCCGGACGCCTCATGTCTCGAAGTCCTCGAATGCTGCGGCCTTACTTAAGTGGCCTCCGCAGGTTATTAGTCGCGAAGCGTTGGAGATGCTGATGACTGCACTTAACGAGAAGGAGTCTATCTCGAACAAGAGGCTGCAAGCAGCCTTTACTCATGCGCATGCGTAAGAAAATTTTATGATATATTTTAAACATGATAAGAAGATGTCCGACATGGAGAAGAGTTACTCCTTTCATTCAGTCATCGTTCCTGCAAACCACGTTGTTTACTATTGAATGTTGTGGACATGAAGACTGCACCACAATGAAGCCAGTGATTCTAAGTCTTATATATACCAAACGTGAACATAGTAATGTATGTAGGGTTGTAGGAGATTCTGTCGTAAGTAACGCTCTTTTACCGGAAGTGAGAATAGCCGGAAGTCACTAAACAGGAAGTGTAAATGGCAAATACGTCAACCGGAAGTGCACAATTTAAAATATGCGTGCATAAATTTGCATGCAAAATCCTGACACAAAAAATAAAAATAAGAAAAACAAGAAAAACGGAGCCGAAACCTTACCTCATGCCGCTTCGCGCATGAGTAATAATGTTGGTGCGTAAATGTCTTAACTGCATGAGGAAAAGTATTTCCACTGGTAGCAAATAGCAAGGGTTAACAGGCATAATGTTTACCGGTGTGAAACATTTAAAATCCTTTTTATATTTGTTCTCTAACGGGTGCATCTTTTAAGGATTTTCCTATTTTATATTATCCTTCTTTAAATAAGAAAACGTTTTAGAAGATACACTCGTTAGAGCAAAAATATAAAAGGTTTTCAAATGTTTCACACTGGTTAAGATTCTGCGGCCTGTCAACCATCGCTTTTTCTTATTGTGGTATCTGCTCCATTGTCCCAAGAAAGAGGACGAGGTAGTATTCTACTAATAGATTTGATATACCTTGTTACTTATTATTACTTGTTACGCATGGAGTTGAAAATAAATTTTCACAATTAATTTATTGTAGCTGCATCAAGAGAATGAATGCCCAGCTTATCCAGTTGGGTGTGACAAATGTAATAAAGAGGGCATTCCTCGGGGGAAGGTAGGATGATATAGTTTATCGTATTTTTCTAGTAGTATGTTAGTATTCAGGCCTGCCTTGGGTTTTCCGCTTGAAATGAACGCTTTTTACTCGAAGAATTATAATTACCAGGCATAGACTGATGCTACCAGGCATAGACTGATGCCCTTAAGTGCAAGCCATGAACATGCCCCCCCCCCCCCCCCCCCCACACACACACACACACACCAAAAAAATTCATATTTTACATGACTACTCTGCCACATTTTGAATGCCTCAAGGATAAACGCAAACTAGAATATCAACTAACCTTAGATAAATACAAACAATTTCCTCATCTCACCTTTGTAAAATAAAGAAGTGAAAGGACTCCAGTTTTGTTGGGTTAGGTTGAAGCTATAACTTTTTAGTCTCAAAAATCTGAAATAATATTAAAAAGTAATGAAAAGTGAGTATGAAGGCTTACTAAAAATATGTTTTGCTGTATCTGGTCGATTCATTGGCCCGGTACTCATGTGCGTAGTTTTGTTTTGTCCGTGTTTTATATTAACTGAAGTACAGAATGACAAAGCGAACTTAATGTAATTCATTACCATTTTGCCTTGCATTTATAGTTGGCAGATCATCAGAACCCTATGATGGGAGACTGTGAAGGAGTTCAGGGTCCATGTCCATTCTCCCAGATTGGCTGTTCCAAGAAAGAGGTAAGACTCTTGGAGAGTAATTTAATTGGTCTTTTCTACAATACAAGTGAACAGAACGTGAATAATAAAATAATGAATTTAATTTCATGAAATATGGAACATTTAAAAGGGCTTAAGTGACTTTGAGGAAGGGGTATTTCATATATACATGTGTACCAATGATCCCAAGCTTTCTTCACCTTCCCAAGGTGATATATATGTGTTTCCTACATATTATGGACAAGAAAAGTGAGTATGAATGATCACTCGTTTAAAGAACAGTTATTCTAGAATTATATAGTTGCCAGTGCGGATCCAGTCTCCATCGTAGGAGGGGGCAGAGTCGAAAGGTTATGGAATGACAATTTTCGGCTTTTCGGGCCTTGTGTTTGGCAAAAACAAATGTGACGTAAGGATGCCTACCCCCCGACCCCTCACCTAGATCCGCCACTAGTTGCGATTGCAGTGGCGCGCTTCAGACTGCCATCTGATACTCTATTTTTTTAACACACTTTTCCCCATTAAATTTATTCCTAACGTACTTTGACAGGTCCTCAACCAAAGGGAAAAGAAGGAACATCTAAAGAAAGAAAATGCCCACCACAGCATTCTCATTCTTCACTTTGCTCTTCGCATTAATAATGAATTGGAAGCTATCGTCAGACGTGATCCCAGAGTCATGTCGAGAAGTCCTCAGATATTCACAAACTATGATAGTATCGTCCAAGACCTTCTTAACCAGATGCAAAATAGCTCGGAGACAATGAGGAATCTGCAGGAAAAATTACGAGAAAACAGTGAGCGGATAACCTCTTTAGAGAGTAAAATGGCTTCAGTAAATGTATCGGGTGCAGCATCATCTGGTCAACGACTGCCTGATTCTGAAGGTAGCTTACCAAGTACCGACATTACCAGGAGACTGACCAACCTAGAGAATAAAACAGCTGACCACGAAGTGCTTTTGGTGGAAAACAATCGCACCGCATTGGAGACGAGTCGAGAAGTGGGTAATGTTAAAAGACAAGTAGAGAGTATCCAGGAGACTGCGAGAAGGACAGAGAGACGGATGGAGTCCATTGAACACACGCTGGCTCTGCGAAATGTCACCCTGGCTGATTTAGAGGAGTACGTCAGGCAACAAGAGTTTTCAAGCTATGATGGTCAGTTGCTGTGGAAAATAACTGAATACGCACGGAAACGAAACGAAGCAGTCAGCGGACAGCAAGTGTCTTTTTACAGCCCGTGCTTCTTCACCAGTCGTTATGGTTACAAGATGTGCGCGCGCATCTATTTAAACGGAGACGGCATGGGCCGCGGAACACACATCTCTGTGTTCTTTGTTGTCATGCGCGGTCAGTACGATGCGTTGCTTCGCTGGCCATTCAGACAGAAGGTCACCTTTATGTTAATGGATCAGGATAATGTGGAACACGTGATCGACGCCTTCCGACCTGATCCAAGCAGCTCTTCCTTTCAGAGACCGAGAAGAGAAACAAACGTTGCAAGTGGGTGTCCCATGTTTTGCTCCCTAACCGAGTTAAACAATCACGCTTATGTGCGAGATGACACCATGTTTCTAAAAATTATAGTGGATACGACTGACCTTTAAAGAGTCTTTCAGTCCATAAGGATCAGGCCACGACTGTGTGATCTAAGCGATCCAGAAATGGGGGAACGTTTTAGATGATATCATTATTGATTTAGAGAAGTGGAAAAAAACGGTATTTGAGACCTGTCAAAGAGGAAGTGAACTGAACATGCAGTCGGCATCTGGTATGCGACTACTGCGGTTCCTGGGGTACATCCTCCGAATGCCAGCGAAGGAGCTTGAAAGAAGATGTGCTCTAGTCAAAGCAGACCTGGAAGGCAAAGAAAGTCCTCGAGTGTATTCAACAACCACTGGATGATGATACATAAAATAGTAAGCTACTAGCTCCAAGTCATTTTGTCAACTTGCTAAACATAAGAAGGGCTGCAGAAGTTAATCTATGATGATGATGATGACGATACATGATACGATTTTGCCGAAGGAAAGCAGTTGCCTTGATTTGCTAAACAAACCAGATATGTTAATTGCCCGAGGTATTTGCAACAACCGCTAGATCGCTTGAATTACCAAAAATATTTGGCTCACAACCTGACTATACGATGAAAGGTTGATTCCAATCTAGCTGGTGGATCCGTTTATTGCTATTTTTCTGCTTTTGATCACATATAAAGTCTTTTACTTGTCCCTAGTGCTAGGATCGTCTAACTACAAGCAAGAGATTATGAATCCGTATACAAGGCAGTTGGGTAGATCCTGATGCTTAAAAGGCTTAAATTGGCCTACGAGCCCGGAGGTCTGGTAGGGAAACTTCGGGAATTTCAAGAATATTAGAAAATGACACCTAAAAAGTCGAGTAACAGCCTTTGAATTGAGTAAGGAATATATTGACAAGCTTTCAAAACATCCTTTTTGGGTGTGTTAATTGTTAACGTCTTCGTGGTTCATTTATTTGGTCGTTGTGCGATCTTATATACTGTAAAATCAAAGTCTCCTACGAGCCAACTCGTGAATACGAGACAACACTCAAACCCTCCCCTCCCCTCACCTTCGTGTTTTGCTCCTCCGACCCATGGTGCAAATCAAAGGGAGTATAACAAAGTTATAGTTAAATTTCAATTTTACTTAGTAAGGGGATATTTATAAGTCAGTTATAGTGCGAAAGTAAGTGCAATATAATCAAGTTTGAGCACTATAATTGTTTTATAATATTATTCAACATATGCATTGATAAGAAATCAGAGTTTCGAGAACAATTCATTGAGATATACGACCTTTTAAACTCAAAAAATGCCCAGGCTGAATAGGGTTAAGTAAATTTAAAGGCTTACTTTACGTCAATTCTACCTCGCGCCATTTCGTACACAACAAACAACAAATAAAAGTTTTCCCAAGCTAAACTAAATTAATTTAGCGTACACAAATTGAGAGTTTAATTATACGAAAAGTTGACTACATTTCTCAAAGGTCCGTTTGCTCTTAAAGAGTTTTCTTTTCGACTTATTAAAAAGGTTGGGCAGTTGGGCGAGCTGGCTTGCCATAAGATAAACCACATAAATACAATACAGAAGTAAACCAGTTTTTTTAGCGATTTTTAGAATGTTATTGGTATTTTAGTAATTGTTTTAAAGGTGCCGATGTAAACCTTTTTAGCCCTCGGACGCACAGGCAAAGTTATACCTCACCGTCATACAAAGGGAAATGGCTGCAACTCTCTCCACCCTCCTTGGGTTTCTGCGGTGTTAAAATACGTTGAAAACATTTTAGCTTTAAATGATAGCCTATAATGTGTTCTACAAGATAACTGCAAATATTATCTTGGCCGCAGCTTGGATTTTACTCATGCAAAATTCAAATTTATCGAAAAAGTGCGGATAGAGTTGTAAAATGTGATATAATTAAATATTTTGCTGCTTTTTATTACTTTTTACGAAAATGGTGAAAAATACGCATTTTTATTCAGAAATAGCTTTGCCTCAAGCTACTTATGACGTTATAGCTCGTTACCATAGCAACCGACTCTCACTAAACGTTGCTAAAATGTGTCTCGGGGATAAATGAAGAGCTACTAAAGACGACATGTGCTGACGATTATGTTGTTGAAAAAAATTGTGTTGCCGCTACTTCATAATCACTTGGAAAACTCGCATAACGACAGCATTTGTTAATTTTTCGACTGTATTTTCTTTTAATAGCCAAAAACACGTCTCTCCAGTTTTACGGTCGTATACCATGTGCGTCCATCCGGGAGGTTACAAGTTCTCATATATTACTTTATGTTCTCTACACGAAATGTCAAATAAAACAAAATAAAATAAGGAAATAAACTGTTCTGCGGCGGTGACAAATGGAGAGGGCTTTCCTTATACGTCCAAGGGTTCATTTTAGTGGTACCGATGTTAGAAGTAATTTATTTTACTCGAGTCTCTAAAGGAAAACCTCCTTTGTAAATAAGTTCAATTAATTTTTAAGTATATTTGCGAGTATTTTACCAATTTACCAGCCTACTATTTTTGTAGATCAGATGAATGATAGAGAACATAAAAATACATAACGCACAACGATCCAATGTTCTCAACACGTACGTAAAAAAAGATTTTAATTCCACCACCTATAGTAAGTTATGTTTTAGATATTTTCAGTTTTATTATCAGTGTGAATTAAGGATTTTTTTTTATTGAACCGTTTAGTAACAGATATAACGGTTCTATTTTACCTTTTGTAAAACTACTAAAGGCCCACTATCGCCCAAGATGCATTGCGAATTTAACGCAGTCGAAAATTCCCGATAGGGCCAATCACGAGCGAGCTCGTCATTTGAAAACAAAAGCGAACGACCGCAAAGCCGAATGGTTGATAGTGGGCCTTTAAGATTAAAGACAGATTTTGCTATACGGTGCAGAATCTGTTCTTCCCAGCCTTTTTCATTGTTAAAACAGTGAATTAAACGTTATACAAGCAGTCCCTCTCTGCATAGTCGAGCGGGCGAACAAATTAGCGATCGGCGATCCGGGCGGCGAGCAAGCGAAAGTAATGCGAACCGAGGGGGGTCTATGAGCCAATCGGAGATTTCCGTCCCTGGTACGCCGGGGAATTCGAACGCGTCCGTTGCAGAAGAGTCTGCAGTCCCTTTTCCTACCGCCTCTCCACCAGTTTCCCCTCGGCTCGTTCGCTCGCTCCAGTCTCGCCGAGCTTGTTTTCTTGATCATTGAATGAAAAGGGACAGCTGGAGGTCTAACCAAACGATTACCGAAGATCATCGGAAGTCTTTCCAAAGAAAGTTCCGTAGACAGCCAGAACCGAACTAAAAGCACGATTACCGCTCGAAGGCTGCGAAATAGATTCGAGGAAGTCTTTTACTGAGTGTCCAAGGACCTTAGCAGCACAGTGCCCAGGTGTATCATATTTTTCAGTCATATGATAGATACGTAAATGTAGGCTTTCTCTTGATATGTCAGTGTATAAATCTTTAATTTTAAGTGTATTTTTTTTAAATGAAAAAATAAAACTGGTCATTTAAATTTTTTGGATCGATGAGTTGTCAGCTTTCACCAGCTTCTTCCACCGGATCCTTAGTCGTTTTGACCCGATCATTTATCTAAGATTGTAACATGAAACACCGGTCACCCACGAAAACTGACGTGACAGTCTTCCCAATCAATTATTCGGGTTTTAGCCAGTCGAAATCGCTTTAAACTTGCTAGCCTGTGAGCACGCTCTCAGGCTCGGTGTTTGGGGGAAGGGGTGGAGGAGGGAAAGCTCGCTCATTTTCATTTTCGCATTGTCTTCCTAGTTTCGCTCAACTTTTGCAGGGCAGTAGAATTGAAATACGTGTGATGTGCTAGGGGACTCTCACGATCATTTTTTTTGGAAACGGGCACTGCGCGTCACCTTGGGGATTTCACATTGCGACGATGCATCGACCATTGTTATAGGAGAACAAGGATCAAAGGACCGCGAACAAAAATGCTGCTGGAGTACGTAGGATCTATAGAAGATCTAATCAGCAAAAAAATAGTAATACAAAAAAGTAAGCAAGGCTGATACAACGTAGAACATTTAACGTGACAACGACATGATAGAGCCCAAACTGAAAGCTAAAATGCAACCGCGGACAGCTGTTTCGACCTGGTTAGGTCTCGTTAGCACGGTGTAGCAGCAAAAAGATAGAATGCATTTTGGCTTTCAGTTTGAGCTCTATCATGTTGCTGTCGCGTTAAATGTTCTACGTAGTATCAGCCTTGCTTAATTTTTTTTATACTGTTATATGCCTCGTGATTCTATCTGGGTACTTATTTCGCAAATTTCTCGTCCAATGCAGTCTGCAGGTACACTTAATCTGGCATGTCGTCACCTTCTTCACTGGCGTGGTTACATTTACATCTTCATCATTGGCCCTTAAGGGTCCTGGATTTCCTTGAAGAAGGGTACTCAGGGATTGACAACAAATTAAGATAAACGTTTATAAAGCGGATAAAGCTGGCAATAACATCATTTTTGTTTGCAAGTATTACTTCATACATACCCTGATGGAAGAACTTGGCATTAATTCCGGTAGTACTATTAATTCCACATATGAAAAACAAGATGTTACAGTTGATGAGATTATACACGGACCCATACCACGACCTTAGAAAATGTATTCCACATCACCTTGCAACAGAAGGAAAAAAAAATTGCCAAAAATATATTGGATACCAAAACTTCACAAGACACCGTACAAAGCACGTTTTATTGCAGGTTCAAGTTCAGGCACCACTACTAAGATCTCCAAATTGATTACTGAGTGTCTTAAACTTGTCAAGAGTCACTGTACTTCGTACTGCAAGACTATTTTAGAACGAACAGGAGTTAACTGCATGTGGATCTTCAACAATTTGTTGCATGTAATTCACACATTGCAGGAAAAACAACTTTCGCTTTATCAGGTGAGTACTTGGCCGGGACTTTTCCACCCTTTATACTAGCCTTCCACACGCCAAACTTAAACATCAACTCCATGATCTACTCGAAAGGGTTTTAAACACCAGAGGGAAGAGTTTCATAGCAACAAATAATTTCCACACATTCTGGGCTAATGATAGGAAGTCTACGAAGTACACGTACTTCTCCTGGAACTGTGCCTCGCTATTGACTTTCTTATCGACAATATCTACGTCCGCTTCAGAAACGCAGTTTTTCGGCAAATTATCAGCAAATTATTGGCATACCAATGGACACTAACAGCGCACCTTTATTGGCTTATTTGTTCCTCCACACCTTCGAGTATGATTTCATGCTCAGAACAATGAAGCAAGATATGACTAAAGCCGTCCAATTTAGCAACACCTTTCGTTATATCGACGATTTATGGAGCGTTAACAATGAGAATTGCAATTGGTATAGGATTTAATGGAACCGAATCGAAACCAGTTGTGGAATTGCACACATTTTAGGCATCCTACTGATGAACAGTTACGAAATTCAGATATGTTCAGAAGCCATCCTTTGAATTGAATAAATTATTTAAGCTCGACCAATGCAACCGTGCAAAAGCCGACAAACAAGAAAGTGATATGATCATGATAAAACGTTTATTTGAAACACAACTTCGATAGATTACAAATCTATAGACTCCAATCGATACGAATCATTGAAGCAAGCAATGAAGCTCAAAATGCTTCGAGCATACACCCAGATCGTTTTGGTAGGCAGGTCGTTTTGGTAGGCAGGTCGTTTTGGTAACCAGATCGTTTTGGGAGGCAGCGTGGTCGAGTGGTTAGGGCGTCGGACTTGTAATCCGGAGGTCCCTGGTTCAAGTCCCGCTCTGACCACTTGCTGGAGTTGTTTCACGGCAGACCCGAGTTCAACTCCTCGACCACGCTTGTAAAATAGCCAACTGGTTTGCCTCCTGCCAGTTGGGATTTTTAAAATGTTATGTTCTATTTGAATATTTGTTTCTTTATTTAGTGTCCCCAATTAGTGCTCGCGCGCTAAATACCTTGACACTTAAATAAAGTGATTATTATTATTATTATTATTATTATTATTATTATTATTATTATTATTATTATTATTATTATTATTATTATTATTATAAAGAGGTCACCAACGACATGGACCCACTCACGATGTATTCTGGGCCTTGGGGGAAAACAGAGAAGGCAAACGGTGAGAACTTTGTTTTTCTTTGCTTGATTATAGCACTCACAACAGCACAGTGAGACATTTTGCTCAGAGACAAATATGAGAAGAATGCGAATGCACGAACCAAGCAACCGTGGTAATCAGCTCAGAAAGCTTTGCGCTCCATTCAAAATGGCGGACGCGGGGAAACAGGTGCGAGGGCATTTTTTGGACGTGATAAAAAATATAATTTTTCTGACATCATCAAAGCGCGTTGATTTTCAGGTTCTTCTCTGAACCTTGGTGGGCTTGATACAGACACGGACTTCTGTATGTTCTGGGTATTTTACTTTGCGAACGGTTAACGAGACGTTAAAAAAAAAAAAAAAAAGCACTGCGAAAACAAATTTCACTCCGTACACTCTAATTGCTTTAAAAAGTTTTTTCTTTTTTTCAAAGACGGTAACAAAACTGTTATTTCTTCGACAACGACCTTGTCATTATTATTTTTTTATTTTATTTTAGGGCGGGAAAAGCAAGCCTCAGGCTCCGGCGGTTAAGAGGGTCAAGCGGCTCTGGGGACGAGAATGGGCGCCATTTTGACATGCGTGCGTTTGAGCCCGTGTTCAAAACCGCATGTCAATGACGTTCTTCATGATGATGCAAATGGCTGAAAATGGTGATTGAGGTGACTGCTGATCATGATTGAGGTACAGTAAGTCAGTTATATAGTATACGTAAAAATATTGACCTTGTTTATAAGTAGTGAAATTCAAAGTTCTAAACTATGGAATACAGGGCCACTTTTGTAGAAGTATTACCTTTAATACTGGTTGGTCGGCTCGACTGACGATCACGAGCTAATCAGAGAGCTACTTAAGGGTTTGCTTTGGTTTTGCTCGCGAGCCACCGAACCGGCGTCGGCGAGCCACAACTTCAATAAATATCTTTCTCGTTCGTTGAACACTTTATAACTCAACTAACGAGCATCAAGCCTGTGCCACTAAAATATATATCTTCCTCGTTCTTTGAACGCTGAACTCGACTGACGAGCCACTAAAATTCGTTGCAATGGCAAGGAAGCTCCTTTGGATTTAAGCTTAGTATTTCCGATCTTTGTATGAATGTACATGTACACATTAAATTGTTAGAATTATAAGCTTACAAATATGCATTAAACTTTAAGTAGGTAGATTATTTTACCTGTATTCTGTAGTTTAGCCTTATTTTAGTATAAGCTTAGGCGTTTTTTACAAACGTACATGTAACCTTACCTCTGATTGTTAAATTCGTTTGACATTAAAAAATTTCGTGGATCTATTTAGTTTTATGAATGTAAACTTAAGTAATTATTGTCTTAACTTCATATATGTTATATGTTTTTGTTATTGATATTATTAGTTAGAATTAGTAGGTAAAGAGCCACCTAAAGTGTAGTGGATATACAGTAAACACCTACATTATAAGAACCTGTTAGGCTGAAATTTTCATTTTAAACCCCCTTTTCATAAGAACCTATTAAGCCTAAAATTTTTAATAGGTTCTTATTTCACAAAAATGAAGACACAGATGAAAAAACAGAAAAAAATTTTAGTCTAGGTTTAAGTCAGTAAGATTTCAAGAAAATTATGAACGAAAAGGAAAACCAGGGATGGAAACAAGGGAAAACAGATTTGATAGGTGATCCCCTCCCCCCCCCCCCCCCGGCTCAGCATTGGTTCCCACCCAGTCCTCTAATCGTGCTTCTAATTCCACAACCTCAAATGTCAATTTTGAAAACCCCCTCTACTGAAGGAGTATCTGCAGTACAAGTTACACAGGACGTGGAAACTCAGGTACTAGAAACATTAGAAAGTTTGCCGGCCGATGGCTCCCAAGATCTCTCGTCTATCTTCGACTGCTATCTTTCATTGGAGGCAAATACCATGAACATTGCGGTGAAACTGGATGAATTTGAGGAGAAACTGAATTTGAGACATTGACTGCGCATTTTTCCATTTACAACGGCTCTTTTAAGAGCCACAAATTACACCCATAAAAGCTTTGTCCAATGTCCAGATAAGATTTCATTTGATTCTTGTGAAATTTTATTATTTTATTTCATTTTTGGCTGGCAAATTTGATCGGTAATTACCGATCACCGGCTGTTATTTCCATCCCTGGAAAACTATATCATGTCTGCGCCAATACTGGATTACACATTATGCAATTGTATTAAGAATACAGTTCCATGTGTCTCTCTTTTTTGAAGTCACTTTAACACAAAGCTAACCAGCACACCACTGCATGATTACATGTACATGTAACTTTGTGCTGGTGGTGATGGTTAGCTTTATGCCAGGGTTAGAGTTAGGGTCTAGTTACCTAGATTGAATACTGGGAATACATTTAACTTATAATTATTGAATGCTGATTCAACCTGAGAATGGATATTCACCTGCAACATAAAGATGTATAATATATTATTATCACCAACCACATAAATACCATAAACATTCAAGTAATTGTGACTTCTCATTTTGTTTTGCAGTCACCATTTCTTGCCACATTCTGGGATACCTTAGCAAGCCATTAATAGGGCTGCCTCATCTTTGATTCAGATCAATAATTGTGATAAAATGTAGCTCTTCATTGAGCCTTTGAGATCAAACCAAACATGATAAAACTGTGTTTTGATGTCCATTAATTGCAAAAAATGCCAGGCATCCCTGTACTGGATATAGATAAGAGGAACCTTGGTGACAACTTCCTTTGTGAATACTGTGGATCCCTTTTACGAGATGCAACAAGAGCAAGCTGTGGTCACTTCTTCTGCAGATCCTGTGTTGACAATCGTTTTCGGTAAGTAGATTGCACTTAAACCAATTTAAAAATCCCATTTTGGAATTGTTGATTAAATTTAAATCATTATTGCAGTTATGATGCTTATCATCATAAAATTGGAGAGAGAGCGGGGGTGGGTGGGGGTTTGGGTTTGCATAGCAGACTCCTAATTCATCTTACAGCCATGCTCCATCACGCGTGACCAGTAATCTAGAGAATGAAATGAACATTTGAATATTTCTTTGTAACGTCCGAGATTTGAATGAAACCCTGAAGATCTCTGTGGAAAACACTTTGAAAGTCACGAATTAACGGAAAATAACTTCGCTGCATGCATAAAAAAAACCTTAATATTGTTCGGATATGTAACATTTCAAACAAAATGATATTTTGTTGCTCTTTGTTTCCGAAAATGCGGTAAAATTCTCACGGGAATTCCGAATCTCGGAATGAGTTTTCAAAAACCGACGCGTAATCTTGAAAACTCCATTCAATTTTCAAAAATACTGGTCACGCGTGACGGAGCATGGCTGTAATAGTCCCAGAGAGATGCCAAAATTGCATTTTCACATCAAAATTAATTATTGTCATTGAGCTAAGACTTTGAGACAATATTGACACTTGGGATTCTATTGTTTTTAATCCTTAAACTTGTAACTTGAGTAGTTACAAATGGGATATTAATTTGAAAATGATTTTCTAACCCTAAGATCACCAAGAAAGTGGGAAAACAATTGGATGTTTTATGTAGGTTTAAAAAGATAAATTTAGCATAATCTTGCTTGAGGCCTAATCAGCCTCATCAACCCAAAATGAAATAAGTTATCTGTCTGTCTGTCTGTCCGTCCATCTTTCCGTCCGTCCATCTGTCTATCTAACCCTTAAAATAAATGTACAATCATGTACATGTGCATCCAAAAAAGTAAGACCTAAAGGAGAGGATAAGCATCAGTTATTAGTAGAGGCTCTTGGATTTTTATAATTCTTTCACTGTAGATTGCAATCAAAAATAATTTGATAATAATAATAATAATAATAATAATAATAATAATAATAATAATAATAATAATAATAATAATAATAATAATACAATCTGGAATCTCACTCCTTTTTCATTTGTGGCAATGAGAATGGATTTATAAAATTAAGTGGATTTCTGCATTCCACTAATCATTATTTTAGGAACCCTTGACTCGGATTATTGGACATCAAGTCATAACTATTGACTCTTGTATCATAGAAAAGTAACTTTTATCCATATTCCATTGGTATGGTAATTTTTCTCCTCATTCAAATAGCTTCATGCCATGTATATCTGTATATACAATGACTGTATTATATGACTGTACATGTATAAGTTACACTTTAATGTTGTTAAATATTCATGTTTACTAGGAAAAATCCAGGAGGAGTGTCATATTGCCCAAAAACTATGAGACCACTCTTTTATTATGAGGTAATGTGAGCAAAAGTAATGTATAATGAATAATCCAAGACTTAGAGGGGCCCAAATACCCCATGAATGCCACCCAAAATAAATGATGGAGAGAAGAAAAGTTTTAGAAAACTCTAGTACAATGAAATGTCAGATGTACATGTAATTGACTTTTGTTGTACTTCAAATTGAAGTTGCTATGTACATAATAAAAGTATCATAATATTTTTTTTCTACAATGTACATGTACATGTATGTTCTCTTTATGATGTAGTTGACTTTTTAATTTTGTTTTGAACACCCAATAGCCTGCAACTGTCAGTTATTCAAGTAAAGGTGGTACCATTGTATTGTATTATATAATTATCAACAAGAAAATAAGCAACACCCAGCATAGATTTTCATTCCACATGAATAAGCCTTGGTTATTTTTTAATAAAAGCATATTGTTCCCAAAAAATAACCTCAGGCTCAGTGAAGATAGTTGACAGCAAAATACCATTTTAAATTAATATTAATAGTACATGTTATGTAGGTATAGACAGTGTGTCAGAGTTTTAGTTTTAATGTGAGATTCAAATTCTTATTGGGGTATTATATGATTTAATACCTGCAATTTGTGCATCTTATTGCACACATTGATTGTAGTTTTCTTGGTTATTCATAAATGTACACATCTTCCTCATCATACTAGTACACACTCTACAGTGTACTTTTGAAAAAATGACCTCTTCCTATTTTTGACCCAAATGACTGGTTTCACAGCTTCAGGAAAAGGCTAAAAGGTTTACAATGTACATGAAATTCAAAAGTTTTAGAGATTCAATGCTGTGTCCAGGCTTGCAGCCATTATATAAAACTGTAAGACGTTTCTTGGCAGAGTCTAACAGTGGCAGTGAGCTGGTTCTTGGTGACATTTTATTGGGTCTCGTACAAGCAGTGTAAAGGAAACTTAATAATTTACTTGCAGAAATTGGGGTGAGAGCCAATTCTCTCTAATGTTCATTTTTTTGTTGCTTCATTCACCATTGAAAATTGAGACCCAAAACAGGAATCTGATTGCAGCCTGAGTCTTTGATCCTCTTGGGATTTAAAGCCTCGCCTTCTATCATTGGCCTCCTTTCCCAACGGCCATGTTTTCTTCTCCCAACTTCCAATCCAATCACTTAAAATCCTCTTACAGAGTTAAACCTCCCCATATTAAACCCCCAAACTCTTCTGGCTGAAAAAT
Source organism: Cladopsammia gracilis (assembly GCA_022457155.1). Lineage (NCBI taxonomy): Eukaryota > Metazoa > Cnidaria > Anthozoa > Scleractinia > Dendrophylliidae > Cladopsammia > Cladopsammia gracilis. Next base: position 757,773 of record JAJGOT010000176.1, read on the forward strand.
ATTTTTTGAGAGTAGCCATTGTGGAGAGGTTTGACTATAATATAGTCAAACAGAAAATGCTTATTGCAATCTTTTTTCTTAGTTTTCACCTGCAGAAGACAAAGTTTGTGATGAACTACATAATTTAACAGTTCATTGTTTGTTCTTGCGTGTGGGATGCTCATGGACAGGAACACCACATAATTTTGAGGTATAATCTGATCCAGTGATAAAAAATGTTATTTTTGTGATATCCGGAATAATCAAGGTCTCGGTAAGTGGAATCAGCCTCAGCCTTTGGTTTCGGCTGATAACACTTACCTTGACCATTATCGGCTGTTATCGGCTGGCAACAATACCATGGTAAGTGGCATCGGCTTTGGCTGATACTACTAACTTACCTTTACCTTGGTTATTCTGGATGTCACAAAAACTGAATCTATTAATTATTGTTTTAATATACATTGTTTTCAAGAAAATAATGACAAATGCACTGTCCCACGGCCGGAAACAGTTTATTATTTTCCAACAAGAATAGAATTCACCACCTGTGAACCCCTTGGGGGTACTCAACAAAGTTTTGTACGGGGATGCTCTGCCCCGAGGTCCAAACCCTTACCCTTTCATATACCATTTTTGACAGAAAAGGTACCCCTTTCATATACCTTTCATTGAAAATGGTACCCCTTTCATATACCTTTCATTGAAAATGGTACCCGTTTCATATAGCCTTTACGTGCGTCCGTTTGATATATTTTGAAAGGCCCTTTTTATAATACTTAAAATGGCAGTTTTCCCTACCTTTTTTATTCTTGAACTTGTGTTTTCGCTACCCTTCCTATGCTTCTTGAAATCCCTACCCTTTCATATACTTCAACCTCGTGAAATCCCAACCCTTTCATATACCTCCAGCCTCAAAAATGTACCCCTTTCGGGTGGAGCATCCCTGTATAGCCCATTATAGGGAGTACCCCCCCCCCCCCCCCCGGAAATCATGCATTGCGCTTGCAATACATATTAGCAGATTAGTGAATTATCTGTAGAGTGAGCTGATTTCCTTAGCCAATCAGAAGACAGATAGTGACTACAATGTATAATCATTATTTTTAATTACCATTTTCTGCAGTGATATAGATTGTCATGTTAGGCATGAAATTGTTGCTGCTGCAATGAGTTTTATTTTTATGGATGAGAATTTTTGGATTTTTAGTTTTTATTTAAGGATTGAAATGAAAGGCTGGGTAACATACATTTCCAGTGGGATCTCAGTAAAATTTAATATGGTTCAGAAGTGACCTCTATTAGAGGTTTATAAATCAAATCAAACTATTGGGGAAATAACCTTTTGAGTAAAGACATGTAATCATCTTGATCCTTGGGTATGAACCGCCCACTGTGGCTCATCATCCTGTGCCATGTATACATGTACATTGTGGCAAGGGCTGAATGTGGTTGATAACAGCATGCCGGGGCAGGTATTGGGGTGACTGTTTGACTTTATCCTATAAAACAACAAACCACATGTACTTGTATGGTACATGTGGTTCAAACTTTTTTTTGGCTTAAAAAGGTTCAAACCAGTTTATTTTTATTTTAATTTGTCTCAGATTATTATTTAATGAATCTGTGACAAAGGAAGATGAAAGTTAATTGGTTTAAAAACATTTCAAGCAAACTAAAGAAAAACTTGAACCACAATTACTTATACATAGCGGAATAACAACTAGCTTTGCAAGCCAAAGAACATAATCATACCCTCCTGTTTGATTTAATTTATTTTTGTACTTGAAATCTTGATTGTTTGCAAACAGGACCATGTGGGGATATGCGATTTTGCCAGCTCTTCCCATGGCAAAGGAATGAAGCAGTCAAAAGAAATTGAAAATACATGTAAAACTCATGATGGTAATCCAATAGAGGTTAACAGCAAACAAATACATAATGAAGTGTCAACACCCGAAGCTGGTATAATGGTGGGTATTTTATACATGTAACATGTTGAATCCAACAATTAAAATTTAGGCATGCTCGATTTACCTTCCGGTTCCGGAATAAGAGAGAATTGTTTGTTCAAGCACACTTGCAGTACAAATCTACCAAAACAAAAGGAGATGTTCAGTTTTCCACTGGCTCAAAATCCAGAGAAACATATTTTTCTGACCATGATCCTTCCTATTCTTATTCCGGAATACATTCAAGTTAAAATGCATTTATTTAATTTATTTAATTATGTATTTTGTGTTACAACTTTCTGAAAATTCGTGGGAATTATTTTGACAGTTCATCAAAGTCAAATTGATTCAAACAAACAAACAAACAAACAAACACCTTTATTTAGACACGATACACGATTTTGTGACTCAGTATTAACCTACCGAAGAGTAGCTTGGCAGTTGAGTTGACTGCTGAGCTGCCGAGTCAGTAAGATAAAACTTCTACAAAAGTGCGGGGAGAGGCCCTTGCATGTAAGGGAAAGTACCGAATTTGGTGACAAAATGCCGGTGGTAACCCTGCGATTGTTAAGCGTCCCATTCAGGGAGGGAGGGGGGGGGGGGGGGGGGTACATGTAGAAGGGTTAAGCTCTGAACCTAAAGGCGCAGGGAAGTACGCAGTTTCCATGTTATGGAGATAAAATTTATATATCAATGAAGGTCTTTCGAGGAAATGCAAATAAACGGTCCCTTATATTAAAGTGCTACTGTGATTATAATTTTGCCTTCCCCTTTCTTTTTAGTTTTGGAAAGTACTAGTGAATGCCCCAAGGAATTAGTTGAGCCTTCAGGAAAAAAAAAATCCAGCGTTATCACTAATTGTTTTAATGTAACTTACGTAACTGAATTGCTAATACAATGTAAAAGACTAGACACAGTTACATTTTGTATGCATGCAGCTGATCAGAATTTGTGTGCGGGATATGACTCTGTCACTCAAAACTTTTTCGTTATTTCATTTTCATATACGTTTCGTCCCTTTTTTAACAGACACTGAGTAATGATGCCCTCGAGGTTTGTTGTGTATATCCTGACTGTGGCATGTTGGTGGCAGATCTTTTTGAACATTTAACTGGAAACGAATGTGTTCACGGTCAGCAGCTGGAAAAATGCAAATTCTGTAAATTGCAACTCAACCCCGGCAGTGCGATAGAGGTAATGCAGTCTTATATTCCTTATTGTATAGTGTTGTTTATGATAACGGAGAAATCGTCTGTATTAAGGGAAGTCACGACTTTAGCGATAGTGTAGTCTTTAATTGCACCATGACCGTGAAATCTGCCCCCCTTAACGAGGTAACCATAGTAAGCAGGAGTCCGTAGAGCAGGGTTCGACTAGCCAGGTTCAAAACTCGGACCCGGGGAATCAACTCGGATCGCTGATTCAGGTCAGATCAACTCGCATCAACTCGGAATGGAATGTCTGGTTCGACTGTACATTACTTTTCTGCTCTGTGTACAGTCCAGATCAATAGCCCATTTCCGAGGTGTCCTTAGCCTCCTTTTCAAACCGAGGCCAAGTGCAAAACCATTTATATGAAAATCAGTTTTCTTTCACATGCAAATAATGGCTTTGCACTTGGTCTCGGTTTCAAATGTAGGCTGAGAGCCACTCGGAAATGGGCTATTGAATCTTATAATCAACTGGGTTGTCATTCGACAGCAGGATTTCAGATTCATTAACCTCATCTACACCGCTCACGGCATTCCAACCTTTTCAAATGAGGCGTTTTTATGTTAGCAAAATGATAAAAAAATTTAATGATCAAGTTTGTGTCTTCCTTCTTTTCTTTATTCAGATGTGGGTGTCAACTTTGTCTTTCTGAATTTATCTACACGTGAACACAGAAAAGAACATGGCTAAGACCTACCTCTGGAAGTCACACTTGGTCAATCGAATAACGAGTATATATTAGTATCGCCATATTCGTGCCAAATTTGTTTATACATGCAACGGGAATAAACCCAGTTAATGTTTTGTTCTTCGAAGTGAATACAAAGGAATTAAGGATTACTTTACAGTTATTTTCTTTTTCTGGGCCCGATTGTTCGAAGAGTGTTTAATACTATCCAAAGGAAAAATCACTTCAGTGGATAAGCGTTACTACTCTTTCCAGTAAACCGCGAACGCACTCGAATATTTTGACCGCCTTCGGGGTAACGATCGTGATTCCGTTAGTCTATTTCAGAAGTATTACGTGGTGCATTTGTCCGGACTACGTGATAGCATTTTTCGTGTCATAAATTTAGTTTACAGAGGAAGTGTGATCGCGAACACAGAACGCTTGGCACGTGGTACTAACAAATGTACCATGTGATGCATCTGAAATAGACTCGTGACATCACGATCGTTACTCTGAAGGCGGCCATAAAATTTGTGAGTGTCGCGGGTTACTAGGAAGAGTAGTAACAAAACCAGTTGCGTTTAACTTATCGATGGGATGGTGATTTTTCTTCCACCGCATCAATCCTTATCAAGTAGATAAGCGTTACCAAAACCAATCGTTTAGCCCATCCCCCTGGCATTTATTCTAGTAAATTTTTCTTTTTCAATCAAACCAGTACCAATTCCTGAACTGAAAGTTGTCGCTTTTTGATAAACATATTTGATTTTCATTCATCCCGCAGCTTCATTACCATGAGTGCCCAGCATTTCCGGTTGTGTTAGGCAAATGTGGAAAAGATGGAAATCACCAAGGAAAGGTATTTTACCTATTTTCTCATGAACTTGAGTTGTATCTATCGCAGCAGCAGTCATCCTTCATTGTTTGTCGTTTAAATTACTCTGAATCAGATGATTTTTTTGATTCCCAAAAACCGCTGCATCTTGTAAAAAAGATTTGCATGTCTGTTAATTTCCTTAACATATACCACTGAGCTGATCCTTCACTTCGATGTAAAGTAATGCTGCTATAACCTTATGTTATTTTCGCTTCTGCAGAAAGAGGAGTTTAACAACACCCTCCCTTTTTCACGGAAGTTAAACCTGTTGCCAGCGTATAATGAAGTAGGTGCAACAGAGCAAATCGCGCCGTCGGTGAAGGAACTAACTGCAGGAAATGCTGACATTCAAAGCACATCGTCTTACTATTCCCATGAGCAGAGGCTGAACAACATTGAAAACAAGCTTGCCCAATATGATTTGCTCGTAGACGAAAATTTTCGACTGAAGCAAGATGTTCAACGCCTTGCTGAAGCATTCCTTGATCTAAAAAGCAAAGTTGACCACATTGAACAAGGCCTTGCCAATGCACTTCAACAAATCGACTATGACAACTTTCTGGGAAGCCTCAACGCCCTCAACATTGAGCAGAAAAACCTAAAAGCCCAGTTAAATCGTTTATTGGAAAACCCTCTTTCGAGAGAAGAACAAGGAAGGTTAATAAGGCACATGGAAGCCATGCAAGAACGTATAAGGCGACTGGAGCAACACTTATTGTCACACAGAAACATGTTAACCGATATATCTAATTCGGTTCAATCCTTGGCCAACGCAGTAACAAGTGATAGGTTGCCTGGTGTGGACATTCTACCTGTGTGAGGGGTCTTTCTTTGTTTCTTTCTTTTCTTCCTTCCTTCCTTTTTTTTTTCTTTGGGGGGGGGGGGGGGGGGGGGGGGTTGTGGGGGATATGCCCCTTTATGACCTGCAGAGATGTGAAACGACGCAAACGGCGTGGTTGTGAACTGTTTTATTCTGAAATTGAGTTGCAGAACTTACCGTTTTACAGACAGAAATCTGTTTTTTTTTTCTGTATGTCTAGAATAGTTTTTAGGATTTAGCTATATAGGATCATGCGCCTAAAGCTTGGCATAAAAAGTTCCGATAATTTAGTCTGAAGTAGCCTGCGAAAACAGCCGCCTGTCATCGCCGGGAGCGACGACAAGCGGCTGTATTCGCATGAAGGTCTGAAGATAAGGTAATGGTTACGAGCTGTGGTATGTCTTTTTTATTTTTTTGTACGGAGTTTTACTTCCACGGTAACTTGTCATTTTACAGTAATTTTCTTTTTTTACATTTACATATAACGTCCGGCTTTGACCTTTTTTTTTTACAAATAAAATAGAGAAATTGCAATATGTCCATCGCAGGCCAGATTGATAAGTAAATTTATATTGCACATGTTCCATATGAATATGTTCACATGCGCATTGCATACAAGTTGCTTATTGAATATTCAAATACAGTCGAACATCTCCCTGTGGACACCTCCATAATACGGACACCTCTAAGTTACGGACAGTTTTGTTGGTCCCGAAGGTACCGAAATTCATGCAATCTCCACCTCTATAATGCGGACACTTGACCGGTTTGACATTTCATTGGAACAGAGCTTAGTGCCTTATTATATAGAGAGGTAGAGAGTTATTTCAATTCCACTAATACATCCAGTCTCCATAGGAAAGAGGGAACTGTTCATGAAAGAGGGTTGATTCTTGTTTTGGAGTTGCTCGTAAGGTGTGGTTATACTGCAGTAAAAGCCATGCTGATATGTACATGCTGTCAGTCGCTTTTTCGCCCTACCAGCTTTCGACACTTCAGACGAGTAGTACTCCAGCAATTTGCAAAAATGTGCTTCAATTTTTTATCTATTTCTCTGACAGGAATAACCTATAAACATGCTCCTGTCGATCAGGGGGTGTTGGGTTAAAACAAATCAGCGTGGGCAGCGAACCGACCATGCTCGCTTTGCTGCGCTAGCCGATTTCCTTTTAACACAACAACCCCACCCCCTAACAGGTGCCTGTTCACAGGCTATGTCAGGCGTTTTGTTTCTCTTACTTCATGTTTTCTTTGAAAGTTCTTCTCTCCTTTTTTATCTAATTTAATTTTCAGCGAAAAAGGAGAGACTGATCTCAAGTCATGAATTACGAATATCATGATCAATTAGAAAAACGCACCATGATAACAGTGTTAAGGCCGATTTCACGGTACAACTTTGTCTAATGCGATACGCTCAAACCATGCTTATGACATGCTTACAACATACTTACAACACGAATTGCTTCGTGTAAATAAACTCAAGTCAAATAGCAAGCATGGCGTTACCGTGCCGTATACAATAAAGTTGTACCGTGTAAATCGGCCTTAACACAATTGATTCACCAACCACGTTTTGTCATTGTTCCAAACACCTGCTCAGTGTGTCACGTAGTGATGAAAATGAATAAAATTATATGATAACTGTACACATTTGTTACCATCTGCTGAAGTTCGTAGGGCGTGGTTATTGCCATTATGTATGCCTATATATTAGCTTTTGTTTGTCGTTTGTTATCGGTAGCTTGTCACGTGACCAAGCCATCGCTCAGATACGGGCCTGATCGATGGCTTAAATTCAATTTTTTCAATTTTTGTGGGAAATCACTCCTCCCTGTCCCCGACGTTTTACAAAACCAAAATGATCGACGACCAAACACTAAATTCAGCACTCGCCCACCAAAAAAGACGCCTGCATTGCAGGCTTTGTCCGTAAAATGAAGTTCGACTGTACGCAAGAAGGCATCACGCTAAAAGCCGTCACGCAAATAGGCATCACGCATAAAAAGACCTTTAAAAAAAGAATCTCGAGTTAAGGCCTTACTTTTGTGTAACTGTCCGAAGACAAAATGGAGGTTAACAGCAAACAAATATATAATGAAGTGTCAAAAACCGAAGCTGGTATAATGGTGGGTATTTTATACATGTAACATGTTGAATCCGACAATTTAAATTTAGGCATGTTCCGGAATAAGAGAGAATTGTTTGTTCAAGCACACTTGTAGTACAAATATACCGAAACAAAACGCGGCAATGGGAGATGTTGAGTTTTCCACTGGCTCAAAATCCAGAAAAACATTTTTTCTGACCATCCTTCCTATTCTTATTCCGGAATACATCCAAGCTAAAATGCATTTATTTTATTTATTCTTTCTAAAATGGCGCTTGTCAATGTTGCAAATAGAAATAAAATGGGAATTTATGTATTTTGTGTTACATACATACTTTATTTGTTAGGTCGGTTAGATAAAAGGCAGCCAAAGGGCTGATGTGGACCTACTATACTAAAAGTTAAATACTAATTACATTATAGGTCATTATACTTTCTGAAAATTCGTGGGAATTATTTTGACAGTTCATCAAAGTCAAACTGCTTCAATTTTGTGACTCAGTATTAACCTACCGAAGAGTAGCTTGGCAGTTGAGTTGACTGCTGAGCTGCCGAGTCAGTAACATAACATTTCTACAAAAGTGCGGCGAGAAGCCCTTGCATGTAAGGGAAAATACCGAATTTGGTGACAAAATGCCGTTGGTAACCCTGCGATTGTTAAGCGCCCCATTCACGGGGGGGGGGGGGGGGGGGGGGGGGAGGGTGGTTGGGTTGGGGGGGGGGGGGGGAGGGGTTCATGTAGAAGGGTTAAGCTCTGAACCTAAAGGCGCAGGGAAGTACGCAGTTTCCATGTTTATGGAGATAAAATTTATATATCAATGAAGGTCTTTCGAGGAAATGCGAATAAACGGTCCCTTATATTAAAGTGCTACTGTGATTATAATTTTGCCTTCCCTTCCCCTTTCTCTTTAGTTTTGGAAAGTACTAGTGAATGCCCCAAGGAATTAGTTGAGCCTTCAGGAAAAAAAAACAGCGTTATCACTAATTGACTTATTGTTTTAATGTAACTTGCGTAACTGAATTGCTAATGCTAATACAATGTAAAAGACCAGACACATTTTACATTTTGTTTGCATGAAGCTGATCAGAGATTATGTGCGGGACTGACTCTGTCACTTAAAGCGTTTTCTTATTCCATTATCATATACCTTTTACCTTTTTTAACAGACACTGAGTAAATGATGCCCTTAAGGTTCATTGTGTGTATCCTGACTGTGGCGGTACCCCCCCCCCCCCCCCCCCCCCCCTCCACCACGGGCTTTAAACTGCCATCAACTCCTTCAGCTCCTTTGTGATGCAACGTTCTGATCTTGAAGCCATTTACGTCAATACCAGATTACCTTTTTTCTTTTGTATGAGGTTTTACGCTTTTAATACTGAGCAACAAAGAAGACGTTGGTAAGATTTAGCTATTCAAGGTAAAAATATAAAGCCATTGCACTAGTTATCTGATTATTCCACGTGGTCATTGTGAAAGTACGGAACTTCATACCTACCGGTGACCTCATGGTCTTGGGATGGGAAAAGTAATAGGACCTCACTCCTTTATTATTTTTAAACTTGTGACGGTTTTGCAAAGAGATTTACTGTTTTTTTACATGTCAAAATACTCAGCGCGAATAACTTTTATAATGATGAACGGATTGCATTATTCGAATTAAACTTCGAACGATAATACGGATATCGTTATCATCCAACCGTAGCCTCATTTGAAATAACCAATCTCCGAGTGATATCCGTTGGGACCGCGAACAAGCGCTGAGTTAAACCGCGGACTGAGGTCAGTCAAAAGGCGCGATTACGGGTGTGGGAAATCACTCCTCCCTGTCCCCGACGTTTTACAAAACCAAAATGATCGACGACCAAACACTAAATTCAGCACTCGCCCACCAAAAAAGACGCCTGCATTGCAGGCTTTGTCCGTAAAATGAAGTTCGACTGTACGCAAAAAGGCGTCACGCAAATAGGCATCACGCATAAAAAGACCTTTAAAAAAAGAATCTCGAGTTAAGGCCTTACTTTTGTGTAACTGTCCGAAGAGAAAATGGGTGAATACGTGGGGGGGGGGGGGGGGGGGGGGTGGGTGGGGGGGAGGGGGGAGAGGGGCGGGCTGTTGAGCTGTTGACACTTGGAATCGACTGAGCCATTACATATTTTTTTCTTTGAGAACACTGCTTATGCCATAAATAGCACGTGAAACATGTAAACCTAAACTCAGTTAATGTCAGTGCAGAGCTGTCAGAGTCACTTTACATACAGAAGTCAAGCAGTGTCACCATTATCTTGCGGCTCATAATGATTAATAATTTCACTAGTTTCACTCCTTCATCAATTAGCTGGGGACTGTCAAATGAGTCGTCATTTACAGCTTCTAGTTAACATTCATTTTTTGTAGAACAAGCACCCTGTGCCGCTTATTCGTGGACATATGATCGATGGATCTCAGTAGTAGTCTATTCTAAACTGTCAGTCGCTTTTCCGCCCTACCAGCCTTCGACACTTCAGACGAGTCGGTAGTCCAGCAATTTGCAAAAATGTGCTTCAATTTTTTATCTATTTCTCTGACAGGAATAGCCTATAAACATGCTCCTGTCGATCAGGGGGTGTTGGGTTAAAACAAATCAGCGTGGGCAGCGAACCGACCATGCTCGCTTTGCTGCGCTAGCCGATTTCCTATTAACACAACAACCCCACCCCCTAACAGGTGCCTGTTCACAGGCTACGTCAGGCGTTTTGTTTCTCTTACTTCATGTTTTCTTTGAAAGTTCTTCTCTCCTTTTTTATTTAATTTAATTTTCAGCGAAAAAGGAGAGACTGATCTCAAGTCATGAATTACGAATATCATGATCAATTTGAAAAACGCACCATGATAACAGTGTTAAGGCCGATTTACACGGAACAACTTTGTCGCACGCGACACGCTCAAACCATGCTTACGACATGCTTACAACATACTTACAACACGAATTGCTTCGTGTAAATCAACTCAAGTCATTAGCAAGCATTGCGTTACCGTGCCGTATACAATAAAGTTGTACCGTGTAAATCGGCCTTAACACAATTGATTCCACCAACCACGTTTTGTCATTGTTCCAAACACCTGCTCAGTGTGTCACGTAGTGATGAAAATGAATAAAATTATATGAGAACTGTACACATTTGTTACCATCTGCTGAAGTTCGTAGGGCGTGGTTATTACCATTATGTATACCTATATATTAGCTTTTGTTTGTCGTTTGTTATCGGTAGCTTGTCACGTGACCAAGCCATCGCTCAGATACGGGCCTGATCGATGGCTTAAATTCAATTTTTTCAATTTTTGTAGGAAATCACTCCTCCCTGTCCCCGACGTTTTACAAAACCAAAATGATCGACGACCAAACACTAAATTCAGCACTCGCCCACCAAAAAAGACGCCTGCATTGCAGGCTTTGTCCGTAAAATGAAGTTCGACTGTACGCAAAAAGGCGTCACGCAAATAGGCATCACGCTAAAAGCCGTCACGCAAAAAGGCATCACGCATAAAAAGACCTTTAAAAAAAGAATCTCGAGTTAAGGCCTTACTTTTGTGTAACTGTCCGAAGAGAAAATGGAGGTTAACAGCAAACAAATATATAATGAAGTGTCAACACCCGAAGCTGGTATAATGGTGGGTATTTTATACATGTAACATGTTGAATCCAACAATTTAAATTTAGGCATGTTCCGGAATAAGAGAGAATTGTTTGTTCAAGCACACTTGCAGTACAAATATACCAAAACAAAACGCGGCAATGGGAGATGTTGAGTTTTCCACTGGCTCAAAATCCAGAAAAACATTTTTTTCTGACCATCCTTCCAGGTGATCTGACCGTAAAAAATTAACCAATCAACTTCAAGGAGAAATTATTTTTAAAGCCGCACAGAACTCTTTGCGCGCCTAGAACTTGCACTGACTTCTTGCTTCCATCGATGCATCGCAGCTTGCACTCTTAACGCTTCTCTCGTGGTCTCCAAATTTCCTGCGTGCATCCATAACTCGATAGATGCACAGCTAAAAGCATGAAACTATTCTTTTATAATACCGCGAAAGGAAAAGAAAAGAAAATGGCGATCGCATGACTGAATGAAAAAAAAAGGCGCGAAAAATGTTGCCGCGTATCGCAGTTAACCTTGGCCGGCGAAGCTGAATGAATCGAAAGTTCACCTTGACAACGCTGTTCAAACCGTAGCTCGATCTCGAAAAAACGAACAAGCACAATTTTCTGAAAAAGTCTTCTAATAATTGGCTTTGAAATATGGTATATGCTTTATGCTTCCTTGAAAATGTTCCTAAACATTATTTGAAGCGGATTGGAACCGAAAAATCTCACCATCGCGGCTGTAGGAACTAAAACGAGCAAGTTTGTATTTTTTCGCACTACGGGCTGTTATGTGCAAGTTCTGTCGAACACAGTGGAGTTTATGAACTGAAACGGAGACTCGCTGTGCAGCTCAAAAGCCGTTGTTAATTGAGGAGAGAACAGCTTATGCTTTCAGTATGGAGACTTCGAACTTGAAATGCGTAGTGTAAAGATGCGGGTTCTTTAGCGAATGGTCCATGTCAAAACAACAACAAGAACAGTTCAACTCGTTTATAAACTTGTAAACTTATTTTTTGGAAGCTGGGTATTAAAGGAAGGGACTAAAAAGCCACATCGAGTGCAGGTAACGTTTTTATTTTTAAGTTAATTTGTGTCTAAATGTATTAATTTTTGTAAGACTGCCTTGATTGTAGTCTGCGGTTGTAGTTCTTTCAAATTGGATATCTTTTTGCTCTGTTCATGATCAATCGCATGCTTGTTCAGTTTGTTTTCATTTCTTTCTCTGCTATTTTACTGCTGTATTTCATGTAGTCTGCATGTCATTTTATAATAGGTAGAATTTACGTAAAAAACTTGGTTTGTGAAATTTTAACGTAGCGTGGTCACTAGTAAACTTATCGTCGCAAAGATAAAAAACTGACAATAATAAGCTGAGGTTTTTGTCATTTTCATTCAGTCGACAATAAAAATTGAGGTTAGATTGTGTAGACTTTTGCTTCCACCCGGAAATGTTTGATGTTGTTCTCCATTTAAAAAGCGTAAAAACGGAGTGAACGAAAAAAATTGTGCTCAGTAGCATGTAAGCTTAAACATTGTTTATGTTGAGTTATGGATGCACGCTCGCGCTATTGAATTAGATTGGGCAAATTTCCTAGCTATATTATAAATCAACACTTCCCACATTTATAGCACCATTCCGAGTTCCAGTCGTGATATAAGACAAGAGAAAACAATTCTGGAAAGCATCGATAAAAACACTCGCCCTTGTAACCGCCATCATTCAACTGCAAACCTCACGATTACGCACGCGCTGCCTTATGGGATACGGCATTAAAATTTTATCCCCAGTCTCGCGTGATGACGTCACCAGATCACCTGGTTCCTATTCTTATTCCGGAATACATCCAAGCTAAAATGCATTTATTTAATTTATTCTTTCAAAAATGGCGCTCGTCAATGTTGCAAATAGAAATAAAATGGGAATTCATGTATTTTGTGTTACATACATACTTTATTTGATAGGTCGGTTAGATAAAAGGCAGCCAAAGGGCTAATGTGGACCTACTATACTAAAAGTTAAATACTAATTACATTAAACTTTCTGAAAATTCGTGGGAATTATTTTGACAGTTCATCAAAGTCAAACTGCTTCAATTTTGTGACTCAGTATTAACCTACCGAAGAGTAATCTGTAAATTGCAACTCAACCCAGGCAGTGCGATAGAGGTAATGCAGTCTTATATTCCTTATTGTATAGTGTTGTTTATGATAAGAATTTAAGAAAGTAGTTTGTTTGTGCTATATTAGGTGATTTTATCAAATTTGGCTAGGTACACGTTGTAGAATAATTAATGTTAGGACCATACATCCAAGCTAAAATGCATTTATTTTATTTATTCTTTCAAAAATGGCGCTTGTCAATGTTGCAAATAGAAATAAAATGGGAATTTATGTATTTTATGTTACAACTTTCTGAAAATTCTTTGGAATTATTTTGACAGTTCATCAAAGTCAAACTGCTGCAATTTTGTGACTCAGTATTAACCTACCAAAGAGTATCTTGGCAGTTGAGTTGACTGCTGAGCTGCCGAGTCAGATAAAATTTCTACAAAAGTGCGGGGAGAGGCCCTTGCATGTAAGGGAAAATACCGAATTTGGTGACAAAATGCCGGTGGTAACCCTGCGATTGTTAAGCGTCCCATTCAGGGAGGCGGGGGGGGGAGGGTGGTTGGGTTGGGGGGGGGGGAGGGGTTCATGTAGAAGGGTTAAGCTCTGAACCTAAAGGCGCAGGGAAGTACGCAGTTTCCATGTTTATGGAGATAAAATTTATATATCAATGAAGGTCTTTCGAGGAAATGCGAATAAACGGTCCCTTATATTAAAGTGCTACTGTGATTATAATTTTGCCTTCCCTTCCCCTTTCTCTTTAGTTTTGGAAAGTACTAGTAAATGCCCCAAGGAATTAGTTGAGCCTTCAGGAAAAAAAATCCAGCGTTATCACTAATTGACTTATTGTTGTAATGTAACTTGCGTAACTGAATTGCTAATGCTAATACAATGTAAAAGACTAGACACATTTTACATTTTGTTTGCATGAAGCTGATCAGAGTTTATGTGCGGGACTGACTCTGTCACTTAAAGCGTTTTGTTATTCCATTATCATATACGTTTTTCCTTTTTTAACAGACACTGAGTAATGATGCCCTTAAGGTTCATTGTGTATATCCTGACTGTGGCATGTTGGTAGCAGATCTTTTTGAACATTTAACTGGAAATGAATGTGTTTACGGTCAGCTGGAAAAATGCAAATTCTGTAAATTGCAGCTCAACCCCGGCAGTGCGATAGAGGTAATGTAGTCTTTCTAATATTCCATATTGTATAGGGTTGTTGATGATAAGAATTTAAGGAAGACGTTTGTTTGTGCTATATTTATTATCAGGTGATTTTATCAAACTGGGCTAGGTATACACCGTAGAATAAGTAATATTACTTAGGACTTTCAAATGCATTTTGCATTGAACTCCGTACTATTAGTGTTGGTCAGTGAAAGTTTAGACACGTAATTTATTAATGAAGTCTTCAGACATGCATTTCTCCTTTTTACTCCATTAACAACAGAGAAATCGTCTGTATTAAGGAAAGTCACGACTTTAGCAATAATGTAGTTTTTAATTGCACCATCACCGTGCAACCTGCCCCCCTTAACGAAGTAACCATAATAAGCAGGAGTCCGTAGAGCGGGGTTCGACAATGCAAGGCAGGTTCAAAATTCCGACCCGGCGGATCAACTCGGATCGCCGATTAAGGTCAGATCAACTCGCATCAACTCGGAAGGGAATGTCTAGTTCGACTGTACATTACTTTTCTGCTCTGTGTACAGTCCAGATAACTTGAATTTTGTAATCAACTAGGTTGTCATTCGACAGCAGGATTTTAGATTCATTAACCTCATCTAGACCGCCCACTCACGGCATGCCAACCTTTTGAAATGGCGTTTTTATGTTAGCAAAATGATAAAAAAAAATGTAATGATCAAATTTGTGTCTTCCAGTAGGTGGTAAAAGAGAGTTCTGAGACACCCTCAAATTCCCCTGAATTTCACACAAATATTTCAGACCCAACAAATCTGACAAATTCAACAATTTCTGTCAGTTTTCACACAACTCACAAATTTATCAAATCTGCTCAAACTCATCAGAATTGCGTGGTATCTGTTGATTTGGACTGATGACAAATAATGTATTATTTGTTGAAATCTGCAGGAAATATTTGTGTGAAATTCAGGGGAATTTGAGGGTGTCTCAGAACTCTCTTTTACCACCTACTAAAGCTAAAATGACCACAAAACAAAATCTTGAAATTGGCCAATTTCAAGATTTCTCCGCTGAATTTCCGCACAAAAAAATTCTTTTCAAATCCCAAAATCTTTTCCCCAGGCAAGAAAATGTCTGATTCTGAAGAAGAAATCGATTTCACTCCTGAAATTATACAAGAAACCCGCACAACATGGCAATCTCACAAAAATCCCAGGCTGGAACATTTCAAAAATATCATCCGCAAAAATCAGGGGAAAAATCAAATTCCACTCAAAGATCTCGAATTTTATCAAGAACAAATTCTCTCCCAAATTCCCCGTGACGAAATCACAAGAAAAAAAGTCAGGGATTTCGTCAAAGCTTCCAAGTGGAAAGTCCATGGCAACGATCATGCAATTTTTAATCACATAACAGGTCACGACGGAAATGATTATGAGCACCTGGAAAAATTCCTCATCGACGACTTTAAATATTTTTCACTTGCATATAATGACCTTCATCCCAGCAGAAAAAAGTTTCTCAATTGCCACCAAGTTCTTTTCGCCCTGTTGAAGAAGAACGGTTTCAATCCAAATGAAGATGATTTCAAACTGCTCAAACTTCCATCCAGACGGGCGGAACAAGAAAAAATAATCCAAACAATCTTCAAAAAATGTCATTGGAAAGAAAATGGATCCATTTGAAAAAATAATTTACACTGAAGCCGAGCGAAGCGAAGCGAGCGAAGCGAGCCTCAGTGCGAGTGACCATGAAGATTGTTCCACATGTTCAGAGGAAGAAATAAGAAGCGAAGATGAAACTCCGACAACATCGGATGATGAATTTATTGTGTCTGATTCAGAGATGGAGGAAGCTGAGCGAAGCGACGAAATCGAAGACTCAATTGAACTTCTCTTTGAATCTTTTGTCAATCTCCAGGAGGAACATAAGATTCTCAAAAAGGAACTCCAAAAGCAAAGCGGCCTTCTCTGGGAAATCCACCGGGAATTAAAAGAGAGTAAAGCGAAGCAAAACGGGCCAAGCGAAGTGAAACGAAAGCGATGCTAAGCGGTGTTTTGAAATAACAGACTTTGTGAATATTAATGTGAAACATTCATATTCCGCATTTGTTCTTTTTGTGTAAATAGACAGTATGCTTTTTTAATTAAAATGCTAATTCAAGCTGGTTGCCTTAGTGGTATATATCACGTGATGATTTTTTACTAATCATTGCATTACACATTTTTTATCAAAATTTTTATCAAAATTTGGCAAATTCTGATAAAACTCGGCATTCTGATAAAAATTTTGCTACAGTCAACAAGAAACAATGGACTAAAACGCTAAGATAGTTTTTCCACATCGCTCAATGGAACCCAAGAATTAAATTTGTCAGGGTAACTTTTCCATTTTACAAGCGCGAGTTTTCGCTTATTATCGCGGCGAATAACTTTTTCAATTCGAAACACATCTTGCGTTGTCTTTTGAAGTTCCGCCTCGTAAAATGATCCGGTGATTGATTCTCCCAACAGATCAACTAATTTATACGTTACAGGGTTTGTGTTCTTTATTTCGTCAATCACAAATATCTCCTCTGTCCAATTCGACGTGTAACCTTTGTCAAATATCTTTCGTTTAAACTTTGAAATTCTCACCCTGTCGCCAACCCTGAATTTTGCCGGGTTGTGTTTAGCATAAATTAAATCTCCGTATAAATTAGCGAAAACTTTTTTCTCATTTTCCTGTTTGCTCGCCTCTGCGGGAGTCATCCGAATGCTCGAAGGAAAACGATGATTATATTCATCCAGTAATTTGCCAAGTTTGTCCCAGTATATTGTATTGTTGTTCGCGCTAAACATTTTAAAGAGTTTCTCCTTAAAAGACCTGTTCCAGCGCTCAACAACAGATGCCTTTTCTTCGTTTTGTGTTGTGTACAATTTTACCCCATTCTCGCTCAGGAGATGGTTCATTATTCCATTGAAAAATTCAGATCCTTTGTCAGTCCAGAGCATTTTCGGTTTTCGCTTCGTTTTAAATATATCTCGGAAAGCATCAGCCACTGTTTGACCTCGCTTGTCTTTCAGGGGACGAATCCAACCGAATTTTGAGAAAACATCGATCACCATCAGGAGATATCTGATCCCTTTATTCCACCTCGAAAATTTCCCCATCTCGACCAGATCAGCCGCCCAGATGTTGTCAATCCCATATGCTATGACTCACCTCTTTGGAAAGCGCCGCCTGATTGGCCGGTGTAATTCGATTGCCAGATTTTGAGTCCACTGGCCTTCACTCAAAATCTTTTCCCGTTTTTTGGAGCGCCGAGACCAAGTTTTTGTTTTGCATCAATCACGTTTCTCGCCAAAGCATGACCCCACTGTCTTTCTTTCCAGGGAATGGCATCCAAAGCGGCAACCATTTTCCTGTCGGCTTTGTTTTTGCATTTGCGCGGATTCTTTTCCTTCGCGCAGACTGAATAATCCACATCGTGCTGCATAGCAACTGCGTCTGTTTTCCCTGTGGGCTGCTGCCAGATTTCGAGAATCTTTCCCTTTTCATCGAATCGGACTTGTTTTTCGAGTGGGTTCCAGGGGCCGGTATAATTATGTCCAGGCAAAGTGAAACCTTTCTTTGGTCTTGGTAGCTTCCCAATCAGGGAATGAATATCTAAAGCACCGCCATCCAAATCTGCTCGATCTGTCTTATATTTTCTGTTTGGCCTAATCGCCGTGGACAACTCATTCATCATATCAGCAGAGGTTTTGGCAAGAAATGGTTTCATCTTGTCCAGGGCAAAATCCAATGCTTTTTTCTGAGTGTTTTTATTTCGCAACAATTCACTAGCTCCATAACGACCCATTTCAACTGTTTTTTTCCCGAGCCAGGGAAGAGCATGAGCCACGCCAGTCAGCGCAAGTTCACCGATGCCCCCGCCACGCGGGGGCAGACTCAGTTTCCCGAATTCGCTCCGCTCGCTTTCACAAATCTTGTTTTTTTGATTCCACAGGAAGCGCAATGGCAAAACCACATCTTTCTGCCATTTTTTGCAGTCATATATCCAGTTGGTTTCACGCATTCAGTTTGTTTTTTTTCCTTCACGCAATATGATTTCATTTTCAATCGAAATATTCTTTTATGAATTTCTCATTCCCCATCGAGTCAGTCAGACTGAGAGGCTGGAGAATATCATAGAAATCTTTCCCCTGCGACCATTGATGGAGGAAATACAGGCAATAATACCCGCAAAGAACGCTGTCTATGTTTTGATATTGACTGCTGTTCCAAATCACCGGTTTGGAACTTTTGAATTCCTGGGGAAATCCCATCCCAAAAGAGTCGAAATACCACGTGAATTTCTGTCCGGGGGCGCAGCACACCCAGTGAGTTCCGGCATTTTCAAGCGAATCAAGATTGATGATGCAGGGGCTGTGTTCTCGGGGCATGGCTTCATCCCTGGCGAAAATCCCTTTGAAATTGGGAATTTTCAGAAAATCAATCCACTGGAGAAGATCAAGGTTGCTCAGGGGTTTGTTCACGAATTTGGGTTTCAAAGAATCGCCCCGAGAACTGGGATATTGTTGAATGGACTTTTCGATCCCAGCAGAAGTCCCGCTCCTTTTTTGGATTTTTTTCCCATCCCTTTTTTCCAGCTTCCGATAAATGGGGGAGGTGGATTCAACGCGTGATATAGGGAAGGAGCTCCCAATCTTGGAGCGCCTTTTCCTTTGGGGCGACCAACTCTTGGAGCTCCTTTTCCTTTGGGGCGACCAACTCTAGGCGCTCCCTTCCCAAACAAATTTTTCACCATGTCCAGCGCCAGTGGAATTCCGATGGAAGCCAGAATTGTTCCCAATGCCCCACCAGCTTGTTTTGCTGATGGTTTCATCGTCAGTTGTCCTCCTGATTTCAGGGCAGTCAAAATATCCTGTTTCTGCTTATTTGTCAACAGATGTTTATTGTCAATCAGTTTCTGAATTTTATCTTGGGGAATGAGAAATCCGCCCGTTTGCCCGCCTCCCTTCCCGCTTATTTTTTTCACGACTTGACTCGCTCCTTCACTCGCCAAACCAGCCAATGCTGACAGTCCAAGTGTCTTTGCCAGGGTGGGTGCCAGGGAACGAGCCAGGGGAACAATAGCAGAGAAAAGACTTCCGCCTTGCCTCATCACTTTTCGGATTTGCGTTTTTGATATCTTGATTTCAACTCCCTTTCCCTGAGATGCGGCTTTGCCGATTCGATTTATTTGATTTGCCGTGAGCATCAGTTCATCACTTCCGCTTGTTTGTTTGCCACCCAATCTCAGGGTGATAGGGCTTTTTGTTCGGAATGCTCTTCCAAGCTTGCTTTTTTGCCCTTCCGACAGATTTACTTTATATGGGTGATATGTTGTCATTTTAAATGACAAGATATGTTTTTCACAGATCACACGTCACACGATAACCAGCTCATTTCCAATCTTATCGATTTTCACTTCTTCTTCATAGAGAACTATCGCATGTACATTGAAATTTGCAGCTGCATCTGCGTTCAATCGATACCTGAATATCAACTGCTTGGGATCTCTTGTTGGTTTTTCAGTTTGATAAGTCAGATCGAAATAGATCAACGGGAAAAGAGATTTGAAATTGGCCAGATTCAACTGTGTCCCTGTGTTATAATCATTTTTCCTCATTGCATAAGCCATGACATCCTGGAAAATCCTCACTTTTGATTCACTGTCATACTCTGTTTCCGGGTAGAAAACTCCGTTTCCATATTCCAGCCGGCAGTTCGACAAGGATGAATTATTATCCGCTGCATTCAGCTTGAAAGTGTCCATCAGGTAGGGATTGCCTTCTGCAGGGACATCATTGGGTGGAGCGGTTCTTTTCAGCCAGACAAAAATATGCCTCACATTGTCGATGCTCGCTGAGATCTGGAAAAATCCTGATGATGTTGCGGGAGCTGATTGCTGATACATTTCCCTCAGATATTTCCATTGCGTTTCTTTCAGGAATGAACTGACAAATTTGTCATAAAGTGAATCTTTGGGAGTCAGTCTTGGCACCCAAAGCAAAAACCGGTTCACAACAACTCTTCCAGCATCAGCAGCAGCAGCCTTATGAATGAGTTCCCCATCATTTTGAAGCTCAATCTCAAATTGAAGCTGCATAGGCACAAGCATCTTATCTTCCAACTCCTCGAAAAAGGAAAAACGATTCAGGGGAATGATCGTGTTAATGTTCTTTGCACCGCCGTTTCCATTGTTTTGAACTGCTTGAGATTGCACTCGCCGAGCTTCAAATCCAAGATTCGTATTAGCGGTTGTTGCATCAGTATCCAAATACCAGAAACTGTTCTTGGCGACTGATCTGCTGAAGTCGTCGGAGTATTCCAGCAAATTCTTTGTGAAACAGACTTTATGCAGATTATCAGTATCATAAATAATCTTTCCCGCAGATCGGATTGTCAGGTGTTTAATCAGGGAATGAGCTCCATTGATCACTGTGATCCTGTCAGCTGCTGCATAGCCAGCACCATCTGCCAGTTTTTGGAGTTGAAATTGCACCTCGAAATACGCATTATACCAATCATAGAATGCCGATCTGTCATTAATCGTGAATTTATAACCATTTTTTTGTTGATGTTGATCATTAGCTGGAGCTCGGATTGTGTCATCCAGCTGGAAGCGCACTAATTCATTTCTTTGAAGATATTCATTCGATCGAAAAGCCATTTTATATTATTTTTTTCTTTTTCGGACTCCCTGCCCAGAGATCAACCTGTTCAATATGGCATCAGAACTTTCTCCGGAGGTTGACGCAGGGGCTGATTGTGGTCGAGCTGAGCGAAGCGAAGCGAGCGAAGCGAGAGCTGGCGGTTTTTTGCTCCCCTTTCTCATATTTCCCAGCTTTTTCATGATCAAATCACCAGATTTTTCAACTGCTTTTTTGCCGAGTTTATCCCCAGCGTGAGAAATTCCTGATTCCAATGCTTTTTTCGCAATGGGTTTTGCGAATTTCTTGAAGACGACTGATGCGACCTTCCTCATTGGTTTGAAAATATTATCTACAATGACACCTGTTCCTTTGTGCCGGAAGACAAACCGCCCCAGCTGGGGGTGGAAAAAACGAGAGAATTCATAACTTTTCATTTTATTTGTTTTTTCACGTCGACTTTGCTGGTTATAATAGTCTATGTAATCATTCAAAGCTTGGAATGAGCGGTTTATCCTTTGATGTGCAAAATTCTTTTGCTCTTCGGTTATTTCCCCTTTCTTGAATTTTTTGGACCAGGATGATTTGTAGCCCTTCAACTGATTTCTGCGGAAGTTTGCAATGGTGATAAGATTCAGGAGATATTTCGATTTCTTTTTATTTGTGATATTTGGCTCCTGGAGGGTTTTCTCCACAGTATCATAATTCGCGAGGTCCAAGCTATCCAAGATTTGATTGGCTTCATCTCCACCTGGATGAGCGTCAGGGCTAGTATCTTCCACTGGTTCCTCTGCGTCTGCAAAATAAGCAGGAGGAGGATCTTCCCCTATCTCTGCCACAACTTCTTCATATGTTGGGGGAGGTGGGCGGATTTGTTTTTCTGCTTGCGGCGGCGCAGCTGCACCTTCATCAAACAAACCAGCCACATCCATCTCTTCAAATGGATCGACTTCGGGGAGATAATCAATCTCCGCCGGTTTGGCTTTTCCAACTTTCTTTTTCCGGGGAAGTGGCCGAAGCGGCCCCAAATTCGACTCAATCACCTCATCCAGTTTCGATGTGATGGGTTTGAATGTTTTTTCAAGTCCGATTTGACTTGTCTCTTCACCCAACTTTTTCTGGGTGATAGCATTGTGAACAAAGTTGATTTTTTTCCCCAAAGCAGATTTGCTTTTAGCCATTTCTTGCCATTTCAATAAACTCATTTTATATCCCAGAAACATGAATTCAGGATGTAGAACAAGATAAAGAACAAGATGTAGAACGTCATGTTCATTAATAAAATGAAGATTCCAAATTATGATTGCCAGGATCCAATCACGAATTTCAAACAACTTCACCCGTTCATGCCGGATCGAACTTTCAGAATGTTGATCTGTGGCCCTTCAGGATCGGGGAAAACAAATGTTCTCCTGGATATGATTTTCCGCCTGCTCTTCTACGATAAAATCTTCCTCTATGCGAAAAATCTTGACCAAACCAAATATCAACATCTGCTGAAAACATTTCGCCCAATCAGCAAAGAAGCTGGGTATGACGTTGTGGAAGCATCCCCGGATGAAATCATCCCAGTTTCTGAATTGTCAGGGGAGAATCAAAAGCTGGTTGTTTTCGATGATTTTGTTTCCGAAAAAAACCAAAAGCCATTGATTGATTATTTCATTCAGGGCAGGCACAAGAAATGTTCTGTGATTTATCTTTCGCAAAGTTATTTCGGAACACCAAAAGATATCCGCCTGAATTGCTCGCATTTTTGCATCTTCGAATTCCCCAGCAACAAAGAAATTACGGCGATCTGCAGGGAGAACAATGTCAGCAAAGAAGATTATCGGAAAGCAACGCATGATCCGTTCTCTTTCCTGTATGTGGATAAGCCGAGGAAATTCATTGCCAAAAACTTTGATGAAAGCATTTAAAATGAGTTATTCAAATGGATTGCTGTCTGAAACAAGCACCTCCCAGGGAGGACGAGATGGAAAAGATGGATTGCCAGGAGTTGGTTTCAAGCTGACGCCGGCAGGGGACTTCGACCTGCAAAGGAAACGCCTGACCAATATCGCTGAAGGAACGGGGAATTCGGATGCAATCACAAAGCACCAAGTTGACACGCTTGCAACGCAATTGCGGGCAGATTCTCTCCAGGTGGATGGGTCTTCCCATATGACTGGGGATCTTGATCTCAGGGGACAAAAACTCATCAACCCCGGGGAAATAGAAATGAATCGCAAATTGATCGTCAATCTAGACACTGATGAAAACCAGGATTTGTCAGCGGTGAATATGATCACATTGAAAAAATTCCACCCCAATGCTCCTGAACCAACTCATGAAGTCACGAAGGATATTGATTTAAAAGAACTTTTCAACGTGAAAAACTCAAAACAGCAAACATGGCATGATTTGGGAGCCGCATACAACAACCTGGTTTCTTATAATGACGCCAAAAATATCTTTCTCAGCCGCAAAGAGACGTTTCCAATGGAGACGGCTTTGGATATGGGAAATCACACCATTTTTAACGTGAAAGATCCTGAAGTTGCCGATCAGGGCGCAAATATGCGATATGTGGATGCCCAATCCGCGAAAAAGCTTTCGTTGGAAGGTGGAACAATGACTGGAAACCTGGATATGAACTCGCAACAAATCAACAATATTGCAACGCCAACTCTGAAGCGACAACCCACGTCAAAATCTTATGTGGATAATGCGATAGGAGGTGTGGTAGCCCACACGATGGAATTAGAAGAGAAGATCAAAAAATACGTAAATGAATCGCATATCACGTCAACCTCTCACCCAAAGGACGCATTCCGCTATCTGATGGAAGATGTGGATGAATCCAGCTCTGAACATCATATGACAGTGACTGGGATAAGTGATTTTCCAGATTCGCCGCATCATTTCAACAAGAAGGCCTATGACTTGGAAATCACAAAAGATCTTTTTAATGAATACTCTGGGAGACTTGGATTCAATATGTTTAAACTCCCAGAGGGAGAATACACGATTTGCATTGAATTCTTCCCCGCGTCAATGGATGGTGTGAGTGTCGACGTTGTGAGCGCCAGTCTGAATATCAATCAACAATCAACAAAGAAGTTTTCGGGGTATTCCAGATCCATTATCCACATGCATAAATGGAGGATTTCCCCACCTGAATTTATTTTCCTGGATCTGAAATGGCGGGGAACTGCCGAGTCAGCTGAAAAAGGAAACGCAAAGCTGATCATATATGGAGTTGCTGGTTCTCAACCTGATGTTGAAAGCAGCGTCTTCGATTCCCCTTTCGTTTTTGAGGGCGGGAAAATGGTCATGGAGGCTGACTTGGATTTGAATGGCCACAAATTGCTCAATTCAAATTTGAAGAATAATTTCATGCTGATTGGAAGATTTAGAAAATCATCTGGAGACGCCATAAATATACTTTTTGATAATTTTTTCAATGATATAGTCATCCCCATCCGATGTAAATTAATTAAAGCATATGCCCAAATTTTATCGAAAACATCTTCTTTTCCACAACTGACTTTATATCTCCCAGATAAAGAATCACAAAGTGGAACGAGGGTTAGCAGAGATAATAGAATTCAATTATTTTCTTTTTCAAATGTTGTTTATAAGGAAGGAGAATTATTTTCAGCAAGAATACATGATCGATCATTGAATGTTGGGACTGCCCAAGTCACATTTCTTTTTGAAATTATCTAGAAAATGAGAGCGAGAGAAGCGACCGAAGGGAGCCACGGAGTGGCGAGCCGAGCGAAGCGAGCGAAGCGAAAACAAAGCATTTTTGCTTTCAATCACATCCACCCCGCAATTCGGGAAGAAGAACTGGAAGAGATCAAAAAACTTTTTCGATTTTATCACAAAAGATTTTGGTGTTTGAAACGAGCGCATGGTCGATTCAAGAAAATGAATCTGCTCATGAATTTGACCTCTTCCGGTCTGGTTGCAATCGGGACGATTGCTGGAGCCGCGACTTTGAATCCAATGGTTTTGGGAGTGATTTCAGGAGCAGGATTAGTTTTGAAAACAGCGAATGAAATGAAGAATCTGAAAAGCAAAATTGAGATGGCGAAGTTCGCTTTCACCACCTATGAAAAAACATTGAGTGATTTGCGCTTCGCTTTGCGGGGAGGAAATTTTGATCGAGCTGAATTTTTGTTTTCAATGGAAGCGATTGATGGGATTGTGATTGATTTGGGGTTGGATTTGGAAAAGTTTGAGAAGGAATGGGAGAAAAAATTTGAGGGTTGAGAATTTTCATTTCCCGGAAATGAAAAATCATGCAAGAAATCAGGGGAAAATTTATTTGAATTTCCTGATTTTATTGAATATGTCAACGTGAAATGTTCTTTCATTTTTCCTCAAAGATGAGACAAATGACAATCGTTTCAAGGGTTGAAAATCTTTTTTTCCCATCTTCTCCTCCAGTTCTGCTAGGGCTTTCTCTTTGTTCACCTGAAAAGTCACCCTGCAGATGATGGAAATGATTTTGATCAGGCAAATGGTTTCACCATTGTATTGGCATTCTTTTTTCTTCCAGTCCAATTCGAGATCTTCATCCGCGAATAATTTATTCGCAATCATTCGACAAAGTTCATCAAAAGATGAAACAGCGATCTTGAATTTTTCAAACCATTCCTCATCCATTGGGAGTGAAGAAAAATCGATTTCGCAAGAAAGTTGTGAATCTTCCGCTTTTGGTTCGCCGAGGAAGAATTTTTTCTTGTCCGACCTCCGGGTGATGGTTGAGTTATTCTATATCAATGCATTTGTGATTGCGCAATTTGAGATTCCATATTCTTTTGCCGCTGAATTGATGGAAGTGAAATTTTTGGTTTTTTTCCCATCGGAGATTGAAAAATGCGTTGCTGATTTCGACATTTTTTATGTGGAGAAAAAAAAGGAAATAAAAAATTAAAATCCCATTTTATCTGGATAAAGCTTAATTTTAACCAATCATTTCTCTAATTTAGTTAACTGAGTTTTAGCTGACATGGGCAGAAAGTTTTCTTGAATTGCCATTTTCCGCTGATTTTCAGCGAAAGATTTTCATCCCCGGAGAGATTTTCATCTCAAAATCCGTTTTCAGGGAGATTTTTCATCCCAAATCCATTTTTGTGGGCGTTTTTTCGTTCTGAAATCTATTTTTTGGGGAGATTTTTCATCCCCCGGACATCCCTTCATTTATTAAATTTGGAAAAAAAATTTGGAAAAAAATTTTCCTCCAAATAATATGGGAGGAATGCTCCGGAGGAAATTTCATTCCAAAATCAGTTTCCGGAGGATTTCATTTTCATTTTCCGGAGGGATTTCAATTCAAATTCTGGAGGGGTTTTCATTTTCCGGAGGCATTTTCATTTTTTCTGGAAGGCATTTTCTGCTCCAGAAAAATCCATTTTTCCGGAGGCATTTTCTGCTCCAGAAAAACTCATTTTTCCGGAGGCATTTCATTTTCATTTTCATTTTCCGGAGGGATTTCATTTTCATTTTCCGGAGGGATTCCAAAATTCAACAGTTTTTATGCTGAGAAAAGGGAAAATAACACATTTAAAACCCCATTTTATTTGGATAAAATTGAGTTTTATCCAATCATTTCTCCAATTTAGTTAACTGAGTTTTAGCTGACATGGGCAGAAAAATTTCTTGGCTTTGAATTTTCCGCTGATTTTCAGCGGAAGATTTTCAAACCCCGGAGAGATTTTCAATCCCCGGAGGATTTTCATCCCAAAATCCGTTTTCGGGGGTGATTTTTCATCACAAAATCCGTTTGGGGAGATTTTTCATTCCCCCGGACATCCCTTCATTTATTAAATTTGGAAAAAAAATTTGGAAAAAAATTTTCCTCCAAATAATATGGGAGGAATGCTCCGGAGGAAATTTCATTCCAAAATCAGTTTCCGGAACAATGCTGAATTCAGCAAAATTTGAAAATCATTTTCCCCTGAGTGGATTTTCAAATTCAAATTCAAATTCAAATTCATTTTTCTGGAGTGGATTTTCAAATTCAAATTCAAATTCATTTTTCTGGAGTGGATATTCAAATTCAAATTCAAATTCAAATTCATTTTTCTGGAGTGGATATTTTCAAATTCAAATTCATTTCCCCGGAGTGGATTTTCAAATTCAAATTCAAATTCATTTTTCCGGAATTCATTTTCAAATTCAAATTTCAAATTCAAAATTCAAATTCGTTTTTTTCTGGAGCAGATATTTTTTCCAGAATTCAAAATTCAAAATTCAAAAATTCGTTTTTTCTGGAGCAGATATTTTTTTCCAGAATTCAAAATTCAAAATTCAAAATTGGTTTTTTCTGGAGCAGATATTTTTTCCAGAATTCAAAATTCATTTTTCTGGAGCAGATATTTTTTCCAGAATTCAAAATTCAAAAATTCAAAATTCGTTTTTTCTGGAGCAGATATTTTTTCCAGAATTCAAAATTCAAATTCGTTTTTTCTGGAGCAGATATTTTTTCCAGAATTCAAAATTCAAAATTCAAAAATTCGTTTTTTCTGGAGCAGATATTTTTTCCAGAATTCAAATTCATTTTTCTGGAGCAGATATTTTTTCCAGAATTCAAATTCATTTTTCTGGAGCAGATATTTTTTCCAGAATTCAAAATTCATTTTTCTGGAGCAGATATTTTTTCCAGAATTCAAAATTCAAATTCATTTTTCTGGAGCAGATATTTTTTCCAGAAAAACGAATTCGTTTTTCTGGAGCAGATATTTTTTCCAGAATTCAAAATTCAAAATTCAAAAATTCGTTTTTCTGGAGCAGATATTTTTTCCAGAAAAAATCCATTTTTTCTGGAATAGATATCTGCTCCAGAAAAATCCATTTTTTCCGGAAGGCATTTTCTGCTCCAGAAAAATCCATTTTTTTCTGGAATAGATATCTGCTCCAGAAAAATCCATTTTTTCCGGAAGGCATTTTCTGCTCCAGAAAAATCCATTTTTTCTGGAAGGCATTTTCTGCTCCAGAAAAATCCATTTTTTCTGGAATAGATATCTGCTCCAGAAAAATCCATTTTTTTTTTCTGGAGGGGTTTTGAAATTCAAAATGCATTTTCCGGGGATTCATTTTCATTTTCCGGAGTGGGTAAATTTCCCCTGAATGGATTTTGAAAATTTCCCCTGAGGAAAAAAATGATTGGAAAGAAAATGCCTTCAAATTCAAATGCGAAAAGAAAAAACTGAGTGAAAGTGACGACGAAATTGATTCCATTGACCTGCTGATGGAAAGCTATGTGAATTTGGAAAAGTGGGTTGAAGAGATTGCCGCAGATATGAAAAAACAAACTGAATTGTTTGAGAAAATGATGACTGAATCAACTCATTGCAAATTCTGCGAATCTGCACAAATCTGAAAAAAGTTCTGCCTTTTCCAGAATTGAATTCTGGAAAAGATTTTCTCCCTGATTTCAGCGAGATCAAACTTCATCGTCCTCATTCTTGTCCTCAAAGTCATCAAACGCTGAGGCCGCTTGAACCATTTCTTCCACCAAAACTTCGTCC
The DNA here is from genome assembly GCA_022457155.1 of Cladopsammia gracilis. NCBI lineage: Eukaryota > Metazoa > Cnidaria > Anthozoa > Scleractinia > Dendrophylliidae > Cladopsammia > Cladopsammia gracilis. Next base: position 786,465 of record JAJGOT010000176.1, read on the forward strand.
ACAATGCATGTGATCGCTTTCACATTTCCGCAGAAAAGATGTTTGATTGAAAACACAACTTGTCCCCGGAGAGGAACGCCAGTGAGTTTTGAGGGCTTCGGGATGAGTTTCTTTTTCCCATCAGAGCATAACTCCCAGATTCTGCAGGAGAAATCCTGTCCTGGAATTTTGGAGGGGTAGATTTTCGCATAAATCTTTTCCTGATTTGACTTATCCACTTTCAAGAGAGAGAAATCACCCTCATGGAATTTAGCGCAAGAGGGAAGAAGCTTTTTCACTTCCCCCTGTTTTTTCATGGCAGCGGAATTCAAATGCGTTTCCACTTCGCGGAAAAACTCCATTTCATCTTCCGGAAGGTGGATTCCCAGAGAAAATGCATCTCCCTGATGAGCAAAAATCTTGAATTTGGTTTGAAGTTTCAGTTGAAGTCGAATGCAGTCCTGATAAATACATGGGAGTAGACAAAAGTTAATCTTGCCAGAAGATTTTTTCACGGGTTCTAAGAGAGAGATGTCGGGGATAGATATTGTCTCGGGATTCATTTTTTGAGAGGAGATAAAAAATAAATTAAATCTTGAAAAATCCATTTTTCCATGAACTTGCGATCCTCTTCCAGTCGGACTGGGAGAAAACCAGTGGCCATGTCAACCGCTTTTTGGAAGTTTCTTTCTGCGTCACACGCTTTTTCCCAGTCCGTTTCCTCTTTGATTTTTTCTGCCTCTTTCGGAGGAGTGGATTTCTTTTCACTTGACATTTTTTCTCCATTGGAGAAAAAATTCAAAACGCATTTTGCAAATCCACAAGGGCGTCGTTCATCTCAGCCTGGCAGAGGTTATGATGTTTATAAAGCCCTTTTTTGGGGTGCGCGTGCATCGCCGTTTCCAATGCAGCTTTCTTTTTCATGAGATAGATGAATTCTTGCAATCTGGGAGAAACCCAAGTGACTTCGTGCGATTTTTCCCCTGAATCCAGAAAATGAGTTTTTTTCCTGCAGAGTTGATTGAAAAAAAGTGTGCGTGATAACCCAAATCGTTCCCGAATTTCCTCTGCGGTGAAAAAATCTTCCCCATCAATCTGGATGAATGGCGTGTCTTCTTCCTCCTGAATCCAGAACACTTTTTGATCGGTTCTTCTGGTATATTTGCTTTTGCCTGAGTTGAGAACTCGCAAAATCGTTTTGGAAGGAAGACCAGTTTTTTCTGATGCTTCTTTGAATGTGAAAAAAATTTGTTTTTCTTTTCCTTCTTCCTGAATTGAAAACTTCATTTTAAATGGGGAAAAAAGATTTTTTTTCTCCATTAAAAATGTCTTTAGCTGCATGGCAATCCTTTGCGCGATCGACAAATTTGCGAGGTTGGTCGCGATTGAAAAAAGATGAACTGGTGAAGTTTTTAGCTGAAAATCTTTGGCAAGGAGGGGGAAAAAATCAGCCAAAAACTCGAAAAAGACGAGCCAACCTAGATGACGAAAATCCAGAAATTGATGTGCCTTTTTTGATTCCGGAAAGAAGAATTGTTCCCCCCAGAGTCATTCCCAGAGCGATTGAAGAAAATGTAGATACGGTTATCGATTGGACAAATTGGTTGGAAAGTGTGGATGACGCGGATGTTCGGAGAAGAGCCAATCCCGCAGTGGAAAGATTGAAAGAACAAGTCAGAAGATTGTGGGAACAGAGACTTGCCGTGGAAGAAGGGCAATCCGCTTTGCGAGGATTCGCGAGACAATTTGTCATTCAAGGAGATGATTCCATTTCTCCCCAAGAGTTTTTCCGGAGAGCAAGATGGTTGGTTCTCAGGCTCCTGCGAGGAAATCCACAAACAAGAGTGAAATGCGTTTTGAATGTGGAAATGTCCCAAACAAATTTGGCTTCTGGGGAGGAAGTGATTGAAAATCCATTTTTCCATTCCCGGCAGAAAAGGAATTTGGGGAACAACCCAGAGATTTTGGATGAAATGATCAGAGAAATGATTGAAAATTTGGAAAATTTCAATCGCAGGGGATCCAATTGGGTTTTTGAAAGAGTTTTGCGTTTGGAAATTCATTTTGTGCGCTGGAACCCCCTGCGAGGATCTGGGTGGATTGAACTGCCTGCTGATTTGGCAAACAAGAAAGCCGTGATCAACATGCAAAATGAAGACGAGATGTGTTTTAAATGGTGCTTGGGCAGAGCCGCAAATATGGTCAAAGTTCATCCGGAAAGAATCACACCGACTTTGCGAGAACAAACGGAAGAGATGAATTGGGATGGTTGCGAATTTCCCATGGCCGTGGAAAAAATCAAGTTTTTTGAGGCCAGAAATCCTGACATTTCAGTGAACGTTTTTGGCTGGAATGGATCTGTTTTTCCCCTGAGAATCACCAAGGAAGAAAGGGGACTTCATGTGGATTTGATTCTGCTGACAGAAGAATTCAAAACGCACTTCTGTCTGGTGAAAAATTTCTCCCGCTTGGCAAGCTCTCAAGTTTCGCGAAATGGACATGAAAGATTTTTCTGCAAAAGATGCCTCAATTCATTTCCCAGAGTGGAAAGTCTGGAGAAACACAAAACCATTTGCGGAGATTTTGAAGCCGCGAGAATTGAACTTCCAGGAGGAACTTGTTCCTTCAAAAACTTCCCAAAAATGATGCATCTGCCTGTTGTTGGATATGCAGATTTTGAGTCAATTTTGAAACCGCTGGGGGGAACTCAAAAAACCCACGAGCATATTCCCTGCGGATTTGCGTTTCATCTCGTTTCCCCGTTTTTGCAAATGGAGCCTGTGTTGAAAAGAGCTGCAAATGAAAATGAAGAACTCCCCAAAGAGTTTATTCGAGAATTGATTTCCCGAGTGAGAGAAGCTCACTTGAATTTGCCGAAAAAGGAAATGATTCCCCTGACCAACCAAGAATGGAAATCATTTCGAGAAGCGGAAGTGTGCTGGCTGTGCCGAGAAGAATTTGGAGAAAAAAGTCTGTCCAAGGTGAGGGATCACTGCCACTTTTCAGGAAAATTCAGGGGAGCAGCGCATCAATCTTGCAACCTGAAGTTTCAAAGGCCAAAATTCACCCCTGTGTTTTTTCACAATCTACAAAATTATGACGCGCATCTTTTTGTGCGAGCTTTGGGGACAATGGATGAAGTTTTGAGCGTGACATGCATTCCCAACAACGAGGAGAAATATATTTCCTTTTCCCTGAAATTCGAGTTGAAAAAAGAATGGAATGAGGAGAAAGGGAAAAATTTTTCAGTGAAACATGAAATTCGATTTCTGGATTCCTTCAAATTCACGCTGGCAGGATTGGACTCGCTGGCAAAAAATCTCCCCAAAGAAGAATTGAAAGAAATCACCAGATTTTTTGGTGAGAAAAGCGATTTGATGCGGCGAAAAGGAGTTTATCCCTATGAATTCATGACAGGATTTGACAAATTCGAGCGACAATTACCGAAAAAAACCGCGTTTTTTTCCAGATTGAATCAGGAAAAAATCTCAGATGAAGATTTTGCCCATGCCCAGCGAGTTTGGGAAGAATTTGAATTGGAAAATATGGGCGAGTTTCACGATCTTTATTTGAAAACGGATGTGCTGTTGCTTGCAGATGTCATGGAAAGTTTCAGAAAACTTTGCGAAGAAAACTATGAACTGGATCCAGCGCACTATTTTACCACCCCTGGGTTGGCTTGGGATGCAATGCTGAAAATGACCGGAGTGAAGTTGGAACTGCTGAAGGATGTGGAACAGTTGTTGATGTTTGAAAAAGGAGTCAGGGGAGGAAACGCAAATGCATTCAAACGATTTGCGAAAGCAAACAATCAATATATGAAAAATTTCAATCCAAATGAACCATCTCGTTTCCTGGTTTATTTGGACGCAAACAACCTTTATGGATGGGCCATGTCGCAGCCTCTTCCAGTTGGGAAATTCCAGTGGATGAATGAGGAAGATTTGGAAAACTGGGAAAAGTTTGTGAAAACAGAAGGACAAGGCTGCATTCTTGAAGTTGATCTCGTTTATCCCCCAGAATTGCATGATGATCACAATGATTTTCCCCTGGCTCCGGAAAAACTGTCGCTGGGTGGGATTGAAAAACTCACGCAAAATCTGAGGGACAAAGAAGGCATGGTTTTGCACGGTCGCAATCTGGCGTTTTATCTTTCCCAGGGAATGAAGTTGAAAAAGATCAGGCGAGGAATAAAATTTGAAGAAGCAGCATTTATGAAATGTTATATTAACAAAAACACTGCCCTGAGATCCAAGGGAAAAACGAAGTTTGAAAAAGATTTCTTCAAACTCATGAACAACTCAGTCTTTGGGAAAACCATAGAAAACCTGAGAAATCGAGTCACGATTGAACTGGTGAAAGATGCGGAAAGGGCAGAAAAGCTGGTGAGCAAATGCAACTTCGCCGATGTGAAAATTTTCGATGAATTTCTGATTGCGGTTAAGATGAGAAAAACGCGAGTGGTCATGTCAAAACCCATCTTTGTTGGGATGTCAATCTTGGATTTGTCCAAACTTTTGATGTATGATTTTCACTATAAATATGTGAAGAAAAAGTGGGAAAATGTTTCTCTCCTGTATACCGACACAGATTCTTTGGTGCTGGAGATTGAAACGGAAGATTTTTTTGCGGACATTGCGGGGGATGTGGCAGAATGGTTTGACACAAATGATTTTTCCCCAAAGCATCCGGCAGTGTTGAATGGAATGCCAATCGTGCCAGGGAACAAGAAAAAGATTGGGTTGATGAAAGATGAATGCGAGGGTGCCATTTTGACAGAATTTGTCGCCCTGAGACCAAAACTGTATTCTCTCCTGATTGAGGAGAATGCAGAAACCACGGAGGAACAAAAAGCAAAAGGAGTGAAAAAATGCATGATCAGGAAGAGTTTGAGACATGCAAACTTTGTGAAATGTTTGAGGACAAAACAAAAGCAACTCAGGAGGCAAAGTATCTTCCGCAGCAGAGGACACCATTTGTTCACGGAAAACATGACCAAAATTGCGCTGAGTGCGGAAGATGACAAAAGAGTGATTTTAGGCAATGGAATTGATACGCTGGCTTTGGGGCATTGGAGACTGGGAGAAATATTCTCCCCAAATGAGCGTGAAATTTTGGGAAATGGTTAATTTTCCTCTGTGAAAATTCAGCGGAGAAATCTTGAAATTGGCCAATTTCAAGATTTTGTCTTGTGCTGAATTTAGCTTTAGTAGGTGGTAAAAGAGAGTTCTGAGACACCCTCAAATTCCCCTGAATTTCACACAAATATTTCAGACCCAACAAATCTGACAAATTCAACAATTTCTGTCAGTTTTCACACAACTCACAAATTTATCAAATCTGCTCAAACTCATCAGAATTGCGTGGTATCTGTTGATTTGGACTGATGACAAATAATGTATTATTTGTTGAAATCTGCAGGAAATATTTGTGTGAAATTCAGGGGAATTTGAGGGTGTCTCAGAACTCTCTTTTACCACCTACTTCTTCCTTCTTTTCTTTATTCAGATGTGGGTGTCAACTTTGTCTTTCTGAATTTATCTACACGTGAACAAAGAAAAGAACATGGCTAAGACCTACCTCTGGAAGTCACACTTGGTCAATCGAATAACGAGTATATATATATATATATATATATATATATATATATATATATATATATATATATCAGTATCGCCATATTTGTGCCAAAAATGTTTATACATGTAGAAATGACAATGGTTACTCCACAGAATTGTAACGGGAATAACCCAGTTAATGTTTTGTACTTCGAAGTGAACTGATTCAAAATCAAAGGCTCCTTAGAGCCAACCCGTGAATTTGAAATGCGTAACCCGTTTAAACGCAATGTGGAAAGCTATGTTTTCACTCTGTCACGGTTCAATATATATTTTTTTAAATTAAACGTAAGGATTTTTGACAAACGCAAAAAATAAAAATACAGTACATCACTTTCATAATGTTCAGTCCGAAGAAGAAAGGAAAAAAAACGGCCCGAGCGAGATTCGAACCTGGGCCTTTCGGTTGTGAGTCCTCGCTTTACACCACTCGACCACCGTGACCACTGACATAAAAGGGATAAATTTTATTATTTAAGAGTAGATAACCATCAAAACGCGTGTCTCAGTTGAAAATTCCTTTTAGATCGATTTTAACGTTGCATTAAAGACTCCAAATGCGAAACGTCTTTAAGCTTATTGTTGTTTATATTCGTTTACACCAATTTAGTTATTGTTATCGCTGGATTCACGCTGTTCTTGTTACAAAACGCATTCGTAACAAAGCATTACGTCACTAAGTTTACAGCTGATGGAAGGTGTGAGCGAGTGACTCATTTGCATATCAGTCGCCGTTACCGATAACTCGTTCATTACGCATGCGCGTATGTTCACGGGTTAAAAATTAAGGAGTACTTTACAGTTCTTTTCTTTTTCTGTTCGCAGAGTGGATAATACTATCCAAAGGGTAAATCACTTCAGTGGATTTAAGCGTTACTACTCTTTCCAGTAAACCGCGAACACACAGGAATAATTTATTTTGGCCACCTTAGCTTCGGGGGAAACGATCGTGTAATTCCGTCTGTTTCGTCTATTTCAGAAGCATCACGTGGTGCAGACAAATGTACCACGTGATGGCATGTTTTCGTGTGTCACGTGAGTTAAACTCTTTACAAAGGAAGTGCGATCGCGACCACAAAACTCTTGGCACGTGGTACTGACAAATGTACCACGTGATGGCATGTATTTGTGTTTTTACAAAGGAAGTGCGATCGCGAACACAAAACTCTTGGCACGTGGTACTGACAAATGTACCACGTGATGCATCAGAAAATAGACTCGCGGCATCACGATCGTTACTCTGAAGCGACCATAAAATTTGTGCGTGTCGCGGGTTACTGAGAAGAGTAGTAACAGGATCGATTGGTGGTGATTTATCTTCCACCGCATAATTATATTAATCATTATCGAGTGGATAAGCGTTAACAAAACCAATCGTTTAGCCCATCCCCCTGGCATTTATTCTAGTAATTTTTTTACTGTTTGTGGATATGCTAACCTCTATCAAACCAGAACTAATTCCTGAACTGAAAGTTGTCGCTTTTTGATAAACATATTTGATTTTCATTCATCCCGCAGCTTCATTACCATGAGTGCCCAGCATTTCCGGTTGTGTTAGGCAAATGTGAAAAAGATGAAAATCACCAAGGAAAGGTATTTTAACTTTTTTTTATATGAACGTGGGTTGTTTCTATCGCAGCAGCAGTCATCCTCCATTATTGTTTGTCTTTTAAATTACTCAGAATCAGATGATTTTCTTGATTCCCAAAAACCGCTGCAACTTGTAAAAAAGATTTGCATGTCTGTTAATTTCCTGAACATATACCACTGAGCTGATCTTTCACTTCGATGTAAAGTAATGCTGCTATAACCTTGAAAAACGAGTTTATAGATATTTTCTCCTTTTTTTATATACAAACGTGCTATGTAACAAACTAAGGCACGAAGGATCCGCCACTGATGCTTTTTCATATAAACAGGTACTAAGTTATTTCAAGTTTTTTCTATAGTTTTGAAAATAGTGTCACAGTGTTTGGTGTTATTATCGCTTATGCAGAAAGAGGAATTGAACAACACCCTCCCTTTATCACGGAAGTTAAACCTGTTGCCAGCGTATAATGATGTAGGTGTAACAGAGCAAATCGCGACGTCGGTGAAGGAACTAACTACAGGAAATGCTGTCATTCAAAGCACATCGGCTTACTATTCCCATGAGCAGAGGCTGAACAACATTGAAAGCAAGCTTGCTCGACATGATTTGCTCGTAGACGAAAATTTTCGACTGAGGCAAGATGTTCAACGCCTTGCTAAAGCATTCCTTGATCTAAAAAGCAAAGTTGACCACATTGAACAAGGCCTTGCCAATGCACTTCAACAAATCGACTATGACAACTTTCTGGGAAGCCTCAACGCCCTCAACATTGAGCAGATAAACCTACGAGCCCAGTTAAATCGTTTATTGGAAAACCCTCTTTCGAGAGAAGAACAAGGAAGGTTAATGAGGCACATGGAAGCCATGCAAGAACGTATAAGGCGACTGGAGCAACACTTATTGTCACACAGAAACATGTTAACCGATATATCTAATTCGGTTCAATCCTTGGCCAACGCAGTAACAAGTGATAGGTTGCCTGGTGTGGACATTCTACCTGTGTGAGGGGTCTTTTTTGTTTCCTTCCTTCCTTCCTTTTTTTTTTTTTTGGGGGGGGGGGGGGGGGGTGAGAGGGGGATATGCCCCTTTATGACCTGCAGACAGACAGAAATCTGTTTTTTTTTTCTGTATGTCTAGAATAGTTTTTAGGATTTAGTTATAGGATCAAATGGCATAAAAAGTTCCGATAATTTAGTCTGAAGTAGCCTGCGAAAACAGCCGCCTCTCATCGCCGGGAGCGACGACAAGCGGCTGTATTCGCATGAAGGTCTGAAGATAAGGTAATGGTTACGAGCTCTGGTATGTCTTTTATTTTTTTGTACGGAGTTTTACTTCCACAGTAACTTGTCATTTTACAGTAATTTTCTTTTTTACATTTACATTTACGCTTTGACCTTTTTTTTTTTTACAAATAAAATAGAGAAATTGCAATATGTCCATCGCAGGCCAGATTGATAAGTAAATTTATATTGCACATGTTCCATATGAATATGTTCACATGCGCATTGCATACAAGTTGCTTATTGAATATTCAAATACAGTCGAACCTCTCCCTGTGGACACCTCCATAATACGGACACCTCTAAGTTACGGACAGTTTTGTTGGTTCCGAAAGTACCGAAATTCATGCAATCTCTACCTCTATAATGCGGACACTTGACCGGTTTGACATTTCATTGGAACAGAGCTTAGTGCCTTATTATATAGAGAGGTAGAGAGGGAACTGTTCATGAAAGAGGGTTGATTCGTGTTTTGGAGTTGCTCGTAAAGAGAGGTTTTACTGTAGTAAAAGCCATGCTGATATTAGTGAGTAGATAGTCTTTATAAATAAAAATTCCACTTGTTAGAACAAGAAGTATTTCCTTGAGTTTCAAATGTAACTACAATACTCGCGACATTTGTTGGGACACATGTGGGTCTCTCTCTCTTCTCAATGTTGGTTTGACATTTAGTGATCTCAGAGCCGCAAAATTCAACATCGGAAGGAAAGAACGCCAACTATAGGGTGAATATGTTTTGAGCGTGAGGTGTCCCAACGAAATGTGACGAGGATTGTAGTTATAAGTACCTTTAAAGCTGGTTATAAGGTTTCATAGGGAACTCTGTTACCTGTTTGGGGAATTCCACGTTACATTTCACGGCCACAAAACTTCAATTTGAATATGAAATAACTAAAACGTGGAATTATTGAAAACTGTAGCATCCATGAAACAAGCTAGTAAAACTATCTCCGCTGTTAATTTATTTTCATTGTACTCGTAAAATAAAGGTCCGCTGGCTTCTTCCACTCTCTATTAGTGTGGGCGGCGTCTCTCATTTGATGTCTCTAAAAAAACGAATCTCAAATCTATTTACAGCGTAGAAAGTAAAGCACTCGATCAGAGTTTTTAAAGTTTTTCTTGAACTATGCAACTGAATTCTCAGTGAATATTAATTACAAAGTCTACAATTGTAACTACTAACCTTTGCAAAGTTTACATTCATTTTTAAAAACTGTTCTTTAGTGTACATGTAAAGACATTTTTGGAAGGTAGGATGGGGTTGGGTGCACACCCAATCTAAGCTGACTTTTGTGATTTTTTTTTTTCCATTCAATCAATATTAATTAGGAATTATGAATAGATAATTGTAAAAATAGCATAGGTATGTGGTCGATCATAAGGCACACCCATCATAAGGCACACAAAGCAAGTGTATTAGACCAGAAATATTTTTCTGAGACAAAGCAAACGAAAACCTACCGTTTTAATAGAGAAATTAAAAGTAATAAAACTGATATGAAATCTGGGTGAAGTCCATTCTTTTGATTTGTTAGTGCACTTTGCATTTAACTCAGAAGACAAAGGATCCCAGTTTCATTTGCACCTACTATATAAGTATTGTTTACATGAATGTGAAGTAAAATCGGTGCTAATGATGTGATAGGGCTATAGTAGGATTTCAGTTATTGTTATTAATGAGTCTGGCGTTCCTCGATTAGAGAGATGGTAATAAGGTTTCTTTGTTTAAAGACTGAGATGTTTGGAATTGGAAAGGTTTGTTGACAAACATTACATCGGTTATAAAACTATCGGTTTTCGGAAAACTTCATAAATGGAGACTTTGTACATACTCGGTCTATATCATCTTGTCCCAAAGAAAATGCGATTGTCTCACGGCTTCGGTTTGGGTTGCTACTCAGTGAAGTTCAGATTTAGGCTTAGGTACACCAATTCCGGAAGTTTTTTGAGAATTTTAGACACCGAAAACAATTTTAGAAAATCTAGGGAATTTTAGACAATGAGGAAAATTTGGTAGACCTTTAGAGAAATCTCAGCTTTCCAGGTGACACCGACAATTTTACACTAGCAAAAACGTCCCGAAAGCGTTTATTTTGTGTTACCGCTGACCAACCTGAGGGCAAACCCTCAGTAGTGTCTACAGTGCAACTAATCAGCGGTTTCCCACTCAAATTATGCTTTCCACGAATTCCATCTCTGTTGGTAGCAAATATGGCTGATTCCAGTGAGTCATCTAACAGTCAGAAACGAGAGAAATTTGAAGAATTTTTGAGAATTTTAGAATGTTTTGAAACAATTTTAAGAGCTTTTTGTTTGAGAAATTCCGGAAAGAATTTTAGCCCATTTTTCGGTATTAAGAAAAGCTATAACCTTTCCAATGTATTTTCCTTCGGAAGTTTAGCGTGAGCATGTTAGTTTGCACGCTAACACGTTTGTGTTAGCGCGTGGGGTCTCTAGAGACCCCATGCACTAATGTATGTATAGTAGTGTACTGCGTCAAGGTTTTCATCACGTGTAAGCTTCTCGGCGGTGGTCAGTATGGATGAAGTTTTTAGTTTTAGAATCTACATTCGAGTCAACTTGTTTTTTCCCTCTTCTGTGCAGTTTTTCTTTACCTTGCAGGCCGTCGATTGCCTTCTCAAACAGACACCTGGAAAGGGCCATTGGAGCACCGATTGTGTGCGGTTCGCCAGGTACAAACCAGGAAACTTCAGGGCGCCAGCCAAAGATGGCCTTTTCAGTTCCTCCGGAGATCAGTCACGCAAAACAAAATAGCGACCTGGATGTTGACTTTTATGATGAAGTCCCGGAATTCTTTGAGGACCTTGTAAAGGTAGACATTGCTGATCAATCGTTTGAGTTAGAATTGGACAGACCGATCACCTCGGTGACAATTAATGTTAAGGGCAGGCTTAAATTCCATCTTGAGTTTTGGGAAAGAATTAACGCTCCCGTGTTTATTATTGATTGCATCAAGGAAGGTTACAAAATACCTTTTTATGCGACTCCTTCTAGGTCGGTATTTAACAACAACCGTTCCGCTCTTAAGCATCGCGATTTTGTTCAGGAGGCCATTTTGGAGTTGGTCTCCACCGGCAGGGTTTGTCAGGTCCCAAGTCCCATCTTCGGGTTATTAAACCTCTCTCGGTTTCAGTGCAGAGCTCTGGGAAAAAGCGCTTAATCTTATATTTAAGATATGTCAATCAACATATATTTAAACAGAAGGTTAAATTCGAGGACTGGAAAGTAGGGTTAGATTATTTCAGTAAGGGAAGCTATTTTACCCAGTTTGATCTTAAAAGTGGTAATCTGGACGTGTAGAAAAGTGAATCATTATCCAGGACTAATTCTAATGTTATCAGGTTAGATTTGGGTTCGGCTGGCTTTCTCGTTAATACGGATAAAAGCGTGTGGGATCCCGTCCAAGTAGCTACTTGGTTAGGTATCGTTTGGAATGGAGCTCAGGGTGTTGTTAGTATCACCGAGCCCGGGATAGAGAACTCCTTAGCCCGTTTTGGTAGGGCCAAACCCTGTTTTGTCCACTAGAGGCCTTGCCTCTGTTGTAGGGAAAATTATTTCCATGAGCCATGTCTTGGGTAACCTGAGTCGGATCATGACCAGGCATTGTCAGATGTCTGTAGCCGCGGCTCAAGATTGGGACACTACTTGTTTGCTGGACAGATATTGCCTTGTAGAACTACAGTTTTGGGGGAGAACCTACTTCTAGTTAATGCTAGGGAGGTATTTTATGCTACCCCGCGTTTGTTTCTGTCTTTTTTTTTTTTCGACGCGAGTAATTTTGCTTGCGCTGGCTATGTCCTCGGCAAAGACGCTTACGCCCATGGGATGTTTTCTGTCACAGAGCGGGACCAGAGTTCTACCTATCGAGAGTTAGTAGCCATTAAATTTGTTCTTGGCTCGTTTAGTTCGCTGCTTTTGAATTCCAGGGTTAAATGGTTCGCTGACAGCCTAAGCGTGGCACGTATTGTTCAAGTTGGAAGCATGAAGTTCATTTTTCACCAATTGGCTTCTGTTGTTTTCTCATTTTGTTTTAGCATGGGATCGTTTTGGAAATTGAGTAGGTCCCGCGCTCTATGAATTAATACGCCGATTATCTTAGTAGATTATCGTTTACGATGACTGGGAACTTGCCCCTGACAGAAATTTTCCAGCAGCTAGACAACCGTTGGGTCCTACATTCTGTTGACTGTTTTGCCGCATTTTACAATTGCAAAGTTCCTAAGTTTTACTCTCGATTTTGGTACCCAGGCTCATCAGGAGTAGATGCATTTTTTCTAGACTGGTATGGTGAAAATTGTTGGGTGGTACCGCCTGCCGTCCTTTTGTCCAAGGTCCTTAGGTTTATGTTTCACTCTAGGTTACTGGGTATATTGGTGGTTCCATTTTAGCTATCTGCTCTTTTTTGGCCTCTACCTGTCAAGGATTTTTGGGGTTTTGTTATAGACTATCAATTTTTCGAAGGCATCCTTGCTTTGCGTTAAGGGCGAAACACTAGCTCGCCATTCGGCTCCCCTTCATGGGCTGGTTATATTATAGCAGTTAGACTAATTTTGTGTAATTTTTCCTATTGTTTCGGACAGCAGTGACAATTGGTCCACTTGTGACCAAAAATTTTTGCCGGATGGCAGTGACTATTGGTCTATTTATGACCGATATTTTTGCCGGGTGGCAGTGACAATTTGTCTATTTGTGACCGATATTTTTGCCGGGTGGCAGTGACAATTGGTCTATTTGTGACCGATATTTTTGCCGGGTGGCAGTGACAATTGGTCTATTTGTGACCGATATTTTTGCCGGGTGGCAGTGTCAATTAGTCTATTTGTGACCGATATTTTTGCCGGGTGGCACTGACAATTGGTCTATTTGTGACCGATATTTTTGCCGGGTGGCACTGACAATTGGTCTATTTGTGACCGATAATTTTGCGAGATGGCAGTGACAATTAGCCTCTTTGTGACTGATATTTCTGCCGGATGGCTGTCAGCATTCACGGTTAGTTTGTGACCGATAATATATATTTTTGCCGGATTGCAGATGTGCATGATTCGTAGGTTTTTCATACGAATGCTTTTGCTCACTACTAATTTTATGTTATTTTTTCTTTCCAGGATTTGCTCGAGTCTTCTTCCTGGGGGCGAAACCTGCGGTAGCCAAAGACAACATATGGCGAAACAGTTGTTATCATCAAGAGCGAACTCGTCCATTAAAAAAAAGAAAAAATTACCTTTGCCATTGTAAACGTTTTTGCGATCATCTTAAGTTATTTCTCTTGTCCTCCCATGCGCTAGTTTGCTTGTATCGGAATACCTTTCACATCTTTTTACAGAAAATTCATATGCTGCTCTGTTTCTTTAGCGTTCTCCTCATTGAAATGGAGCATGACATTATTCACCACGGTCCCCAGGGTAACCCTGTTTATACAAGTTTTTCTCGCAACATTGTCGAAGCCAGCAAGCGTATGTTTAGTGGACCAGTCAAGAAAAAGGAGCCTATCACTCCAGATATGATTTATCGCGTTTGTCTTACATTTGCTCGTATGGATTGTAATCTTAAGGATTTGCGTAGAGTTTTTTGGGGTAGATGAGTTATTGGATTTATAGGCTGCTGACATTATGATGCACGAAGGGCATTTTAGAAATATCTGTCAAGTCGAGCAAAACAGGTCAATACAGGAAAGGGAACAAAGTTTTTTATTTCTAAGACTGGTGATATTGCTTGCCCACATTCCCTTAATTGTTTGTCGCTTTTTCGCTACTGGAATCCAGAGATTCACCAGTTTATATGTTAGGGCTGTAAAGTTTCTTTAGAAAAATAATTCGTATGTTTTAGGCCATAATAAAATGTAATTTGCGGTAATCTTGATTGGCATAAATTAATATTTTGCCGGCACGGTACAGAGAACCGGGTACTAGTGTAATGCGCAGGGGCTCACGGTTCGCGAGTTTGAAAAGTGCCCGTTGATGGATTTGTGTCATTCTACGGTCAGCCTCGCGCCTCTTGTATTGTTCAAACAAGTTAACTCTCGTCTTAGTTGTTTATTGTAGTACCTTAAGGCTAATTATCGACAGTTTTAGCCGCATATTTTAGTCGTTCATTTCTTAGTTAAAAACACCTTAAAACCCTAAAGGTAGCACCATTGCATAGGTCGGGGTACACGGTCTCTATTTTTTCCAACAGTTGGTTTTTTAGGGTTTACGTGTCCGGCTCTGGTGCGCTTAAGAGTTATTGTTATATTATAGTCCTTTGTCAATAATAAAATGTATCGTGGGCCTGGCCGACCAGCTTAGAGTTATTGGAACATTATACTATGAAAGAATGTGTTTTGCCCTGTAAAAAAAAATGTAAAATTTCTTAAGATGTATTTCTTTGAATATCTATATTTTGTAATTTAGTGTGAATATGTATGTTAAAGAGCCTATAGAAAATTGATTGCAGTTAATTAAATTTTTCCCTTTGTACGACGCTAAGAGTAGCGCTTCGCTTTAAGCTAGTAGGCCTGCTAATTTAGCAGTTTATTGATGTATGTTCATATTTCGCTAGCTTATTCGTGTACTACTTAATTTCCTTCGGGCAAGTGTTCGCACTCCGCCTGCCTTCGTGTATTGCCCTATAAAAAAAAATGTAAAATTTCTTAAGATGTATTTATTTGAATATTTATACTTGTAACTTAGTGTTGAATATCCATTAAACCACCGTCGGGCAAGTGTTCGCACTACGCCTGCCTTACTATTGTGGTAGTGTATTTATGCGTCAGCGTTCTGGAGAAGGAAAATGATTTTCCTTCGTACGAACGTAGAGAGGTAGAAGGAAACTTTATTTTTTTTAGTCATAAGAGTTGCTTCCCCCAATGGCCGATATTCGTATTCTCGGTATTGAACTGGAACCAGCTTGCAGACGAGGCTCATGCGGGGGATTCTTTTCATATGCAAATATTTTTAATGATATTCCCCCGCATGAGCCTCCATAGACCAATATCACGCTGGCATGGCATGAAAATATATTTAATTTAATGTGGAAAAGAGTCCAGTATCAAATTCAGCACATCAATATTAGTAAAAGTTTAAAGTTTCGTAAAGATTGCTCGTACACTGAGGGAGATATCAACTTTTGAAACTTTACTCTGGCCTAATCTTTACAAAGAAATGTATGGGAAAAACACGAAAACGAGGCTGGACGGGCAATCTATGCCCGTCCACTATACATTTCTTTGTAAAAATGCTCATTTTTTTCCATATCTTCGTCAGTTTGCTAGCAATCTTTACAAAACTTTGTAATTTTACTAATATCGATATGCTGAATTTGACGCTGGGCTCTTTTCCCCAATAAACTAAATACATTTTTGTGCCATGCTAGCGTGATATTGGTCTATTGCAAGCTAGTTCCAGTTCAATACCGAGAATACGAATATTGTCTATTTTGTCCACAAAATATGACACATTCGATCAAAATGCGGAAATAAACTGTTTCCAAACTACATCACCTTGAAAATATTTCCGCGTGAATTAATTTATAACAGTAAACGAAACCTGTCAGTGTGCGTGCGATGATAAATTGACCTAATTTGAGGTAAGAGAACTTGTTATTAATCCATAAATGAGTCGATGACTTACAGATGAAATATATCCCGACAAGGTTTGTTGTAGCCGTTGTTTAAACTGAATCTGATCAACCCGATTTACCATAAACGGTATCAAGATGCATGGTGTACAGCAAACAATTAGCACTGAATTTAGACTAACCTGCTTATTCGTTCTTAACTTGGTATAATTGATACTCCCTTTAAATTATCAGCCCTATGGGTAGGGCATCAGTGAAAGCACTTGAAGGGATAGATGAGAGGGCCCAAGACTCCTTATTGAGACTTATATAACGTAATGTCGACACTTCGAATTTTATTTTCAATAAATTTTTAAGTGTGAAAGAGAAAATCTAAAATCCCCACTCAGGATTGAACCGGTGACCTCAGCTAGGCTTTGGCTTACATAGCCTACCGCACCACTGTACCACCTAGCTTCTCGGGTTGCTTAGTCCTAAATTTAACTATATAAACTGCTACCCCTAACCTTAACTGAAAGCTAACCAGTTACTCCGTTATATAAGTCTCAATAAGGTGTCCCATTTTCCTGTTGGGCCCTCTCATCTATCCCTTCAAGTGTCCTCCTATCAGGAACAGTGATACCATAGACTGCTCGCTGTCCCTAATCACGAAAACAAGCTCGGCGAGACAGCAGCGAGCTCTCCCGCTCGACTATCCAGAGAGGGTGATACCGGATAGAGGGGGGAATCTGAAACTCAGAAGAGAAAGAGTCTCCTGTAAACGGAAATAAAATCATCGCTGTAAGATATCGTTTTAATTAGCATAAATTGGACTGTAATAGTGATACAGTTCTAAAAAATAGCAAGTCTGGGATAGTAGGGTTGCAAAATCAGCTGAACATGATCTGGTATACATCGTAGGGTAAGAGTTTCAGAGTCCCAGAGGCACACCTCCACCCAAAAATATACAGAGTAACCCCCCCCCCCCCCCCCCCCCCTCCCCCAATCCCCTCACTTCCCGCGAGATCTGCTGACTGATCAAATCGGTTTTACTGAGTGATTGGTTTGTGTACTGTGATGTGCATGCAGTGCTGATGAGATAACCTTTGTCACGTCTGAACTTCTGGTTTTGGTTTCGCATTTGCCTGTGACGCAGGCCAGGATGTGCTGATAGAGCAAATATTAGTTTTGCTGACGTTGATGAATAAAGATTTCCTGTTGAATTTTTTTTACGTCGTGGGTAAAAAGATTTCATAAGTCAGATTTCAACACTCAATTACTGTCAAACAATTTAAGTCGACGTGAAAGACTTTCATTAAAAGGTGTGGTTGATGGAAGAAAATTCCTTGACCATCCACGTTCCTTACTTACATGTGTAGGTCTTTTATTTACAGTACAACTGACAGCTCCTACCGTAGCTTTGCTTCGCAAATGACTAGAAATATCATGATAAAGACGTGAATAGCAGACGGAGTAGATGGTCCGTAATATAACAGCTAAACTCTTCTGTTTATCTAACACTACTGAAATAGACAAAGCAAATCTCGGTGGTGGTCTCGATATTATGGGAATTAGTTGTCATGCCCACCAGTGTTGATCTCATGATGCGCGGTCAAGGTTACTAAATCTATAGTTTCTTTTCAGTGTCTTTTCGCTGCTGATTTTTTTAAACCCAATACCCCGTAAAATACTAATGTGAACTAAATTTAGCACAATCGTTCAAGTGTGTCAGTAATTGTGAAATACTAAAATAACACTGAGAATTTCAGCATTAATCTTTCTCTGATTCGATATCATTTTTATTCAAGCTAAAAAGGTGGAATCACATTGTTTCACAAATTGTATTAACCATTTAAACATCAAACAGTCGCAGCGAGCCACAGGGAACCCAAACGCTTTATTAGCTATAACATAATCATTTAATAAAAATATTGTTATTTACCAGTTTTCCTGTGTCTTTTTGAGTCGTTTTGGAAGCGATTTGAATCAGAGCGAAGACAGTTGCCAGTTCTACCTTTCAAAATATTATCTTGTCTGCCGCTTCGTAAATACGACCTGCCTATATACCCGGCGTAACTAATCGATAAATCGATAGCCCAATAAAATCGATATTAATCGATATTAATCGATTCTAATCAATCGATTTTTATCGGAAATCGATAAAAATCGATACCATTTTCAGTTGTGACTATCGATTTTATCGATTCTAATCGATTTTCATTGATTATTATCGATTTCTATTAATTAATTTCGACGATGAGGCTTCTTAAGTCTGTAATGAACATCCTTGCTGTAACGGCAGGGATAACAACATCCAGAGCTACAAGTTCGTGTAATAACACCACCACCAACTCTCCATCTGCCTCTGGGATCATTAAATAGTTTTCCTGTTACCGTGCTGTACACGAGGTGTAAACAAAGTATAAAAATTACATTTCCTTAGAAAACATTTAGCTTATGTTGATTCTTTAAACACAAAAATATGTTAAAGTGCACTACCTAGACCAACTACCATTTGGATCCATCCGCTATGGGCCATAGAAATGGAACGAGCTCTCCTTGAATGTGGCCTAGCTGCCCTCTGCTATTGCAAATTTTCAATGCTTGTCCTCTTTATCCGATTTTTTTTTAGATAGCCCAAAATACTCTCCGACCTCTACATCAAACAAACATTCATGGTATCCTTTCACAACACAAAGAATTTTCAATTTCGCTGTCTCTACACGGCCCTGCATTACCGATCGAGA
Organism: Cladopsammia gracilis; assembly: GCA_022457155.1. NCBI lineage: Eukaryota > Metazoa > Cnidaria > Anthozoa > Scleractinia > Dendrophylliidae > Cladopsammia > Cladopsammia gracilis. Next base: position 805,237 of record JAJGOT010000176.1, read on the forward strand.
CATGCTGACAGTTGATTACAACTCTGTATTTCGAACGTAGTCTTCTCGTTAATTATCGGTAAAAGTCGATACTGTTTAGAGTGGAAAAGTTGTGACTATCCATTTTTATCGATTACCGATATTAATCGATAGTAATCGACCGATCTGATCGATTAATATCGATTTATCGATCAGCTTTCCGATGATCGATTTTAATCGATTAGTTACGCCGGGCTATATATTGAGTTAATAGTTAATAATAATGGAAACTTGAGACGTAATAGGCGCGTCGTATTTACGAAGCGACAGACAAGATAATATTTGAAACGCTCTGATTCAAATCGCTTCCAAAACGACTCAAAAAGACACAGGAAAACAGGTAAATATTTTTTTTATTAAATGATTATGTTATGGCTAATAAATCGTTTGGGTTCCCTAGTGGTGTAGTCAAGATAGTCAAGAAAACTTTTACAATCGTCGACAAAGTTGGACAGATGTAAGATTTGAATGATAATTTACAGTTTCAGTCAAAAACTACTATATGTACGTGTAGCTTCAAACCTCGAATTTATTCTCCCATAGCACTGTTTATTACCAATGAACTGAAATGGTATCGGAAGGAAAAAAATATTATAAAGTGATAGTGCGAAACAGTCTTACGAAAAACAGGTTTGTTATAAGACCTTGGAACAGTCCTTTTTTTCCTGGTCCTAAGAAGTTTGCTTTCAAACATTCTTCTGATCAGTTTTGGATGACCTCAGCGTTTAGCTTTTAGTAGTTCCTGTTAACTCAGTGGCCTATTGCATCATTTTTTGCTGACTTCATTGCCTTCTTCTTAGAAACAGGAAATTTATATATCGCCACCGTTTTATACTGAACCGAAGGTAGACACGTTATCATGGGAATTTTAAAGCATCTGCGCATTCAACTTACCAAGCAGCAAAATAGATAAGGCGAGGATCCTATAAACACAACCTCCGACACAGTAAAGGTACGTTTTCTTTACATAAGAATCATCATTTAGATGTACAGCTTATGGTGGCACTAACACTGAGTTGCTTGCAGTTGCACCAGTTAAAAGGCGGAATTTTGCAATAAGTATCATTTGCCTTAGCGATAAGTATACTTAATTATGGAGCACAGCTTCACTTAAGCGGCTCTCTTCTGTTGTTCATCATCCAATGAGTAGATATCGATATACATAAGCAACTACTCTGAACCAATAAAAAAATAACTTTACATTACGAATGATGCACGATACGAGTAATGCGAGTTGTTAGTACGCAAAAAGCCGGTGTTTCAAGCAGGTATACCCGGCCCTGGGAAAAGGCACTTAATTCAACTCTTGATTTGTAAGTAAAAAAGAAATAAGAATAATAAGTGTTAGATGCAAATTACAATTCGATATTTCTGTCAGTGAATGTCCACACAGTAGAATCTAGATCAACTCTTGGACAACTCTTGGACAAGGAAAAAAACCGTTAAAGGATACTGAATTGATTTCTGAAAAGACTGATGTGCTATGTCAGCGGATAAATTTGTTATGCTGCGATTACACTAGGGAGAAACACTCATGTCCAATATACCCGAATTGAGTCGGGTCGTCAATATGCAAAGACGATCCGACTCAGCGGAAGTCAGGTCGCGAAATCATCAACCTATTACTACCGGAAGTAAAAATCCATTTCGTGGATGGGAGGGTAAAAAATATCGGCGAATTGACTCGATCCGACTCGACCCGTCTAAGTAAAAGTCGACCCGACTCACCGGAAGTTATTTCGCGAGAGACTTAGAAAAAATACGGCGAGAGTGTATGTGGGAGGGTGGAAAATATCGGCGGATCGAGACGACCCGTCAAAGTGAAAGTCGACCCGACTCACCGAAAGTCATTTCGCGAGACACTTAGAAAAAAATAAGAGGAAAGTACACATGCATGCATGTGTAGCTCGTTTCGCGAGACACTTAGAAAAAACTAAGAAGAAAGTACACAGGCATGTGCAGCTCCTTCTAGGCATGACGCACTGTATAGTTCGTTTTAAGTGTAAGCCAACTATTCATGTGCTAACTTCACGTGTGGCACTAATTAATATTGCGGATGGGTGATTTTTGTGTTTTGCGGGAAGTTATGTTCAACTAGAATTACAACATTTCCGTTCTTTATTTGAGTAAATAAGAAGCAAATGACCGCGAACGAAAATATTGGTGTACGTAGGATCTTCTCCAGATCCTAGGTATACCATAATCCAACAATGCGTGCAATATGTTCTTGTTTTACACCAGACGACCATTATTCTCTCTCTTTTCTCAACCGAGGTGGTATTATTGCGATGTACGTGAGCCATAATTGAAAAAGGACGTTTTTTCACAAAATTCGCAATTTGCAACTGACAACAAGATTGAAATAGGAACTTGCTCGCGAAAGTTGCAACTTGCTCGAAGCAAACTATCAATCAAAATACCAATGTTGCGGCGGAAGTTTGCAAAGTTGCCCGCAAAAGAACGTCCGGTTTGACTGTAAAAGTTCTACGTAGTATCAGCCTTGCTTTATACTTTGATTTTATTTGAGTACATGTAATTGAAATGCAGGTGAAACAACATGCAGACGTAAAACACGTTAGTCGGTGTCACTCCATTAATTAATAACTACGGTACCACGTGATACATTACCGCACGTGTTCAGTCAGATCACTGACATTTTCTAAAGGTGGGACTTAACCTAAACGCCATTTTTTTCCGTCACTTGACATGGCTTTAATGGAAATATCTCGTTCACATTTCAAGCAATCCAAAAGCTCTATGCTTATCCCGTAAATCTATGTTGTGGAGTGTTTTGTAAATTTTTGGGTGATTTTTGGGTGGCCGGATAGTTTTGCTAGAAAAATTGGTAAAATTAAGAGAAATAAGAAATATTGAAGATTTAGTTAAGTTTTAAAATTAGAATTTGTAGTTTAAAATTAATAGACGGACACCAAGTTAGTCCACTAGCAACCTGGGGTGCTCTTGTGTGGGTATCGACTGTCTGTTGGTGTTCCGAAAATCATTTTCTTTCTTCTGTCTCTTTCTAAAACCTCTTCAAATTTCATTCAAATTTAGGTTGAGTCCCGCCTTAACGAAAGAGATGTTTTAGTAAATGGGCACCAATGCGATTTTACATTGTGTTATTGCTGACGTTTTGTATAGTTCGACCGTGGAGTACATTTTTGGAGGATTTTTTTTTTTTTTGGCGGATCGTGAAAAAACCCGCAAAAATCACAAAAATTAGAACCCGGGAAAATTTAGTTAGTGACACACGGTATGTGTCTATGCATGTGTACAATATATGAAGCACATGCTTTAAGCGCGCAGAATTTATGAAGGCATGTTTATGTACTTCGGCACCCATCAAACGACGTGGCTTTTTTAAACTAATTAGCCATAATGTAGCACTATTATACTTTTACAAAATGTACGATTTGTAGGGAGTTTTGTAATAACAAAAGGCGTCAGTGAGATCTGCGCATAGATGATCCTGAATGGTGGCTGATGCCTTAATTTGGAATATTTTTGGCGCTAGAAATGGACAGAAAAATTACAGTCCGGCGTTTCGAGATTGCTGACTTTTAATCAGAGATAGCATCGGCGCTCAAAAATATTCCAAGTTTACATGTGATCCCTTTTTAGCTTCTAAATAATCAAAGAAGATAATATAAACAGCTACAATCAGCCTCTTATCCCTCGGGGACACAGGTGTACAAGCAAAGTCATATACCATACCGTGGTACAAAGGTCTGGCCCCGGGTGGGGAGTGTTGAAATTCCCCTCTCCCTTAGATTTTTGATGTACTACGATATTTAGTGCTTGTTATGTCTTCAATAGATAATTATGTCCTCGATGCAAGGCAAGGTGGTCATGTGATAGTCGTCTCTGTTGTTGTGGATTTGCAAGACACAGATCCCATCACCCCTCGCACCCCTTTGTCAATAGCGTTTCCATCGAAAGAAACAATTGGGGACGAAGCCGTCAGAAACAAGTGTATCCCTATTTGAGTTTTAACTGGTTCCGGCTAGAAACATAATCTGGAAACAAAGATTATTTTTTTGCCCTATGTAACACAAGTACAAAGGGCGAACGAAAAAAATGACCTGTTAAGTGTACCAAGAGTAAAGATACGTGCAGTTAGTAATGTGCCTTGTTATAGTTATGCTGTAAATCACGGCCCATATTTCGTAGTATGTATTGTATTTTAAAACCAACAATTACCATTGACCATCACATTTTTACAAATTCACGGCTGGTTTAAAGGAACCAAAGCACATCAGGTAAGTTGATACAACCATAATTATTCAAGTCCGCGAGTTTATTTAAAAAAATGTTGGTTAAACAGCACCTATTAAAAGATATGGACATGCATGCAGCTTGGCTTGATCAAACGACGAAACACTGATGTATTTGGCTCGACTCGGTGGATCGGTAAAGGGATCTAAACTTAATTTCCATACATGTATGCCTGCACGATTACGATTCAGTTTAGTTAACAACTTGCAGTTGCGCTAAGTTTGGTAGTTCGTCTTTCATGATGCACTCAGAAACTGATATTGTCTCAAAGGAAAACTTACAATCATATTAGTTAAAAACATTATACAATCTCATGCGAGAGAACAGAAGCATCTATGGTTTATAATTAAGACTTTTCCTCTCTGTCCAACCGTGAGTACTTCCTAAAGATGAATGACTCTGCACACAAATCTGATAAATCTTAAAAGACTTTTCATTTTTGACTTAATTTGTCGGAATGCTGGTCGGATTCTATCAATGATTAAAATCATAAAAATCTATCATCATGACTATGCAAATCGAACCACTAGTACTGTCACTTTGGCCGAACCTTCGATTTTACTTTTTACCGAGCTGTATCTTTTTTTGTTGGTCCTGAAAAAATTGAAAGGAGGGAAAGTTGTTTAGCTTGTCATCAGCTGTAAAGAGAAGCACTCGGCTGTTCTACCTAACTGGCTGAATTGATAACAAGCTGATAGCTAAGACTAACTGAGAATAAAGCAAACGTAACCATGTATACAATGTTTTAAGGAATGCAAATCTGTGCCCGTGCAATTCACCAAAAATTAAACAGACGGTGGCTTCAGAAGAGAGGTTTGTTTGTCAGACTAGACCCTTCAGTATACTATAAAGAACAATTATTATCAATATACGCGGCCAAATAAGAAACTGCCTTCGAGAAAACACGCGTGAGTGGCGGGCGATATTGAGGCCCCGTCCACACGTATCCGGATATTTTTGAATCCGCAACTTTTTTGTTGCGGATTGGCCTTCCGTCCACACGTATCCGGCGAATTCGGGCAAATACGATTCGAATAAGCAACGTGTGGACGCGAATATTTTCTAATCCGTAACAAAAAAGTTGCGGATTCAAAAATATCCGGATACGTGTGGACGGGGCCTGAATTTGACGGGCTGTAAACGCATTTACGACCCTGTTTCTGTTAAACATTTTTTTCTTATTAAATGGATTTGTACGATTTGGCCTTGTGCTCGGGCGCAAATGATGCTACTCGGGCCACAAATAAACTATATGCCCTCCAAAAGTCATGTGATTGTCCTATTCGTGCTTACACCTGGTGCAGTTTAAAAGGGCGAATATATATACGAGGTAAAATATGCAGTTATGTCGGTTGGTATCTTGAAATGTCTTCGTTTCTAATATTTTGACATTTCAGTTCAAATTTACTACGTCAATTATTGCAAATAATTACCTTGTGACTATAGTTTTTATAGGTCCTAACATCCAGTTTTACAAGTAATGTAAAATCGTATTGGTGCCAATTTATTAAAAATGTATCTTTCGTTCAGGTGTAATTGATGCCATGGCGACACTGATTTTAAACGTGTTTTACATCTGCATGTTGAATCGATTGCACCAGTGTACTCAAATATAAACCGAAAATGTTGTAATTCCAATTGAACCTGGCTTCCTGCCAATCGTAAAAAGTAATTCCCAGCAAGAAAAAAACAGTCTTTCTCAATTGCAAAAATTAGTTCCCTACCGGCAAAACACACACAAAAAAATGCCCATCCGCAAAATTAAACTACATAACCGCAAAATTTAGTGCCATACGGTAGAAGGAATGACGAAACCTTGTTTAAAATGTCCTAGGGGAATCCCCTACACGTAACTTTTGACCTATACGTCAACATTATCCAATCAGCACTCACAAGGGAGAGAATGATATGCATCAGAGTAGACATATGATATGAAGATATTAAGAGGTTACCAGGTTGTGTATATCAGTTGAAGGGTGTGCACGTGTTGTCGATGTGTTTGGGGATACAGAAAATTCAGCAGAAAATTGCCCACCGCTGACACTTTGTTTCTAATGGAAGATCCGTGAAACAAGTGTATATCAGTTTGAGTATCAAGCTTCTCTTACGTGGTGTGATCGTCTACAGACACGTCGAGTGACCGGAGGGTCTTGCTAAATTTAACATACATCCACACCGCCTGATTGGTGTATATTGAATTTTACTAGTATTAAATTTTCTTCGGTGAGTTTATCGCTGACAGAACAAAACGCCTTTGAACGCGATTCTTTCAAGTTAGTTTATTTCTAACCATCCTATCCACATTGAGAAAGAAACATACGGTGTTTGACACAGTCGATAATTTAGTACTTAGCAATGACCAATCAGATGAAAAAATTAAGGTGTTGTCACAGATCGGTTGAGATAAATGTAATTATAGCTCGATCGCTAAATCTATCCACTGATATTGTTTCCATGGCTGTCAATAGCTAGTATGCCCCAGTGAATAACGAGTCATTTCTAAATGTTGGGAGACAGTAAGCTACAGCGAGGCGTCCTTCGTCTTGTTTCTGAGCAGGTTAAGTATGTATGCTTTAGCACCTCTATAACAAGCTCACTAGGAGTACTGCACGATGACCTGTTTCAACTACTTCTGTCCACGGTGCTCTCCTATTCCCGTTAACAACATTGTTGTTGTTGTTTCTTGTTGAATAAATTGTTGTTGTTGTTGTTGTTGTTAAACGGCAAACCTGAAAGCTGTGTTTCAATTTGATAACAATAAGCATGCTAAACTACTAAAATTACATTTCACGAAGCCAAAAACTAATTAAAGAGCAAAATGAGGGTAAGTTATAATACAAGATACAAGATACAAGATAATAAACTAGGAAGGCCTTCCTCATTACATTTTCTGCACTGTTGTTTAAATACGTATTCCACTGCTTTTAGTTGACACAAAAAATTAACAACATGCAACACAAGCTAGACTTGCCATGTTTTGAGATGTGCACTTCCAGTCAAGTTTAATTAAAGTTATGTTGTATCCCTTTGGTTTCTTGGATTGGGATCTTGTCACAAAACTTTAGTCGCAATGGACCAGAATGATATTTCAACTGGACACTCGGCTGAAATAACGTGTTTGCGGTCATGAACTGTAATCCACTTCAATTCTTGCAATCCTACACTTTAGCTCCAAACTACTGCTTTTCTTTTGCTCTATAGCATATTTTTATCCAACTGAGTTGTATATTTGGTGGTATAACGTGGAAATAAGCTAAGATCAATTTTGCTATTTCGGCGGGACAGTGTCTCTTTAAAGCTTTCAGTCTTCGAAAGCCAAGGGAACTTACATATTAGACTGCATCTGTAGTGAGTCTGGGTTCAGGCTTTCACAAGAATAGATAATCGTATTGCAACAGATTGAAATTGCAGTTCAGCCACAGAACAGATCATTATGTCTTTCAGTGAGAACTATAAACACTTGGAATAAAATGTTAATCCCCCCCTTCTCTTGAGTGACTTATTTTACTTTGAGCCCCCCTATCCTTGCTTTGATTTTACTTCATGCCAACTCCCAAATTTCTTTGGGTTCCTAAAGCAGTTGTGTGGGGTTAGGCAATCTGTAGAATTTCGTGACTGCATATAAACAGCTCACATAAAAATATACGCTGTTTCAAATCAACGTGGGCTCGAACTTTTATTGTGACGTCAGTATTGAGCCGTTGCTCGCTCGATTAGCGATCACACGGACTCGAATGTGATAAGAATTTGGTTTATAAGTGCTTTTTCGAGTCATTTTTATCTCGTTAATGCGCATGCGCATTAAGCGAGATTTCGAATGAGTACGAAAAAGGGACAAAAGTGGTTAACAAAATTTTGTGGACTTTTGTCCGGGGGGGGGGGGGGGGGGGTGGGTTTCTTCTTTCTTCCTTATAGAAGCTATAAAAGGGACAAAAGTTGTTAACAAAATTTTGTGGACTTTTGTCCGGGGGGGGGGGGTTCTTCTTTCTTCTTTATAGAAGCTATATAAGGGCATTGAGGATATGGTTGGTTAAACCGGTTAGGATTTCAAGGAGGGCGTCACATACTGCCACTAAAATTTTTGGGGAGCACCCCCGGACCTATTGTTAATTTCCCTAGGGTATTGGGATGTCAGAACTTGTCATGAACTTGTCATATCTCACATTACGTTACCGCAAAGGTATTAGTCCTTCTTAAATTTCGATATCTCACGTTACCTATCAGTTTCAATCATTTGTCGTAAAGTTAAAAGGGTAAAAATATAGGTCAAATGTGTTTTCTTGGGAAACGTAGTTTGAGAATTTCACGGTGTATTTTACTAATGGAGACGTTTTAAGAAAGTTAAATGGGACAGGAAAGTTTGTGTTTTAATATGAGCGGTATGGTAGGGCAAAATAGCATGAACTTTGCGTTTTTTTCTATTCATTGCTATTACGGTTTGATTGTGCAATAGTATGGGAAAGACGTCATAGTTTTGTTGATTTAGCTACCGTGCACAAGGAAATTTTGCGGATTGTCCGACTGAATTTGTTTTGCGGGAGGAAATTTTTGCGGGTTGCGGAGACAGCTAAAATTTCTGCTGGAAGGAAATGTTTGCGGATTTCTGGTCAAGTATAAATAAAATCCAAGGCATCGGTATTAAACTGCAATTTTACTTCCTGACCGGAGGTTTGTATAACTCCCATAGTTATGGTTGCTGTTCTGGCGCCAATATGAACATAAACAACGAGAAAACTAGTGAGTGAATTATTGTACGTTGTTGTAAAAACGTAACAGTATTATGATAATAGTCTCTGGTTCTTTTGTGGACATGTCTGGAGATGAATCGGGAATACAAATGACTGTTGTGTCGGTCGCCTCGGAGTTATGAGAGTTCACTGTTATATGAGAGTTATGAGTTATGAGAGTTCACTGTTTAGTAAAAAGTTCCTATGGATCAATTCAGCTTGGTTTACTCCGCATTCAGCTGTGAAAGGTTTTGCTTAGTATGAAATTCGCTTTTATTATAAGCTTTTGTGCTATTCATCGAAATTTAATCTTCTAAAAGTCAACAGGGTTTTGTTTTTGACAATCAAACTTAATTGTTTTAACCTCTTTGAAGAGCATTCAATTACTGTACCAGGTCGTGCTTTCATTCATACTAAAATGTACTACCTTCTGAACAATAGTTTACCTTGAGTTAATTTATCGTTCTTAATTAGGTTCGTTCCACTATTCAAGTTGACACCTTGTTAGTAAATTTATCATGTCTAGCTGATTTATCACGTATCAAGCTGTACACACAATAGTTGTTATTACTGTTCTAAATTAGTCTCGTCCGGCACTCACGGTGTTTTTTCAGTTTTATTTAACTAATCAGCGACTTGGCAAGTAATGGTGTCATTTTGTTTTTTCAGTATGAATAGTTTAGCTGACTCATCGAAGTTAAATTTAGTAGCTTTTGTTGTAGGTGAATAACTCGATAATGGTACATCGCTAGTACGTGCCGTACAAGTTATTTGCTGACCTTGCAAATCTATTGATACGACACCATTACGTGCTTAAAAAGCCGCTTGCTGACTTGGCTTTTCTGCTACTTCTTTGTTTTAGGGTTTTCAAATGTAGATTACTTTTAAAAATAGTTTTATGAACAATGGACACTTGGGTTAAAAATATATTTTGAAATTTACTTTTGCTGAGCTCAAAGAATTTCGCTTGACACTTTCATTATGTTCCTTTGTGTTGAACACTTGTACCTTACGTATATAAGAACCTAGTTTGCAATTGTTAGTTGGATTACATCGTTTGATTACATCGTTGGATTACATCGTAAAGTCACAATTTAGGAATAAACGCTGTTGGAACCGCAAGTCAGGTTTCTTGATCGCCTTCCTGTTGCGTACCAGTTCGTGGTTTGATCCAGTACCTACCGAGAGAGACCGCTCTCCTTTGCAAGCGAGTTGCCCATTTGAGTTAGTTTTCCCCCGTTATCAAGCGCCGATTCCCCTAAAGATTTTCCTTAGTCCGACACCGGCAAAACCTTCCGTCACACCGGATCAGAAGAAGGTTTTTTAAAATACTGCGGTCAGGAATCCCGCATGTTTGATTACTTTAGTGCAAATTTTATAATCTGTGTTTAACAGATAAATTGGTTGCCAGTTTTTCAAGTCTAACTTGTCGTTCTTCTTGTAAAGCAGGCGGATAATTCCTTGACGTTGTGTGTCAGAGATTGATCCGTGTTTAAAAGAGTAATTTAGTAAATCGTGACCTAATAGACCCTAGCCTGCATGACAGGCGCTTTATGAGCCAAGCGGGGCAAGCGAAGCATTTCGCGCGAAGCGTGACACGAGCGCGAAGCGTGACACGAGCGCGGAGCGCGAGACGAGGGGAGGAAAAAACAATAAGCGCCTACAGTCCATTGTTCTTGCTCTTCCGCCCACCAACTCCCACCAATATTAACTGACCGCAGTGATTTGGAAATAACCAATCAAAACACGATCTATATATCGCAAGTTATGGAGATTTGAGAGTAGATAAGGTAATATGTGGTGTAGGAGAAGTAAATTCGGATGTGCTTAGGCTAATAAATTGATTAAAAGGTTGTTTGTGTAAAGAGTATTCGTTTATAGCGGTGTGGGAGGAAAGCGTGAAGGGTGAATTGTCTTGTGAGCGTTTAAAGAGGTTTTAAAAGACACTGACCTATTTCTATAGTAAGTGAAGGAAAAAAACGGCAACTGATCCTTACGGCAGAAAAACAGAAGCAGAAGCAGAAGCAAATAAAATAAAATAAAAGTGGAATATAATAGTGCCCAATATTTCGCTTTGCTAAACAAAGCTTCTTCAGGGGCTAGCACTATAAATGATTACAACTGTAAAACCGTTATACAAGTGGTTTTGAAAAAACTAAAGAATAACAAAAACAATGAATATGATTGGTGAAGGGTTGAGAAAGTTATTGAAGTTCGTCGCGTCTGTTGATTCCAAGTGGTTCTAACGTCTTTGCTTTGTCTATGAGAAATGCTTCACGCGCTTTTCGTAGCTGGTATTAATAGATTAAAAAGGGTGAAACCCGTACGAAAAATTATAGCCGGAATGACATAGCGAGAATCCGGCCTGAAGTGATTTTTACGGCCTGTATTGAATGAGACAAATACGCCTAAAACGAGCCATTCTTCTCGGTCTTGTCTCGGCGATAATCTAGCCTGCATAACAGGCGTTATTGGGGGCGCTCAAGCGGGTTTTGGGGCGTGAGCGCGTAGCGCGAGACACGAGCGCGAAACGCGAGAACAAAGATGTCTCGATTCTGCAGAGAAGAGAGTTTCTACACTAGATAGAGCAGCCTAAATTAGTGGAAAACTTTCTGCTTTGTAATACATGCAGAATTTGGGAAAGTATTCCCTCAATTTTGTTGGATCATATTGATCATTTGCAATCTGATATTTCAACGAATTATGCTGATGGGACCGTTTCCAATAACCAAGGGTAGACATCTGCCGTTGGGATCTCTTGTCTGTTGGGAAAAAAAGGATGGTTTATGTGATAACATAACGCCCCGAAGAGTGAGAAGAGAGAATTTGAGGTGAGCAATTACATTGTACATGAAACATTAATGAAACGTGATTTTCTTCTATCGTTCATTGTTCTTTCAGTGATAAGATTTGCTGCTAAAAGCATAATCAATTTTGAATGACACAGGCTGGAAAACTTCAATTTTAATTAAATGAGAAATAGAACATGATCTTTATGTCAACAATCACTTTGACCGAGGTCATGTCAAGGATGCTTATAATTGAGATAACTTGTAATGCATTTGTTAAAGATGGTATGGCTCACATGTTATAAGGTTATTTAGTATTTTGTGAAAGAAGGTGTGCGTGACTCAGGCAAAGTTTGCTGTCCGCTCAAAGGCTTTGTATGAGCGTGACCCGGTGCGGGGGGGGGGGGGGGGGGGGGGGTTGGTTACTCCCTTATATAACCTATACGGGGACGTGCCGCTGGACAGGGTATGGTTTTTGGCATTTTTGTCCTGAACAGGGTATATAATTTAACGCGAGTCTGTCCTTAACAGGGTATTGTTCCAGTTAACGTAGCGCTTGTGGTGACTTCCCTTGTCGTGATTAGCATATTCATGCGAAGGTGAAGTCGTTTTCGTTTCAGATCCGTCTACGATTTTTTAAAGCTCAGATTAATAACCACGCACGAGTCGTGTCCTAGACAGGGTCCTAAAATAGAAGGTGTTGTTCTACACAGGGTAGGTATTTTCGTTTCTTTTTTGTCCTAAACAGGGTCAGGGTCTCAGACACTCAGCGGCGCCCCTATACCCAAATAAATTGGTGATGATGTTTTGGATATGAAAAATCGGTGAACGTGATTTGAACGTTTTGTGCGCTTCAAATACAATAAATACAAGGCAATGTTACATTAGGAAGTGAAAAACTGATTCAAGAAATGTAAATTTTGACTTAAAATTCAACAAATTATGTGACGAGGCTGCACGGTGAAATCCGATCATCGGACTTCCAATCTATTACTGGCCCTTCAGCGATAAAGAAAACATTTCATGACTTGTGCCCAGAGACAAAGAGAAAAGGTTTTTTTTTTTTGTATCCTTCTTATATGACTAAGATGTGTGCATCGCTAGCTTGAAAAGAGATGCGTAAATAGGTTCCAAATGATCTGTATTATCCCAAATTAACTGCCGTGTACCCAAATTTTAACTTTATACTAATTAGCAGTAGCTAAAAAAACCCGGGGGGGTCTCCCATATATAAGCTATACGGGTATGTGCCGCTGGATGGGGTCGGGTTTTTGACCTTCTGGGTCTGAGATGGGGTCTTAGTTTTGCCCACTAAGTCTGAGATGGGGTATACTTTTCCGTTCAATTTTCGAATTAAGTGTTTTGTCATTTTTTTCCGGTACATTTTTCAACTGGAACCGTGCCTGTAGAAGTCGATTCAATGAGCGTGTATGGGTTTGACGCCTAATTCTGTCAATTTGTGTAAACAAACCCCTTTTTTGTATAAAGAGCCTTTTACCAAATTTAACTGTATGGTCTGAGATGGGGTAGCAAAAATAGAAATTTTAGGTCTGAGATGGGGTAGAGGTTCTTAGGTCCCAGCGAAACACCCCCACCACCGACGCCCGGGGGGAGACTCCCATATGAAAGGGGCGGGGATGCCCGTCGGAAATTTTGAATTAAACCCCTAAAGGAGACCAATCTGGGTGTGGCTCAAGCTTTTGTTGACCCCTAAAAGAGACCATTTTATATTAATGTTTCTTCGCGTGCAACCCTAAACGAGACTTTGACGGCAAAATATAATGGCGTTTTGCCCAGAACACCCTAAGCGAGACCAAAATCCGAAATTTACACCCCTAAGCGAGACGACGAGCATCCCCGCCCCTTTCATATGGGAGTCCCCCCCGGGTTTCGACGGTGATCGGGAGACTAAAATTGATGGTTTTTGAGAGGCGCGCTACGTAGAAACATCCGTTATGTTGCGTCAGTTCAGTTTTTCACATGGTTTGGCCATGTTCTCACTGGCAGATAGTTTTGCAACAGTGGCATGATTTTCTCAACTGTTTTGTTCATTGTGTATGGCATAAGCTGTACACGTGGACAGGGTCATATCCGGAGTTTAAAACCAAGTGGACATTTTTGAAAGTGATAACTCAGTCAGGTTAGTTACTCGAACTTGTTGCTAAACTGTGCTGACGATCCGCAATAACGGCGAAATACCTATCCGCAGTTGCATTTAAACTTTCGGTTTGGTCTCAATCATGCCATTGTTGCGTTACTTTTTCTACGCAGTTGTCAGCCCTTGCTTCTTATAGTACCGTCGAAAGGGCCGAGACGGCCTGAATTCGTTTCTTGCTTGTAGCAGGGCGAAAATAAAGAATTTGAAAAAAAAAAAGAATTGTGTATTTCAAACATGTGTACCAAAGCCTTTTGACCAGCAAAAAATAAAGGAAAACTATTTTTGGTCGCGAAGTCGAGCGGACCGCTTTTAGCAGGACTGCCACTTAACGCTAACAGACGTACCACTAATCGAAAAACGGAAAACAGAGCTATTTCAGCCGATCCACATCTGAATAAATTACAAGAAAAATATTAAACATCAAACAACATTTAACAGACCGGGCCCTATGGAATATATGAATGATCGATGTTTTAAAATATATTAAAGTGAAGTCGCTTAGTGAGTGACAACCGGACATCTCGTGAAAAGTTGCTTAAAGTTAAGGCAGGAAAGCGAGTCGGCAATTAATTTTAGCCAATGAGAAGCCAGTTGTGGTCATTTATCCGACAAGGCTGTCAAATCGGAGATAAAGCACGCGTTCTATTTTCATACCTTTCTCGTCGCATATTTGCGTCTTGTTGTACTAGATGTGGTCGATTAGCGAGTGACAACCGAAAATTTCGTGAAAAGAGTTGCTTTTCAACTCGCTTAAAGTTATTAAAGCGAGTCAGCTCAATTGAATTGAACTCTCGTTAAATTTACGGCACGAAAGCAGGTAGCTTAAGCGATTTGGCAATTAATTTTAGCCAATGAGAAGCCAGTTGTGGTCATTTATCAGACAAGGCTGTCAAATTGGAAATAAAAAGCGTTCTATTTTCATGCCTCTCTCGTCGCATATTTGTGTCTTGTTGTACTAAATGTGGTCCAACCAAATTGCAAAGAAACTGGAACGGTTGCATCTAAATACGAAGTATTCTCGCCAAATATTGTAAGATAGTAGGTGCCGGCGCTCTCATTGCGTCAATGGTGGCGCAATTTCTGCGAAAAATAGCTCAAGACGTCTTTAATATGGCTTTGCATGCGTGGGGCCAACGCTCACGGTTTCTTTCGGTGACTATGGCTCCTGGCAAAATATGTTGTTGTTCCTCATTTATATTAGATTCGGCATATATGGAGGGGCCTAATTTGATTGTATTATACAATGGATTTACTTTTGCGCACAATTAACGTTAATGTCCCTTTTTTAGTAGTCATTGGAATACTGAATCATTGCTATTACGGTTTGATTTATGAAAGAGTTATTTCAATTTTAAATTGGTATTAAATGTTGAGGTGTCATGATTATGTAATAGTATGTTAGAAAGGTAAGATTTTGCCGATTAAGCTAACTAAAAAACTTTCGGCTTGATTATGCAAGAGTATGGATTTGGCTTTTGTTCTGTCGGTTTTGGAATATTGAATTATTGCCATATGAAGCACTCATCAGTCAAATATTTCAATAGTATTGCAGAAGAAAATCCAGATGATATTAAAGTTTTGAAAACAGCTCCAACTGGGAAAGCTGCTTTCCATATTAGAGGCAATACATTTTACACACAACATTCAAGTTTTCCAGTTTCAACCATGTTTGAATTTAGAAATAATGAGACAAAAAGATGCCAAAAAATTTGCAGAGCTACTTAATCGCATGAGAAAGGGAAAACATACTAAACATGATATTGCCATTTTAAATCGAAGAGTTCTTAATGTAAAATCAAAAGAAAAAAATTATCCTATGAATATTTCCTATTTATGTCCTACAAATGCACCAGTAGATGATCACAACAATGCTATTTATAACATTCACTTACAACCACTCATTTCACAGTCAAAAACCGTTGATGAGCCTCCACTAGTTCTAACCACTTCTGCAGTCACCGGCAAATGAATTTTAAAGCCTTCATACCGTAGCCTTTACGTTCTTTATTTAGCAAGACTCCTTTCTGTTCTACTGTAAAGTGAACTTCATCCCTGTTCATCCGTTGCTTCAATAACTAAATGTCTCGAGGAATAAAATGACATTATTGCCTTGTTCATAAAATCTTTGTCGCGTATGTACTCTTCGGAAAGATTGAACATTCGATTTTACCCCCACCACCCCCCCCCCCCCCCCCCCCCAATCAAGATTCTTCTTTTTTGTTAACCTCGCGTTCTAACGCATTAACGAGATGGCTTTAAGAGCCCTTTGATTCACTACCGAAACCCCCAGGCTGGCATCATTAAGCTGGAATGGTGGGCAGAGGCAAACGTCTGAAAGAAACCAGAGGTGAGAGATGATTTGACCATGACTGGAACGCCAAAAGTACCTGTAGCAAAACATGGCGGTCCATGAGTGAAGTTGTCTCCCTGGCCCTTCTGTGGTTGGATTTCGAGACCTACCAAGGCAATTTGGACGACTTTTGACTTCTAAAAAATGCAATCGGTGCAATATTTTGCCAGTTGGTCTGGGTGGCTCGACACTTACAAAAAAATATATCAAACAGAGGTAGGTAGACTTGCATGCCGCCGGTATGGTTGTATTACCCAGAATTCCTTTCGGTCGTGCATAAGGATATTATATGTTTGCAAGAATAGCTCTGATTGAATGGAAATTGCTCGGTCTGTTGAAATATTGATGGGAATTTTTCTAAGTGGATGCAGAGGAATAGGTTCGAAGTTAGCTGCAAATGTACACTTTTGGATTTAGAGTTACCTTTTCATTAAAAGAAATTGATGCAAAGATGTGCGTTTTTTGTTGTTTTCCTGGGAAGTAGAAAACGGGCATTTCTGGATTTGCTGCCGAATGAACAACCATATGCAGCGGAAATCCAAAGTTGTAGTCAAGTAGTTGGTTGTTAATGCTATGAAACTTATCGCTTTGCCCTAACAAGGGATCATTACTATCATTTGTGTAGATTTGTGAAAGCTGCAGATTTTTTAATCACTACCAGTGATTTTCGTACGAATATGTACGATTGGGAGTTAAAGGGTTAAAAGCTAATTTTGGACTCCCTACACAATGAGTGAATGCAGTCCAATTTTATTACTGGACGCCGCCGCTATAAAGCTCGGTCTCGGCAGAACTTCAAGTTTCATTCGACAGGCACATTAAATTGTCGCCGTCTGTTCTCGGACGATGGCGAAGTGGAAAAATATTTTAACATGCAGATCGATTCTACACTTTTATAACAGGAAACGAGGTAGAGAAGATAATGATAGCTTTTATTCTTCGTAGGTGAGGCATGTTGTTTTGTTCAACATTTACCAGTTCCAGTCTACTGAATTGATGTCTACACAAGATTTTTACATTTCATTGTTTCATTATACGCTTGTGAAATTATTAAACGATGACCATTTTATTCCTTGCGCATAATTCATTCGCTTTTGTTTGGATCGTTTGATTGGACCGTTTCCGGACATCAACCGACTCACGCACAGCATGCACATACGCATACGTATGGGGCGCCAAATGTAAAAATATTATTTAGGCATTATTTTTCTATAAGTTGACTTGTTATTTAACAAACAACACAGGAGTCGTTTTGCAATTTATAAATAACACATTCAGACACCTTCGAGATTTAAAAATCGAAAGGTACATAACTTTACGATTTATAAATCGCACGGTATCTAATTTTGCGATTTACAAATCGAAAGCTTTCTAACTTCTGACTCTGCGATTTATAAATCGCAAGACCTAACTTTGCGATTTATGAATCGCACACCTCCCATCGTGTCGTTTATAAATCTTGAATGTGCCAATAATAAATCGCAAAATAGATCACACATTGTTCAATTTATAAATCTGAATTGCGTGATTTAAATCGCAAATGTGCGATTTAAACCGCAATCAAAGGAAGGTTGTGTTTGCGAGTTGGTACGCTAACATAATTTGGCGTGAAAAGACGCGGGAAAATCAGTCTTGTTTTTAAGTATGGCGGATAGCGACAACCTTACAAGAAGGCTCTCTACAGCCGTCTCCAGGGCAATCTCCGAGGTCCTTAAAGCTCAGGATTCTTCACAGCCAAATCAGGTAAGAATAGATCTCATTTTTGCATAATTTATTTTAATTACTTATGGCGAATCGATCCGTTTTCTCTCTCATGTGAGTCGCGTGCTTCGTTTTATCATATGGTTTTATGCCGGGCAAATATGTTTTCGATTTGCAGAGTGTTTCCACTACCAGTGTGCCGATTTGTGCCCACTGCTTCTATCCCGCCAACCGCTCCCATCTCAAGTTTGTACAATTTTTGATTCAATGCCGGTGCCGTTCCGGCTTTAGCAGTCAATCTGTACAAATTGTATATTCCTTTAGATCATTAGCTGGCGATCAAGGGTAAAGGTTCGCAAGTCAGTCTTCCACAAATACGTTTATACATGTCATACATTCATACACAAAGCTTCATACTTTCTAACTTATCAGCCAGACAAAGTTGACAGCAAAACTAATTGTGTCAGAAAGTGCAGATCTTATCAGAAAATGGCATAAAACCCCACTGATGTAACCCAAGGTCTACTTAGCTTAAATACAACAACGAAAATACTTCAAGTGTCTCCTGCG
The DNA here is from genome assembly GCA_022457155.1 of Cladopsammia gracilis. Classification (NCBI taxonomy): domain Eukaryota; kingdom Metazoa; phylum Cnidaria; class Anthozoa; order Scleractinia; family Dendrophylliidae; genus Cladopsammia; species Cladopsammia gracilis. The sequence goes on from JAJGOT010000176.1 coordinate 823,825, forward strand.
TACCCTCATATTCTCATATTATATATTTACGCGTTTATGCATCAGGAAAATAATCAGCAAAAGGACGGATTGTTTCATGATTTCTTTTCTTTGATGTGGGAGGGGAGGGAGGGAAAGGACTATCGGCTGATTATCGTCATTAGGGACTGTCCAATAATTATCGGGGAGGGGGGGTTGGAAAACCAGAGGGGGGGGGGGGGGGGGGCATGAAGTAAAATCAAAGCAAGGATAGGGGGAGCTCAAAGTAAAATAAGTCACTCAAGAGGAGGGGGGGGGGGCTTAACATTTTATTCCAAGTGTTTATAGTTCTCACTGAAAGACATGATGATCTGTTCTGTGGCTGAACTGCAATTTCAATCTGTTGCAATACGATTATCTATTCTTCTCTATCTCTATAATATAGAGACGAATATTGTGATAAAGCGTTTCTGGTTTTTTAAATTTGAATAGCCCAATTTCAATATATTAAAATTCAACTTGAAACAAGACCACTGCGAGGCTTAGGGGAATGATAGTAAGGATTTATATGGTTTATTTCCCTAAGCCTCGTAGTATTGTCTTTTGTTTCAAGTTGAATTTTAATAAATCGAAATAGCGCTATTGTCAACAACATTTGAACAGTAGAATATAATTATATACCAGTGCAAATATTTTGCCCTGGTGAAAATATTTTGCTCCAGTTCAAATATTTTGCAATGGTTCAAAATAAATTTGAACCAGTGCAGACAAAATTGTACCAAAATCATAATTTCACTACAACATAGATAATTGTATTGCAACAGATTGAAGATGTACCTCAACCAGCATGGTCTTAAGGTGGTCAGACATGAGGGGTCATGTAGCAGGGACATGTCGCAGTGACATGTAGCAGCGACTAAAAATTGTGTAGTACACATTGAGGGACATGTAGCAGGGAGTGTAGCGGAGACATGTAACAGGGAAAAATTCATAGCGCTTGCACACCACATGAAAATGTCGCGGGGACATTTCTCAGGGCCATGTTGCAGCGACACGTCCCCTCGTGTGAACTGATGCTATCATAATTGTGCAACACCAATTTTGGGGACATTTTGTCCCCCGCGACGTGTCCCATGAAGTTCAACAAGTTGAATACCGTGAGACATGTCGCGGGGACAAAATGTCCCCAAGAATGCTGTTGCACAATTATGATAGTATAAGTTCACACAAGGGGACGGGTCGCTGCAACATGTCCCTGAGACATGTCCCCGCGACATTTTCATGCGGTGTGCAAGCGCTATCATTTTTTCCCTGCTACATCTCCTCGCTACACTCCCTGCTACATGTCCCTCAGTGTGTACTACACAAACTTTTGTCGCTGCTGCATGTCGCTGCTACATGTCCCTGCTACATGACCTCTCATGTCTGACCACCTTTAAGATCAGTGGAGGTAAAATGGCACTGGTTGCACGAGTTCTCCAGTACGCTCGTGGTGATCATTCTTGCATCCCACGAGAAACCCAAGAGCACGTTAACGAGGAAATGAGTTTCAGTGCAAGCAACTCGGATTTGCAATGAAGTGATTCAGAAGTGGAATCGGATGGCTTTGTCGAACACTGCTTCGAGGTCATGTTTGTTCCAGATATGGATGTCCAACAAGTAAACATGTAGTATTGCTGTATATCCACGTCTGGAACAAACATTACCTCGTAGCAATAACAGGTGGGTGTATATTAAGAAAATGATGGGTATTTGTATATAAAAGGTGTGTGAATAGGGGGGGGGGGGGTCATACAAAATTTCTGACTGATCAGAGGGCGGGGGGGGGGGGGCAATAACTAAATTCAGTTCTTTTGAAGGGGGGTATTACCTAATATTTTCCTACTTGAAGCCCATTTTCCGCCACCCCCCCCCTCCCCTCCTGATAATTATTGCACAGTCCCTTATCAGAAGCATCAGTCCTCTACATATTTAATAAGAAACATAAAAGTCAATGAATCGTTTAACAGGAACTTCAACCAGTCGAGCCAAGAATTCTTTCATAGGAGAATTCAAACTGAAGGAACTATTCACAAATATATTTAGATAGGTCAATGAAACGACACTGGTAAAATAGAAAATTGTACAAACCTGAGATGTAGCGGTTGGCAGGATGGCAGTGGGCACACTGGTGGTGGAAACACTATGCAAATCGAAAACATATTTGCCCGGCATAAAACGAAGCACGCGACTCAAATGAGAGAGAAAACGGATCGATTCACTATGAATGAAAATAAATGGATGCAAAAATGAGATCTATTCTTACCTGATTTGACTGTAAAGAATCCTGGGCATTAAGGGCCTCTGCGGAGATTGCCCCGGAGATGGCTGTAGAGAGCCTTCTTGCAAGGTCGTCGCTACGCGCTATCCGCCATAGAAAAACCCGCGTCTTTTCCGGCCAAATTGTTGTGTTAGCGTACGAACCCGCAGACACAGCCTTCCTTTGATTGCGGTTTACGCACATTTGCGATTTAAATCACGCAATTGACATTTATAAATCACACGATGGGAGAGGTGTGCGATTTATAAATCGCAAAGTTGGGTCTTGCGATTTATAAATCGCAGAATCAGAAGTTAGAAAGCTTGCGATTTATAAATCACAAAGTTAGGTACCTTGCGATTTGTAAATCGCAAAATTAGATCCCGTGCGATTTATAAATCGCAAAGTTAGGTATTGCGCGATTTATAAATCGCAAAATTAGGTATCGTGCGATTTATAAATCGCAAAGTTAGGCATCGTGCGATTAAATCGCAAAGGTGTTTGAATGTGTTATTTATAAATTGCAAGACGACTCCTGTGTTATTTGTTAAATAACACAAAATATAGAAAAATAATGCCTATATAATATTTTACATTTGGCGCCCCATATGCACGAGCCACTGTGAAAAAACGAGACAAAGTTACAAACACTGTCGACCCCTCGTTGGGCATATAATTGTCCAAGGGGCACGTGACCAGAGTTGACCAGGGTCTCTCTTCTCTCGCTCGGTAGACCTTGATTCCATAACTCAAAAGGAAGTCGCGGTGCCCAGCGGTTTTAGTGAAAACAAGGTTTGGGTGGGGGTGCTCAGTCTCACGGGCTCAAAAACCTCCATCTAGCCATTTCCCTCTCGCTCCAGGGGGCGGGAAGATGAGAGACCCTGGGAACGAGGTTGAAGTCAGTTTTATCGCGATTTGGTGACGGTTGCTGATACACATTCATGATCAGAGGCGGAACTTGTCTTCTACCAGCCTACGCGTACGTAGTCGTAGCAGCTGGAGCTCGCTAACTTTCGCCCTTACAATTTTTCCACAACAAGGGAATTGTGACTCGGGACGCCACCCCCTCCTCAGATCCATATCATGTTTACAAAAGGGTCACACGACTTACACGTGCTACTACGCTGAATTTCCTATTTATAATATCACAACAGGTCGATTAGGTCTCTTTTGCTATTAGACATCGTGGGCCTAAAACCAGCAGGATAAGTAAAGGTACATGAAATTTATGAGTAACCACTCCGTGACTGTTGAAATGAAAAAATTTGGAAAGGATCGGAAAGATTTAGTTGACACGCTAGATTGAAAAATTAAATTGCAGATTTCTGAGATTTCGTAAAACTGAGAATGAAAGAAGTTTAAGCATCTATGCCTATGATTATTGCAGATTCTAAAACCAATCATAGAACTTTAAACTGCCATCAACTCCTTTGTAATGCAACGTTCCGATCTGTGAGCCATTCAAGTCAATGCAAGAATTAACGTTTTTCTTTTGCATGTTTTATGCTTCTAAAACTGAGTAACAAAGAAGGCGTCGGTAAGATTTAGCTATTGAAGCTAGTCAAGGCAGAAATAAGCCATTGCACGCACTTGTTTTCTGATTATTCCACGTGGTCATTGTAAAATTACGGAACTTTATACCAGTGACCTCATGGTCTTGGGGTGGGAAAGTAATAGGACCTCACTCCTTAGTTATTTTTAAACTTGTGACAGTTTTGCAAAGTGATCCACTTTTTTACAGTCAAAACACTCAGTGCGAATAACGTTCATAATAACGAACGGATTGCATTATTCGAATTAAACTTCCAACTGAAATACGAATATTGTCATCCAACCGTAGCCTCATTTGAAATAATCAATCTTCAAGAGGTATCCGTTGGGGCCGCGAACAAACCGCGGACTGAGGCAAATCAAAAGACGCGAAAGGGTACGGTGTGGGGAATCCGTCACTCCTCCCAGTCCCCGTTTTGCGAAACCAAAATGACGACGAAACACTAAATTCAGCACTCGCACACCAAAAAAGGCCTTTAAAAAATAATCTCGAGTTAAGGCCTCAGACACTTTGAATCGACTGAGCCATTATATATTTTTTCTTTGAGAACAGCTTATGCTATCAAAAGCACGTGGAAAATGCAAATCTAAACTCAATTAATGTCAGTACAGAGCTGTCAGAGTCACTTTACATACAGAAGTCAATCAGTGTCACCATTATCTTATGGTTCCTTAGTGATTAATCATTTCACTTGTTTCACTGCTTTATATTACTTCAGTCGCTCTGCTAATTAGCAGGGGACTGTCAAATGAGTCGTGATTAACATTTTTCTAGTCAACATCCATTTTTTATAGAACAAGCACACTGTGCCGCTTATTCGCGGACATATGATCGATGGATTTCAATAGTAGTCTATTCTGAACTGTCAGCCGCTTTTTTGCCCTACCAGCCTTCGATACTTCAGACGAGCCGAGCAGTCCAGCAATTTGCTAAAAATTGCTTCGAATTTTTATCTATTTCTCTGGCAAAAGTAGCCTGTAAACATGCTTTGCTCCGCTAGCCGGTTTCCTTTTAAACAACAACCCCCACCCCCCCCCCCCCCCCCCCCCCCCCCCCCCCCCCCCCCCCCCCCCCCAACAGGTGCCTGACGGGCGTTTTGTTTCTCTTACTTAACTTGTTTCTTTGAAAGCAAGAGAGCATAAAGTTCTCTTGTTGAAAGTTCTTCTCTCCTCTTTTATCCATTTTAATTATCCGTGAAAAAGGAGGGCCTGATCTCAAATCATAAAGAACCTGAATTACGATTATGATCAATTAGAAAAAAAACGCACCATGATAACAGTGTAACACAGTTGATTCACCACCAACCACGTTTTGTCATTGTTCCAAACACCTGCTCAATGTGTCACATAGCCATGAAAAATGAATATAAATTATATAAGAACTGTACACATTTGTTACTTATCTGCAGAAGTTCGTAGAACGTGGTTATTATACCATTATGTATACTTATATTAGCTCTTGTTTGTTTTTAGTCGAGGCTTCTGTAGGCTTGTGGAGCTTATCACCCCTCCTGACATGGTGTTATTTTCTCTAGTTTTTTTTAGGGAAAGATGATCCGGTAGAGTTGTTCGGCACCGTGATAAGCATTTCTTTAGTTTTTAGGCAAAGATGTCCGGTAGAGTTGTTCGGCACCATAAGCATTTAATTTGCGTTTGGAATTAATAAGTATTTTATTTAGTCACTCAGAACTTTCCATTGTTAAACGAAAACGACAGAAGAGTAAATCTTCCACTCGTGTCGACTTTCACAGGCTCCCGACAGATTGAATAAGTCAGTGTATATTTTTCAGCGACTGAAAGGTAAGCGAATTAAAAGAATCTTTCAAAAGGACACGGTATAATTCTTCTTTATTAGATAACCATGCTTTCTTTCCAGACACATACACTTTTATTTTAATTTTTTTTGCAATATAGAAACAGGTAACCACTTTTGTTTGGAGGCTTGCGCTGACTCGAGACTCCGAGTCGCGCGCACTCGCGCTCACGAGGCCATTGCTACGTGCGCGTGACTCTTGTCTCTAGGCATTTTGCCAATCGCGCACGCCCTTTCACAAAGATGTTTTGGCGAAAAATCGTTGATTTTTACACATAATTATAGTGGGGAGGAGCGTTGCGTTACGACCCAAAAAAACGGCTTCAAAGGAGACTAACAACACATAGACCCATTGACGTTTATCTATGTTGAGGGTGATGAGTACAGATCGGTTCTTTTCTCATTAAGCCTTCTGAATTCTATTAGTCTAGTCTCTAATAGAACTTATAACGTATTACTGGATTGGAATGCGTCACGAACTAAGAAAAGTTTAAAAGCTTCGACTTTTGAATATTGCATTTTGATACTGCTAATCGCTCAACCAGAACTCAATCTCGGCGACCATACAAAATAACAGCTTAAGAGTCTGCATATTAATAGATGGATCGTTATCTGAGTTTTTGTTCCATTTCCAGAGAGGTCCAGATGGAATAGAACTGTTTTTATACAACATGTGTTCAAGTAAAGAAAAAATAGATATGTCTTTCTCCTTTAACCACAATCAGAAACGCTGGTTAGATAAAGAACTGCTTCACACAAGAAGACAAAAAAATATAAATGCATTTGAAATTGCGTATTAAAAACTCTGTTAATCAGTAACCGAATATTAAAAGTCTATTCATGCGCATAATTCAATGTAAACATAATACGTACGACAAGACTGATCTTGCCTTCCTTACGTTGTACTAAAAGCTAGCAAGGGACCATTCAGTTATGAATGACAATGTCAATCTCAAACAATACATTTGACGTGACAGATGGACACCCACTTCATGTGCATGTGGACAGTCATACATGATGCTGTTCATTGCGTGCAACTAGTTCATAGATGAAAGGTTTGTTCTCAAGATTAGTGGTATGTTCACCAAGTGTTCGAAAATCCACTTAAAATCATAATGTGCTATATTGGCATCCGCCATTGTCATTGTTATTTCAGTCGTTTTAACCGTAAAACTGCTTGCGATGATGTAAGGTTGTAAGAATGTTTTACAAATATTACCTGAGAAGTATTTTGGAGCTTTGGTTTTCAGTGGGGTCAGGTCAAAATAAGAAGACAATGCCCCCTTGATGTTCTGTCAACGAGTTGACAATACAGTATTTCTAATTGTCCTTGGCTTGCGACTTTGATGGAGTTTGGATCAATTCGACAACTTCAACAGAAATCGTCATGATTTGGATTATGTCTATTAGCAATTTGTTTTTCGACCCGTAGTTTAAAATGAAGCGAATAAAGAGGAGCCAACGACAAGGCTGAAGTGCATTCACATTTGTTTATTTGGGTGATGGATAAAATATGGAGGAATGTGCTTACAGAAGCACAATATACCGACAGGCAGATGAAGTTTCTGTCCTTAATCTTGCCTTCCCGTTGAAAATAATCCTTTACTGATAAACGCAATCTTTGTAAAAAGTTAAAATGTGAATCGAAATAAAATCATTGATAGCATTTGATTTTTTGTCGGACTGTCGATCAGTGTGTCGATCCCGGGGTGTCGATCAACATTCAATCTGATCGCGTTCATATTCAATTTGCTGACATTAGGGAGTCACATTAGGGAGTCATACTATCTGGGAGATAAATAATACGACTGGGCAAACAAGTGAGTCGTTTAGTCCCAGTCTGTATACTCAGTGGTTATCGGACTGTAGTCATTTGGAAACAAATGAAACAGATTTGTTTCGAAAACAATGAATTGATTCTTATTATTACGTGACATAAATTAAATACGAATTGTTTGAATTGAAATGAGAGAGAACTGGGAGAGCAGGGGGGTGGCAATAAAGTATTGTATTGTATTGTATTGTATTGTATTGTATTGTATTGTATTGTAATTATATTGTATTGTTGTATTGCATTTGTTATTATTGATAGATATGGACGGATAAAACTAATTAAACACGGAAATCCTTTATAAATTACTAACTTTATAAATTACTAAATTACTTAAGGACGTTCGCGCCCAAAATGTTCCCACGTACAGATTTTTTTAAAACTTGCCATGCAGTAAGGTGAAGATCAACTATTGCCAAAATGACCAAAAAAAATGGGGGTCACCCTGCTCGTTTTCGAGATAAGGCGCATTGAAGACAATGCGTTTTAAGAAGCTTTCTTTATTTAAAGACGATCTTAGCTTACAACTATTAGCAATAAAAGAAGCTACTTTAGTGAAATTTAGATCAGGTAAACGTACTCAATTCAACACAACTAAGTCTATTACGTACACTTTTGCATCTGATGTCGTTCCTTGAGGTAGAATAGGCTTTGAAAAAGAAAACATATTAGTCTTAGCCGTCCACATTCGAAGAAAACTTTGGTCGCACGAGAGCAGAAAAGATGAAATATTTGTAACTTCTCACGTACAGATTTTTTCTGTTTTTTTTTTTTTTTTTGTTAAAATGGAGAAAATTAGGAAAGGAAGTGATCTACGGAAAGAAAAATAGGGGTCACCGGGCATCTAAGGGAGTAAAATCGCTGCGAAGTTCTCAAAGTAACCATCTATTCGCACTGTCACGTCATTGCGTGACATTTCCGAGAAGACCTTGATCCACAGCTATCCCATAATACTACACGCTCTTTACGTTCCATTCTATAAAGTTGAAAAAAGTTTGCGTTGGGTCACGTTGGGTACCTTCTTGTCGATATTTCATAAACAGTACGTTTGCGTGACATGCGCAAAAAAATGCGCAGCAGCAATGGGCGCGAACGTCCTTAATTTACTTTAACTTTATAAATTACTTACCACTGCATAAAAAAATACCACCACACTTTTACTTGCTAACTCTAACTTGCAAAATTAAACGTCACACTGCCATTTCCTCGTGACAAATCCCTCAACTCCAGATAAAAGACTGAAAAGCTGTCCAAAAAAGTGGCTCAAGCCAAACAATCTGAATCAAAACGCATGAACTGAAGAACCTATCCTGTAGCTATGTAATCTTTTGTTTTTTGAATTTAGCCTCGGACAAACAATACTTTCACTGTCTCATTAATTTCCTTTCAAGCGCACAATAAATGCGCTTGAAAGGAAATTAAGTTAAAGAAAATACGTTTTTTAACGTTAGTGATTCCCTGACTTTGGCTCGCAAAAGTTCCTAACATTTTCCAGCACTTCTACTTTGATGGTTCAATACTACAATTCTTAGGCAGTTGATGCTACAATACTGGTATTATATATATATATAGATAAGCTTAGCCTAACAGCGAACAGAAACGATGATGATAAGCCTAATTTGGCGAAAGGTCGGAAGCACAAGAAAAGCACAAGAATTAAGATTGACGACCGGGCTATTTTTCAATTTTACGTAATTTTAGCAATTCTCAAAAACAGTAAACTTATTACGCCGCGGAGTACGCGACCGTCTCAGTACATTTAGACTGCATAAAAGCTCACAAAAACAACTTTTTCTCGGTCTAGAAGAACTAGTGTGACTTATTTCCGAATAAAATACACCTGTCGTGTATCAAAAATTGCCCAAGAAACTGATTTGGAAATCAAAATTGCAAAAAATACACAGACATTTTTGCGCAAGGCGACGCGAGTGGAGTTAGAACTATAAAATCCAAGTCTTGTTTTGTTTACATAAAATCACTTTTCAACCTATGTAATATATGAACAAAGAAATAAAAATGGACAACAAATCTTCTTTTGAAAAATTTTATCCAGATATCCGTTAGTTTATGTTTAAAAGCAAAAAGGGTACCATTAGCGCATCAAGGAGCTGTCTGGCTGATGAGCACATGGCGAAATTCAAGATGTCAATCCGACTGAATTTAAGTACGTTTTGTAAACATTTCTCCAAACTAACGAGAACACAAAGAAAAAGTCAATCACAAATTGATATCAACATAAATTCCCATAGAAAATGTAATTTCTTTTACCGTTAAGTCCCTCTGTTGCTTGAAAATTCTTTAAAACTCCGCTTCTTCGCGGGTTCTGAAGTTCCTCGACGCAAGATTTCATCCCTTAAAGCTCTTCTTTTTCTGAGTATTCTTTAAAGCTTTATCTTTCTATTTTGAATATTTTAAATGTGTGTTATTGCAAAATCACGGCCGGATTTGGGAAGGGGTACAGAGCCACCCATGACAATGACCATATCGTGTCCAACAATGACTGGGCATTTGTTTGATACCATTATTGTAGCACTAACTGATAAAGAGTGGTAGTATTGATCCATCAAGGTGTATGTACTGGAAATTACTAGAAACTGTTGTTAGCCACCTCAATAGCTACAAATATTCTTTTTTATATTCGCATAATCGACGCATAGAATAAATTACCTGAAGAAATCACCGAAGCAGAAAATTTAAACATTTTTAAGAACAAGCTCATACGCTATTTCTTCTCGTGAAATTGCTAGCAACTGTTGTTAGCCACCTTATAGTTACAAATATTCTTCTTTTATTCGCATAATCGACGCATGGAATAAATTATCTAAAGAAATCGCCGAAGCAGAAGATTTGAACACTTTTAAGAACAATCTCAGACGCTATTTATCCTCGTGAACATTAAATTATTTAAGTATATTTTAAATTCATTTTATAGCGGAGCACTCGCGGGCCCGCTGCGAAGCCCCATACTCATAGAACCCATGTCCGTCATTTTTCATGGTCATGGCTAGCAGAATGTTTTGCGGGCGCGTTGTGTGCCCGCCGCCGCCTGCCGTACGCGTTGGACTAGCTCGCGAGCGCGTATGACGTCGCAAAGCATGCGCGTATGACGCCACACGCGCGGCTACACAGCCGTCAGCTCGGATGTTTACTCAATGTTTAGCGGAGCAGTAAAGTCGTTATTTCCCTGCATTTTTGGCGGCTTGCTACTCAAGACAGGGATACTAATTAAGGAATACTCAGAAGCCGCTTTACTGGAAAAAGAAGAGCTTTCAGGGATGAAATCTTGCTTCGAGAAACTTCATGTGTTTTTATCAATGCAAGAGCAATGCGGAGAGATGCCTTGTTTTTATTACGGATTTCAGAACCGAAGAAGTGGAGTTTTAACGAATGTCCAAGCAGTCCAGTGACTTAAAGGTAAAACAAGAAGCTGTACACAGCTTGAACTCGTGGCGCCTTTAACTCATGGCAGCATTGATTCCCAAGTGATTTGAGTGCTTTTACAGAGAAACATAAGCTTAAAATTATGTCTAATCAAAGGCTCCAAAGAGCCAACCCGAGAAGAAGAAATGCTAACGCGTAACGCGTAACGCAATATTGCTGTAAGCTTACGTTTTCACACTGACACAGTTCGATATATATATATATTTTTAAATTAAACGTAAGGATTTTTGACGAACGAAAAAAAAAGTACGTCACTTTCATAATGTCCAGTTCGAAAAAAGGAAAAAAAAAGGACTTTATGGAGATTCGAACTCAGGCCGTCCGAGACTAAGCCACAAACTCAATCATTGCGCTGTCCAAGAGCACATACTACCTACGAACTAAATTTTATTATTTTAAGCTAGATACGCATCAGAACGCGTGTTTAGGTTGCAAAATCCTTTTAGATCGATTTTAATGTTGCACTAAAAACTCCAAATGCGAAACATATGTAAGCTTATTGTTGTCTATATTCGTTTACATCGAATTAATTATTGTTATCGTTGGATTCACGTTGAATTCCTGTTACGAAACGTGTTCGTAACAAAGCATTTGCTCACTAAGTTTTATACAGCTGATGGAAGGAGCGAGTGAGTGAGTGAGTGAGTGAGTGAGTGAGTGAGTGAGTGAGTGAGTGAGTGAGAGAGTGAATTTTATTTAAACACCCTTGCCGATAACCTGTTCTTCATGCTTTCACGTATACACGGGTTTAAAAGTAAGACTACACTGCATTCACTAGATTCAGTAGCTGACACTTAAGCTCGACCCGGAGCTCGATCGCTAAGCAAATGGCAAGTTTAATATATAAAACACAGAACTTGCCAGAGCAAAAATCCCACAGGAATAAGCGGCGAACACAATATCAAACGGTCCTATCCATCCATGAACGCCTTGAAAGTGTGCAGTTGTACGCAGTAGTTCTTTATCTTGCTTCTCGAGTCAACACACGGAGAGATTTTACGGTATGTATTTCATGGCCGAAAGCCATATAGTCGTCGATATGGACTTAAATATGCGTGCATAAATTTGCATGCGCTAATGTGACACGAAAAAAAAAAACAAGAAAAGTCAACGCCGGATTTACAACTCGTGTGCTTCGCCACGAGTAATAAAGCACATTTTTCGATGGGAATTTATGTTGATGTCAATTTTTGATTGACTTTTCCTTTGTGTTCTCTTTAGTTTTGGAGACATGTTTATGAAACGTGCTCAAATTAAGTCGTGTTGTTATCTTGAATTTCATCGAGGACAGCTCTGCCTTGATGCGCTATAAATGGTGCGTGTTTTGCTTTTGAAAAATAGCCCGGTCGTCAATCTTAATTCTTGTGCTTCCGACCTTTCACCTTAGTTAAGTTTCACCTTAGTTAAGCTTGTTCAAAGTGCGACGCTGTTAGGCTAAGCCTTTCTTTATATATTAGTTTGAAATGTGATGTATATAGTTGTTTGTTTACTCATGTTTTTACTAGTCTAGGGAGGGAGATAAACTAGAAAGGGATAACCTCTTTGATATCCTTTTCACATTTCATATATTATTATTATTATTATTATTATTATTATTAATCCTTTGAAAACTCCCAAGAGTGCCAAAATATTGAAAAACAAATGATACCTTGCAAAAGTATGGCCAAAGAGGTTTGATTTGAATGGTCACAGCATAGGATTTCGTCAGCAGCCTCAAAAGTTTAAACAACGCTACATGTCTCCATAATTGACTCTGGGAGTAAAAGAGTAAAACATATATATTTCTATTGATAAAGTAAACTAAGGTGGATATTGTCCAGTAATCTTGTTGCCTGGTGACCAGTTTGCCACGTTTGAAATATGTGTTGTTTAAAAGACAGGGTCCAGATAGCGTAATTCTCAAGACTGTCCGACGTCGCTCGCACTCACTCTCTTCTCTCCTCGTCTGATGTCCTGGGCTGGGTTGTTCAAAGCGCGGTTAAGCTAACCCAGGGTTAGCATCAATTTTGATTCCAGTTAAATAATTAATCAATGGAGATTTTTCCAAAGTATCTTTGCCCTTTAGTTTCGTTTCTGACTTGTCTTCGCATGTAACTTATAATTAGCTTTTGAAAACACTTCTAACAAGAGAAATTAAATCCTCGGTTAAGTTTTAATCCTGGGTTAGCGCTAACCGGCTTTCAAACAATCGGGACCCTGTAATAGAGGGCTTGTTCTTGACGTCATTTGATGTCCCTTCTTTGAGGGCTTGTTCTTGACGTCATTTGATGTCCCTTGTTTGAGGGTTTGTTCTTGACGTCATTTGATGTGCCTTGTTTGAGGGCTTGTTCTTGACGTCATCTGACCGTTGAATATTTCCACCAAACAGAACGGTTGTTAGTTGTTGTTGTTTTTTTTATCAAGAATTTCAAGAATGAAACTGAACGTTTCTTCTTCTGGATGGTGCAACTTACTTTTTATGGAGAGTTTAGACTTTTCTTGACAACTACTTGAACTACCTAATATTTTCAATGCTGCATCTATCTAGTAACAATAAACTTTATAGCGTTTCTTCCATTTTAAAGATACAACGTTTGATACATTTAATTAAAATAAAATGGTAATAATATTTCTTACGCGATTATGCGGCAAGTTCAGTTTCACATTTTCACCCTCCCCCTCCCCACTATTTAATCCCTCCCTCTCCCCCACCACCCCGCCTATTACGATAGAATCTGGATCTGCCATTGATTTGGATTTAGGGCCTGTTTATATGGAGAAAAGTTGTCCTGGGTAGGCGGGTCATCCGCCCACCCGAGCTACCCACGGGAAAGCCAAATTTTCATATTTTCCCTTACAAAACGCGGCGAACTGTTTATATGAGAATTTTAAAGTTGGCTCGGCTAGTCGGGTCACCCTCTTTCGATGGCAGGGTGACCCGGCTGGCCGAACCAACTTTTTCTCATATAAACGGTTTGGCTCGGCTAACCGGGCCAACTCGGTCAACTATAGATAATCTGGGCATGAACGGGCTAGTTTATCATCAATAAACAAACAAATGGCGGCAAAAATCGAAGTCTGGTAAAGTTAAAAAGTGGTCTTGGACATCTGGCATGATTGAATCCATCATCGATTGTATAAAAGAGTATTTTTACTGAGACGGACAGCTTTTGGCTCGGTCAGGCGGGACAACTTTATTGTAATGCGAACGCTCGGTAAAGTTGACCCGGGTGGACGGGTGAGCCTCCTACCCGGGACAACTTTTCTCCATATAAACAGGCCCTTAGACCAAGTGCAAATTCATATGCTGACTGACTACCCTCGATGGCTCAAGCTACAATATCGGTCACAATAGCGTTCCGTCCAGATTGCATTGTGGGATCGAAATGCGGACAAATATTTCAAAATGGCTGCCTCGGAAACACAAGTTTTTGCGATTACTGTCCATGTTGTGGATAATTGTCGAGTTGTACCCAAGAACAGTACTTCGTAGCACCTGTTTTTTCGTAGCTACCTGCATAGTTCTTGAATGTTTGTACGCATTTCAATCCCATGATGCTGCGCGCCAATTCTATTGTTGGAACGGAATCCACTTTCTTCCCTTCTTTCCCCTTCAATGTTGATGTTCATGATGCTAGAGTCAAAAGTAAATTAAACATTGGGGGAGAGAGGAGCAACATTGGAGGGGAGACGAGAGGGCCCGCGCGTGCTCTATATTTCTGAACCGACAAGTCTGGACTGTTCGTGAAGTGTTTCAAGTAATTATGTCTTCTATTGTAGTTACGAACCATGTTAGAAAGTGAAAATAATTGTTTTGATTCATCTTATTTTTCAGCGCAACACACTGACAAAGAAGTCAAAGAAATCACAATTTGAAGATCATTCAACACAAATGTCCTGAGGTGTAATAATTGTAGGAACGGTAAGAGTAAAATATCAGTACAGTTGAACGGACCTTAAAATAACTAGTCCGAGTATTCGTTTGAACTTATGGGAGATGTTTCCGTGTTTCAATGATCACCTTCGCTTTTCTAGGAATGCTGAGCTATCGTCGTTCTCAGCCGATAGGGATTCGCTGGCTAGTTATTGCGACTATTCCGCAAGACAGCAAATTCCTATAAAAAAAAAGGGAACCGATTTTAGGAAGAAGAATTAAGTAATCTTAGAATAATAATGAAATGCATATAACGTTACTCCTGCAGTCAAGTTATAATAATCCAAAAAAATAGATTCGAATGCATGGTCGACAGCTTAACAGTACTTAACGCGTCACAGCTTTTGCTAGACTCGCGAGCTCTAGACTAGCTCTTAGTTTTATGGCCTGGAAAAAAATATTGCCTTTCCGACAGCCTGGCCCCAGCTCCTTCTCAACCATTTACCTTGTTAATGCACTGCAAACTTCTGAACGCAACTTGGTCTGCACCAAGTCACTGGGCCGAGGCGATCGACGTAAAAATGGAAGAAAACCGGAGTTGTCTGCATAAAGGCAGGCATAAACAGTATTGTCTCCATTTAGGGGTTTTACACGGTCCCAGGACAAATACTAGAGAATCCTTCCCAGTTGTCGAGTCTGTTTACGTCTCAAACAATTAATTCAACAGTTATAACAGCCGTATATATCCGTACATCTCGACCCATCTCATTTTAAATGAAGTTTCCACGAGCATGCGCATCGTGAAATCGGGTAAGGATAGCTTTCCATGATCCTCGATTCGTAATAGACATTATAGATTGGACTGAAGTAAAATGGAATTCGACTGTAAATATTCTCACACTATAGCAACGTAAAGTTCTTGTACGTACGTTTTAACGTCAATGAATTTTCCATACATCTATCATTATGATATCCATTGCGCACAACTCAAATTCATCCAAGGAGAAGCCGATTTTATGTTTCGCTTGTATTAACCTATTTTTTATGCCTAGGTCTCGCCCGTGGCAAAACACTTGGTAAGACACTTGGTCATCGCAGGCGTTGGGCAGCTCATCAATGTGACTTAAAGAACGAAACACTAAGGTAATTAAA
Organism: Cladopsammia gracilis; assembly: GCA_022457155.1. Lineage (NCBI taxonomy): Eukaryota > Metazoa > Cnidaria > Anthozoa > Scleractinia > Dendrophylliidae > Cladopsammia > Cladopsammia gracilis. The sequence continues at coordinate 839,723 of JAJGOT010000176.1, forward strand.
ATTATGCTTATAGAAGCAATCCACCATATTGCTGTCTTTCTCAGTTGTTCTTTGTATAGTGCTATTCAGAACTGCTTCAACGATCACAATTTAACCAGTGTAACTAAGCCGTGTACCTTTGGAAACATTTCAGGGATACAATACAAGTTTTATGAAGTAATTTATTGCATGCAATTGCGAAGCACACAGTCACTGTCGTCTTACCTTCCTTTACTTCAAATAATGTAAAATATACAAGTATAATCTGAATGTTTCGCGGTGCTGACAGAAAAAAAAATGATCTGGGCTGGATTTCAAGATGGACACAATATTAATATTTCACTATGTTGTACTATATCACTTAATCGAAAAAATGTTTAAATAATTTCGTTCTTGGTAAGAATTATTATTGCTAGTCGGTTTTGCATTAGGTTTTTCCGTTTCTACGAAAAAGAATACTCATGACATTTTGTTTCATAGCGAAAGCGACTGATTAAATGAATTGTGTTTGGTGATATTTTATTTTTAATCGGAAAGTGTTCTAAAGGAAGGATGGACAAGCAAGCATTATTTTTGACAGATGGGTTGAGAACGGACTGCAATGATTGGCTGGAATGTTAAACTCAGCTTAAATTTACATAGTGCATTGTTTACAGGAATATGTTGGAGCCGACAGGCAACGACTCTGTGTCAGTGCTAAATCTTGTGAAATTTCCTTGAAATTATAACTAGTACGTCTTTCTTTCGTCTTGGACGTTAACAAGATCATTCAGTTTAATCTTTTTTTTTTAAGAATAGCAACATGAAAGTAAATGAAAATGTTGCAACTATATTTAGAAATACATACAACACATTTTAGCTTGTTGTATTAATAATGAACACAACCCACTTACCTGTAGAATAGAAGCATCTTGGATCAGTTGACCGCTTCCTCGGCTAAACGTATAAAATGGTGTAAAAATAAGCGGACGGGTGTTGACCAAATTGTGCATGACTATGAAAAATAAGAGTACTATTACTCATTTACTTATTTTTCTTAGTTTCCTCTTGGGTATAAATGAAGACAGATCACCGACGGAAAGGTCGCCAAAATCATGCCCACCAGCTTTCAGTATATTGGCCATTCGTCTTTCACAACTTTACTGTACGGCCAACCCACAACTTCGTAGTGTCAAAACGTTGTAAAGTTTTTAAAACCTCTAACTGGTCTGTTAATGCTAGCCCGTATTATACAATTGAAAATAGATTCGAGCTGTGCGCACATGGAATAATAATTTAATTGACCAATTCTTGAATTTTAAATACAATCTTATCTTGATCACGTGCCCTTGGAACCATGGAAACAAATGAAACCAGGGAACCAACTTTCGCGTAGGGAAAGGATCGAGAGCTTCCAACGATGTCTCAGAAGTTTGAATGTCTCCGCTCAAAAAGTGTACGGAAAACGATGATTGGTTGAAATTTAATTTGATGATGTCGTTGTTATTCTTCGTGTGTCGTGATCAAGACAAACAAAATGACGGAGAGCGGAGGAGATTGCATTCATAAAGCGTGCGAGAATTTTTCTAAATATCTGAAGTTTCTGTGGAATTGAAACCCGAGCAATGTCAGACAGTTGAAGCACTACTTAAAGGTAGCGATGTCCTCGCTGTTTTGCCGACGGGCTATGGCAAAAGCTTTATATTTCAACTGTTTGCCGCCGCGGCTGCAAATATTGAAAGGAGGCAGCATCAAACAGTGGTGGTTGTCTGTCCGTTACAAAGCATCATCGACAACCAGGTAGCAGAAGCCAGAAGTATTGGAATGTCTGCGGCTCTTGTTGTCGATGAAGAATTAAGATCGGCGAAGTTTCAGCTTTTTTTGGGTCAGCCGAGAAAATTATCGACCAGCATTTGTGACCTCTCACGAGAAAACGATACTAATGGCTTTTCGTTCGAGTCGTTCCCTTGCCGTTCATCTGCCGTTCACGAACGGTAGGAGGCCGTTCGAACGGCCGTGATTAGCCGTTTAAAAAAATATTCAGCCGTTCGAACTTTGAAGAAATTTGAGATTAGACTTTAATTTTCCACGTGTATGAAGCTTGCATTGCTAGTAAAACGGCACAAGAAACTTTGAATATTTTTCTCAGTTTCTACTCCGGATAGAGGGGGGGGGGGGGTGGTATATCAACAAGAGACCATCGTTCTTGGGTGTGGGAGGGAGATACATATAACAGACCACCAGTATTTTCGTAAAAAGGTGAGTTCTGTCCGAGTACATTAGTTTTGACCATCTCCCTATTTCAATCGAGTCCTCGCTCCTTACTGCGCAAGCTTGGCGAAGACACTGGGTACGAGGCTGGCTTTATTTATTTCCGGTTTCTGGTACTGAACAAGCGCAATTGCACATTAATAAATTAGGTATGCGCTAACGGATGTCGTGGATTTCACAACATCCGAAAGGCTTTGGGCCCAGAGCCTTCGTTTTCCCGCTGACCAAACACAACGAGGGCTCTGGGGACGAGGGGGGCGGGGGGGGGGGGGGCGGACCTCTACGAGTCATCATTTGAATGGCTTACATTGTAAAATATGTAACGACGTTGTTATTCCATTTTTTTTGGTGGCTTAAATGCATCCATCTTGTATGTCTTTCCCGCGGGGACTGGGGGCGCCGTTTCTTTTTCCTTCCTTTCTTCCTTTTTTCTTTCTTTCTTTCTTTCTTTCTTTCTTTCTTTCTTTCTTTCTTTCTTTCTTTCTTTCTTTCTTTCTTTCTTTCTTTCTTTCTTTATTCTTTTTTCTTCTTTTTTTCTTCTTTTTTCGGAAAGCAAATTTCCAAAAGAGGAAAGAAGTGCAAGGCATTATAGCTACATAAGATTGTTTAATCTTGTCGGAAGAAGGTTTTTTTTAAAAAAAACCATTCAGAGCAGAGCCATTCAGAGCAGGTCAGGATAAGAAGCTTAGCACATGGTCACACGGTCACACACACAAGTGATAAACTTGAAAAAAGATGCAATCCAATCTGCAGCCCAAGATACCTATTTTACTCTTAGAGCACTAGTAGGATAACTTTAACAAAACTGGATCATTGTTTTCGGGTTTCCACTGATATAAAGATTTGGCTTTTTTTTTTTTTTTTTTTTTTTAAGAAATCTAAAGATCCAAAAATTACAAACGAGGTTGAATATGTGGAAAGGACGAAACTTAACACTGCTTGGAAAAGTCTTAATTATAAAATCTCTTGGGTTATCACAAATAGTCTATTCAGCATCTAATGTCAATGTTCCTACCGAAACGAAACGCACCATTAAAAGCAAACTTTTTGGTTTTCTCTGGAACAATAAAAATGATAAAATCAAAAGAAAAAGCCTGTATCAAGACTATGATAAAGGAGGACTCCGAATGGTCGATGTTGATTTAATGATTAAGGGATTAAGACTTTCATGGATATCAAGACTCTTAGATTCCGATGGTAAAAATTGGAAATCTATACCGGATTATTTCTTTAAAAAACTTGGAGGATTAAACTTTCTGCTTAGATGTAATTACGATGCAAAATATGTAGACCCTAAACTACCTTCTTTTTATAAAGATATTTTATCCTTTTTTGCGGAACTCAATATAAAGTCTCAATATAAATATGAGCAGGGTCATGAAACAATTCTTTTTAATAATAGAGCTATACTAATCGAAGGAAAGCCCTTCTTCTTACGGGAATGGTTTTCTAAAGGAATTATTTGCATCAAGGATCTTCTAAACGAAAATGGACAAGTTATGCACTTCCATGAATTTCGAACGAAATATGGATGCAACACTAACTTTCTAAACTTTTACCAAGTAATTAAGGCCATCCCTGAAACATTATTGACCAGGGCTCGTAACATGGATGCCCCCATTAAAGAACATTTTTTAGGAAATTATACCAAGCTTCAGTTAGCTGAAAATATCTCGATAGATCTGAGGAAGGCTAAGGCAAAAGAATTCTACTGGCTATTAAATATCAAAATCAATAACACTCTTCCTTCTGGCCCCCAAAAATGGAGTAATAAATTAAATCTAAACCAGTCCGAATGGGAACACATTTTTAAATCATTCAACCGTCAATGTAAAGAAAATAAAATGAAAGAGTTTAATTACAAATTCATACACAGAATTATAGTTACCAAGAAAGAATTATGTCGTTTTGGAATCAAACAAGATAGTAATTGCTTATACTGTGGAAATGAGGATTCTATTGAACATACTTTTATATTCTGCCAATTTTCCAAGGCTTTCCAACGTAGGGTCATTAAGTGGTTCAACGAGGTCAATCATACCAACCTACAACCATCTACGAAAGAAATTCTATTTGGATTATTCCCCAGTACATCATCTGCCAGTAAATCTCTTTTAAGATTATTTAATTACACCTTGCTATATATGCGCTATTATATTTACACCAATAAACTCCATAACAGATCGATCACTCTCTTAGATTTTGTAAATAAAGTAAGTACAAAATATAAAATAGAAAATATAAACTAGAATCTAATTTTTTTTATCTAATTATTTAATTATTGAAAATGCTCCGAAAAGATATCGTCTTAATAAACTAACGATTATTTTTGCTAACGTCTTGTAAGTATAGGAATTTATGTATGTATCCGATTAATGTAATTTATGTAAGTATTATTGTATGTATTGTAATTAGTAGTAGTTTAAGTTCAAGTTGTTATTACTCGTGGCGAAGCACACGAGTTATAAATCCGGCGTTGACTTTTCTTGTTTTTTTTTTCGTGTCACATTAGCGCATGCAAATTTATGCACGCATATTTAAGTCTATATAGACGACTATATGGCTTTCGGCCATGAAATACATACCGTAAAATCTCTCCGTTTGTGTACTCGAGAAGCAAGCGTACAACTGCACACTTTCAAGACAATTCAAGGCGTTCATGGATGGATAGGACCGTTTGATATTGTGTTCGCCGCTTATTCCTGTGGGATTTTTGCTCTGGCAAGTTCTGTGTTTTATATATTAAACTTGCCATTTGCTTAGCGATCGAGCTCCGGGTCGAGCTTAAGTGCCAGCTACTGAATCAAGTGAATGCAGTGTAGTCTTACTTTTAAACCCGTGTATACGTGAAAGCATGATGAACAGGTTATCAGCAAGGGTGTTTAAATGAAATTCATTCTCTCACTCACTCACTCACTCACTCACTCACTCACTCACTCACTCACTCGCTCCTTCCATCAGCTGTAAACTTAGTGAGCAAATGCTTTGTTACGAACACGTTTCGTAACAGGAATTCAACGTGAATCCAACGATAACAATAATTAATTTGACGTAAACGAATATAGACAACAATAAGCTTACAGAGGTTTCGCATTTGGAGTTTTTAGTGCAACATTAAAATCGATCTAAAAGGATTTTGCAACCTAAACACGCGTTCTGATGCGTATCTAACTTAAACTAATAAAATTTAGATCGTAGGTAGTATATGCTCTTCGACAGCGCAGTAATTGAGTTTGTGGCTTAGCCCCGGAGGGTCAAGTTCGATTCCCCATCAAGTCCTTTTTTTTTTTTTTCTTTTTCTTTCTTTTTTTTTTCTTTTTTCGAACTGGACATTATGAAAGTGATGTACTTTTTTTTTTTCGTTCGTCAAAAATCCTTACGTTTAATTTAAAAATATATATATATCGAACTGTGTCAGTGTGAAAACGTATTAAAGCTTACGGCAATATTGCGTTACGCGTTACGCGTTACGCGTTAGCATTTCTTCTTCTCGGGTGATTAGATATAATTTTAAGCTTATGTTTCTCTGTTAAAGCACTCAAATCACTTGGGAATCAATGCTGCAATGAGTTAAAGGCGCCACGAGTTCAAGCTGTGTACAGCTTCTTGTTGACTTTTCTTTCCTGTAGGTGTTGTAAAATGTTTATAAAAAGAAACATAGAATGCACGATCACTGCAACAAATCGATGAGAATGGCCGGATCTGGTTTCCAGACCTAGATCAGTATTAATACTTGAAGTGAAGCAAAAAACGGCAAACTGATCCTTACGGCAGAAAAACAGAAGCAGAAGCAGAAGCAAATAAAATAAATAAAAGTGGAATATAATAGTGCCCAATATTTCGCCTTGCAAAACAAAGCTTCTTCAGGGGCTAGCACTATAAATGATTACAACTGTAAAACCGTTATACAAGTGGTTTTGAAAAAACTAAAGAATAACAAAAACAATGAATATGATTGGCGAAGGATTTGACGGGTGATAAACTAAACTGACTAGTGATGAGAAAGTTAATGAAGTTCGTCGCCGTCGCTTCCTGTTTTTCTGCCGTAAGGATCAGTTTGCCGTTCTTTGCTTCACTTAAAATGTTTATACCTGCAAGTAAATAAAAAAAAACTGAAAACAAAAAAAAAAAAGATTTGGCTTTTTTAAAACAATACTAGAAATGGTGAAATAGCCCCTTTAATGATATAGTTGTAATTTACCTAAACACCAATCCGTTCCCGTCGAGCTTCCTGGCAATTAAGCAGAAACCTACGTGCATAATCGCCTTCAGACTAAATTATAATTTCGTTTTGCATTCCTAGTTACCTTGGTCAAGAATGATTCCAGACGGCTAACTCAGTCAGAGGAGCAGACTTGTGCAGTTGGAGATTCCATCGGACATAGTTTTATGACCTTTTGACTGTGGGGACCATTTTACGCGTCAGAATGCCCGGATATCGTTTAGCAAACCCTGACAAAGCCAAGATTGATGCTAAGTACTTTTGTTCTTACTGTAAACTGTTGTTGAGAGAAGCCATGCAAACAAGCTGTGGACACTTCTATTGCCAGTCTTGTCTGGGAAATCTCATTCAGTAAGTCTAAAAATGCAATCTTGTAAATGTTCTTTTGATGTAAAGATTGTTTTAATTTCCAGGTTTCTGTTAGGGTCCTAGACGATACAATTCATCGCATTTTTGTTGCGTCTGCAAATCATCATTCCAGCGGTCAAAGGCATAAGAACGAACGCTGGCTGGTTAGCTCTGTTGGATTCTAACATCATCCTACAGAACAGAAGACCGCAGCCTTGTCGGGGGGGGGGGGGGGGTACTCTGCAAATTTTTGGGTGGGGGTGTGCCGCTGGGACTCTGAGACCCTTAGCCTATACTAGACCATTTTAGCTACATTTTGCAACCCTATTCTAGACTAAACACCGAAAAACCCTACCCTATCCTAGACCTATTCCAGACTCGCTATTTTCCAGAAACTCGTTCACTATCACAGTTATTAGTTAACAGGGGTCAGTAAAAATGCCGTACTGCTCGCCGTACCGATTTTTAAATGCCATTTGCCAGTAAACCTTGTCTAGACTTAACTTTTTTCACGCAACTAATCAGTTTCGCGGAAAATGATACCCTATTCTAGACCAAAAATCTCTGATAACTATACCCTATCCTAGACTAAATTGCTTGATACCATACCCTTTACAGCGGCACATACCTATATAGCTTATATATGGGAGTACCCCCCCCCCCCCCCCGGGTCTTGTCCCTACACGTCCCATACTAAAACTGGTAAGGGCCGGACGCTGAAAGAACCTACATCACTGAGGTTTCAAAAGAGCAAGGGACGTAGCCCCCAGTGTTGTGTTTGGCCTTGTCATGTTAAACATTTATGGGTTGGGCGGGTTTGCCTCGTAAGTTAATTGTTCTTTTCGAGTGGCGACCTGCTAACGTAAAGCGTAAAATCGAGTTATAAGGAACTTGAAGCCACCACGACGGCAATGGCATTGAAAACGTCAGGATAAAAAAGGATTTTCTTTCTACCACAAGGTATACTTTGCGATTATTCTATTTCGTTCAACTTGTCTAATGCAATTAACTATCATGGCATAAAAGACCCCCAATTTGACCCTTAAATTCACTGTGAAAACGCCATTTTTTTTAAGGAAAATCAAAATTTCGCCCATTTATGAATCCACACTCGGATTCCAGTAATTTGGTTATTATTCTATCTGGGAACGTTAAAATATTTTAATAACTTTAAAAAAAAGTCCCGTCATTTTGACCTTGAAGTGAACAATGTCAAGTAAAGGCTTATATGAAGTTCAACCGCGCGGTCATCACTTTTAGCAGTATAACTCATTTTAATAGGCATAATGTCAACATCCACACTCGGTTTTGGAAAGATTGGAATCTAGTAAATATTTCGGTGGGAAATTTGCTTTGGTTCGAGCGAAAAAACCTCCGTCATTTTTGCACTTTTCAGCCGCCGGAAAGATTTCCGTTTAACCCCAACATTAGTTATGCATACCGTTCTTTTTTTTTCTTTTTTTTTTTCTTAAAACTAAGGCCCCGTCCACACGTATCCGGATATTTTTGAATCCGCAACTTTTTTGTTACGGATTAGAAAATATTCGCGTCCGCACGTAGCGTCTTCGAATCGTATTTGCCCGAATTCGCCGGATACGTGTGGACGGAAGGCCAATCCGCAACAAAAAAGTTGCGGATTCAAAAATATCCGGATACGTGTAGACGGGGCCTAAAACAAAAGCCAAAACAATAGAAATCCAAAAGCAAAACAATAGCGCATACATACATAACTATGAGCAATAGTTCACTTTGATAACGCGCACGCCCGGAGCAAATGTTTCGTCTGAGGGATCAGATGAAGAGCTAAATTCCTAACGGCAGCGTTCCAGTTCAGAGTATAGAAAGAAAAATTGACAGTCGTAAATCCACGTTCCTTTTAAAGAGAGTCTAAAATAGGGTTTCCCAATCCCACTTCCCGCTACTATTTTTTCTTTCATCCCGCCATCCCGCTTGCTTCGAACATGTCATCCCGATCCCGGTTCCAAAATACTTTTTTTGCATGACAAGTCGCAGTTTTTTCCGGACGAGACGCGATTTCTGCGGGCTAATGCATTACGACCTCGGTGTTTGTTTACGGTAAACAGCAGCAGTCAGTTTAGTTTGGTAAATTTATCCGCTTTTGAGTAAGTGTTGAGGACGAGCCAAATAAAAGTTTTCTTTATCGGAGAACATTGCGTGGACCATGACGAAGGCCCTCCATCACACCAAACTTCAAATTTTAAAAACAAATTTCAAAACACGCCTACTACATAGGGGTTGCCCACGAAATCTGATAGAGAAGGTTGTATGGAATATGCGGGGTGCGGAGTGCGAAGTGTGACTGACACGTAGTGTGAAAAATGAGGAGTGGGGAAAATGTGTAATACGTATTTTTGTGGAAAAACATCAAATATAAGGTAAAACTAAACTAATTGTTTTTTCTACAAGGCAACTTTTGCAAGTTTTGACATTCACAATCTCTATATAAATGTTGGAATTTAAATAAATAGAAATTTCAGTGGAATCCACGAGGAGGAATTTCAGTGTTGTTATCTCAAAAGAGTTGGTATTTTCATATATGCCTACATTTCATACCATTACAACTTTTCGAACTTAATTTTGTAGCATTTTGAGTAGATAGAGCACGTTTTGAAGCCCTTCGTTACGAAATCTGCGACGACATGTTTGCATAGCCTCTGGGCAATGTGCATTGCTCAATTACTACTGCTTCAATTAGAATTTGCAATTTCATGGCAATTTTATATAATACTCGAAGGTGGAATATGGAAAATGTGTGTGCTTGGAAGAATTACTGAAGATGACTCTCGCTATTAGGGAACTGTTTCCGATCACAAATGAAATAGTGATCTCCAAGGTGACTGTTATAATGGGAGATTAAAGTACCGGGGCATTGGTTTACAGCGCTGACTTCACGAACACATATTGTCATCCTAACTTCTTGCATATTCAGCGCAAAAACCCGATGTTAAACGGACTTGTTTTTATTGAGCAGTCCATTTACAGAGTGCTGGATTTTCACCAGTCTGAAACTGAATGCTGTAACAATATGATTTAAATATAGTATCTGCAGTTAAGAGGATAAGCTGTTCCATGTATGCATGTATGAAAATACCAACTCTTTTCAGATAACACTAGTTCAGGCATTTATTTAGAGATTGAGAATTTCATTGAAAACTTATGTCACATAAGGACATAAGGATTACGTATTTTTGTGGAAAAAGTTTTTCCACAAAAATTCGTAATCCTTATTTTCCACTCTCCGAATTTTTCACACTCCTCGTTTTTCACACCCCGCATTTTTTACACTCCGCGTTTTCCACACTCTGCACTCCACACTCCGCACACCGCATATTCCATACAACCGATAGAGAAAACTCTATCAAAAATAAAATTCGAAGAAAGGAAAAATGTGCTTAAACAGGAGGAGAAAACACAAAGAGAAATTCTGCCCTTTGTGCTGCAATACCAGCCATCAGTGCCAAATCTCTAACAAATTTTAATGTCAAAATGCACATAATGCAGAACCAACCACTGCTACGACAACCAACCCTATGTTAGGCCCTCTATAAAACCTAAACTTCATTAATCTATTACAACTACGAAACTTACGTTATCAACCGTTTTAATTTTTGCCCTAATTTTCCAACCTTTCTCAATACTTAGAACCGGTTTACAAGGAGAAGGGGTGACCCGGCCGGGTGACCTAGCTCTGGAGTAAAGCAACATGTAATTCGCCTTTATATGAACATTTGTCATTTTCTCTACCTATTCTTATACTGCGAGCATCGAAAAGCCATTCCTCCCAGCAGACTTTCGTTGAATCTTATCGCTTTTGTAAACGAATTCTTCATACTCTTATATGACAATTGTAGTGTTATCCTCACAAGTCAGATATATTAAAAACAAAAGATTCTCTCGTCTACAGAGACCCAGTTCTAGTGATATTGGTTTGCCTCGTGGACCAGAAGCAACTTCGTCCAAATGAGGTATGTGGCTTTTTGGTTTGTTCTTTAATAAACTTTTCAGTTGCAAATTAAAAGAAAAGCTTCCCAAAAGGCAAATTTGCAATGTTGTGCGAAATCATCACTTGCTGTAGCTTTGAACGGTTAAGAGGAATACGTTTTAATACCTTTCGGCATCAGTGTCAGGTCGAGAACAAACTGACTGAAAAAGTCACGGTCGTCAAATAATATAGGTTAGTTATTTTAGATTCAATCTAGAACTATATATTGTGGAAATGGTTTTTAAGTATTTTTTTTTTAAATAAAGCTTTTTATTACCAGTTTGGAACTAAGCTCTTCTGAAAAATTAATAAACAGTCATCTTTTATTACCAGGTTTTTGCTGACAAATTTATGCGTCGTGAAGTATTTGCTCTCGTTATTTTCTGCACATTCATGGAGGACGGGTGTAAATGGAAAGGGGAAGTCAGGCACTTGGAGGTATGAATGACTACTTTATATAATTTTTAATTTACTGTATAGTATATCAATTCTCGTATACACCATTCCTTTGGAGCTTGCAAAATTTAAAATCACTCCTAGTACCAATATTAACACCCAAGCTAAGTGTACTTATGGAACACAACAGGCAGCAACACAGATTGAAATTTAGAAATACCCAATTACACAGCACATCATAAACAATACCAAAGTAAAGTACTGGTTTATAGCTTTGATTTGCTTGCTCGCACTAAGGACTTCCTGAAGGACGACCTTTGTAAGCGCTTGCTCGTTTAATAATGGACCATTTGATGGAGTAATTGGTGCCATTCTCCTTTAGATCCCAGATGTATTTTGAGAGGACTGTGTCATGCGAGTGTTGGCGGAACCAACGCACACACTCGCATGACACAGTCCTGTCAAAATACATCTGGGATCTAAAGGAGAATGGCACCAATTACTCCATCAAATGATCCATTATTAAACGAGCAAGCGTTTACAAAGGTCGTCCTTCCCAATCTATGTTTATCAGAGAAGCTATGCATCTTAACTGCCGACAGGTCCACACTCCTCATCAATAGATCTGAGTTGATTACGAATTGCCGGCATGAAAATAAATTCTGTGCAGCCACTCAGAAGCGGGATCATTCCAACCGCCCTCCTTAATTTAGTTTAAATTTTATTTCTACCGCCACCAACGGCACAGTCTCATGATCGCTTAGTGCGTGAAACTCGAGTAACTGACTCATGAAATTTTCTATCAAATTGTATTTCGCTCTGCGTGTATTTGCATCGAGCACTCCTACGACTGATTGAAACACTATATTGGTATATATAAGACTTAGAAGAATCATTCCCTTCATTGTGGTACAGCCTTCATTTCCAAAACAATCAATAGTAAACAACGTGGTTTGCAGGAGCGATGACTGAATAAAAGGAGTACTCTTCGCCATGTCGGACATCTTCTTATCATGTTTATCTATGTTTATTTATGTTTATCATGTTTAAAATATATCATAAAACTAACTTACGCATGTGCATGAGTGAAGGCTGCTAGGAGCCTCTTGTTATATGGTAGTTAGTAATACTAAATTTTAGTTTACTCGATTCAACAGGGCCACACAAACAGCTGTGAGTTTCTTAAAATCCCCTGTGTACATCCTGAGTGTGGCATGTTGGTGAAAAAAGCTGATCTTCCTGAGCATCTGGAAAACGAATGCACGTATCGACTAGTGGAGTGCGGACTTTGTCATACTCAGATAGCCTTAATCAGGCTGACGGTACTGTATCATAAATATCATTACAGATTTCCTTTGCTGGTTTTATTTCTCACCGATTTTTAGTATCACTTTACAAAGGCAACAAGAACAACAACTCTTCGAGTAGTGAAGTCGTGCTTTAAGAAGCTTTAAGGGTCTTGTAACTGCCCCTAAGGTGCGAGAATTAATTCAGTATATTGTTATGATTTGTGTTACATGTACAGTCGCTTTTCCGGTCACACTAGGTGATCTGTCACGAACGTTACTACACTGTACGTCATTTGAAACCTTTAATCAGTCTTTCGCAATTACTCGTGCATGAAAGTTCAACTTAATACTCCATTATCTGTTGCTCGAAAAAAAACGAAATCGTTATCGAATGGAACTCTCGCCAAACCCGGTAATAATGTAAGTTCCTTTTACTTGATATGTTTCGTTTCGTCATTATCCTTTTTCTTATGTTATAAATTAATCCAATCATCCATGAGCTTGTTAATTGAAGTTGCTATATCAACTGATATGACGTCACTAACTATAAACCACTTGAAAATCTTTTCTGCCCAATTTATATAGTCGTCCGATTTTTAATTGCGGAAACCAAAACATAATGGTCCAATGTTAAAATCTACTATAATTATTCACTGAAACTATTGTCAACTGTGTTTGGCTGCCGATGGTCCAGATGGAAATGGAAAAAATTAGCCTTCTTTTTTCAAGTTCTAAGACCATCTCTTGCAATGAAAGTTATTTGGTCACATATTTTATACAAATTCTTCGTGACATTGCCCCTTTAAGAAATAGGGCCGTTTTGGGAACCTAGATACTTGCTTGAAACGCCTCCTCGTGAATCGTTGGAGACGATGATGCCACACTCGAACGATGTTGGTGTGTAAGATGTTTATAAGAAGGTCGTAGCTGCTGGAAATAAAGTGTGTTCACAATTGGTATCCCTTAATTGTTCCAATGGGGGAGGAAGAGGTTCATTTTCATGTAGGTGGATTTTTGTACTGGTAGATTTGGTACTGCATGGATGTTGACAAAAAATTCTCAAAATTAATTTATTGTAGCTGCATCAAGAGAATGAATGTCCAGCTTATCCAATTGTGTGTGACAAATGTAATAAAGAGGGCATTCCTCGGGGGAAGGTAAGATAAGAAATTTTATCTTTCTAATATAATGTATTCATAAGTATTTAGGCCTGGGGCCGTATTCACGAAAGCATCCTAAGTCCAAAGAGCCTCCTAAGATATACCTTAGGAGATAACTGGTATTCACGAAGACCTATTTTAAGACATGTCTTATTTTTTTTCTCCTAAACTTAGGACCTCCTAAATTTTTAAGACAATCATTTCTTAACTGGTATTTACGAAAACCTCCTAACTTAAGATATGTCTTAATTTTCTCCTAAACTTAGGAGGTCAAAATTGACCTCCTAACTTATTAAAACATGTCTTGACGGGGGCTAAATTCGACTGTTGACAAATTATTTTACGTTGATTTTCAGCGTGATTGATGTGTATCACAATGGTAACCGATCAGATAAACATTTTAAAGCATTATATTGCTTTCCTAAGAAAAATTAGATATGTTCTAGTAATGTCAAACAACACGGTTCGGAGTTACATATAGGCCTTCGTGTCAGTAACGGGTTCCACATTTCTTTCTCATTGCAGAGTTATATTTCCGTTTTTCGTGAAAATAAGCCCTTGTACAAGAAATATCGAAGTAGACCCTATTAAAATGATGATGGATTTGTTTTTTGCTTTCGCCACTGACCATGAACGAAGATATTATCAGTTTTGCTATCTTAAATTCGAGATGAAATAAAGGTTATTGTATTGTCATTGTAACAACAATTTACACAATGCAAAATATTCATTCAAGTAATTTTCATAACTTATTATTCATAACAGCGCGCCATATAAACTATAATCTCTGATTGGTTTACTTTAAATTACTAATCGATAACTGCCCGCGACCATTAAACTTAGGAGACTGCTAACTTACGCTTACCTTAGAATGGTCATAGGATATCGTTCGTGAATAGTACTTAGGACATATCTTAGGAAGCTCCTAAATTTTCTCTTAAGTTATATCTTAAGATATATCTTAGGTAGGATTTCATGAATACGGCCCCTGGGCATTATTCAGATAAACACCTTTTAACGGAACAATCATAATGAACAGGCATAGACTGATAAATAAAGAGATATTTTACTGGAATACTCTGCAATATTTTGAATCCCCCAAGAATCAATGCAAACTAGAAAACCGATAGATAAACACAAAAACTTTCCTCATCTCGCCTTTGGAAAATAAAGGAGTGAAACCACTCCAGATTTTTTGTGTTAACTTCTTAGTTTCAAAACTCTGGTTTGCTGTATCTGGTCTATTCTTTTACCTGGTCCTCATGATGTGCGTAGTTTCGTTTATTTATTTTTTTTTTTAACTGAAGTACAAAATATTAAAGAGAACTTGTAATGTAATTACCATTTTGCCCTGCATTTATAGCTGGAAGATCATCAAAACCCTGTCATGGGAGACTGTGAAGGAGTTCAAGGCCCATGTCCATTCTCCCAGATTGGCTGTTCCAAGAAAGAGGTAAGACTCTTGGAGAGTTAGATTTAATTGGTATTTTCTGCAGTACAAGTGAACAAAACGTGGACAATAAAAAAATGAATTGCATTTCATGAAATATGGAACATTTCAAAAGGGTTAAGTGACTTTAGAGAAGGGGTATTTTTCATGATATGTGTATGTATTATTCTTCTGCCCAGGACAAGGTGATATGTGTTTCCTTGATATTCTGGACAGGAAAAGTGAGTATGAATATTAAATCAATTAAAGAACAGTTATTCTAGAATTATATAGTTGCCAGACTCCATCGTAATGGGGGAGAGGGGGTAGTGGAAAGGTTATGGAGTTATTGTAGTCAAATGACGCCATCGTGCAAATGGCCTATTTCGGCCCATCAGGCCTTGTGTTTTGGCAAGCATGAGAACCCGCAGGCGTTAGTTACCGAGTGTTCGGTCATTTCAAATGACCGAGTTAAATGCCCGGTAAAATATAAAACAATAGAATGTGTTGATGGAATATGCAATGTGATTCCCCAGGAGCGATAACAAACTAATGTTATATATCAGTCACACTTCATCACTTGACAGTTTTTGTGAAATTTGAATCACAAATACCCTGCAAAAGCAGGCCACATCTGCGGGATACGAAAATGACGCGACTATAATTCGATAATCAGAAAGGATAAAGATTTATATAAACAGAATTCAGCGACGGTGCTTCTGCGCGCTTTTGTGGTGCGCGAGTGAGCACAGCTCAGTGAGCAGCGCGGGCAACGAGCGCGAGGCACACAGATTGCGGTCTGAATGAAAACAAATTGTTCGTGGCATTCTCCTTTACTCACATCTGGTCGTCTCGAAACATGCAGGCACGGTATCAATTTCTTGCCCGGCCAAAGATATTAAAAGATCATGGGCGTGCTCAGAACAACTTAATTTCGGCCAGGCTTTCAGATTTTCGTTAACAAAGAAAATCGATTTACAGCTGTACGAGACAATATTTTAAACATACTTCATCATCGGGTGCGATCGATATACATATTTCCGGAGCTAGTCTAGCCTCAGGCTACAGCTGGATAACGCTATACATTGAAGAAAGTCACTATTCAGTGGAACCATTTGTGCTATTCAGTTGATAACGTTATTCACTCTTCCTGGTGTTTGATATCCCAAATTGCAAGGCAGTTTGTTCATTCCATGTCCTGGTGGGCTTCAAATTGCGGCAGATTATATGCAAAGTGCTCGTTTCTATTACACGTAGATAGGAGTCGTGACTCGTGTTTGTCATCACTGTACATGTAATGTACATCAAAACTTGCGTTATTTTTGGAGTCCAAATAAGTTTATAATCTTATTACCGTCCTTTGTTGATCCAGTTAATTTTTTATCATTGTTTTGCGATAAGCCGCTGCCCATTCGAATTTGTTCTTTCGGAGTATGGAATCGCGGGCACACACGGTTAAGCCGCAGGGGGACCGAGTGGCGATCGCAGTATAGTAGAGCTTTATATTAAGCGGGAATTGAGAGGAAAGCGCGCGCTTCGAAAGAGTGACCATACAACGATACTTTCCTGAAAATCCAATCGAAGAAATACGTAGGATCGACCTAATGCGACACGAAAAACTAACAAACAAAAGGAAACGGTTGTTGAGGGCTGCAAATGAACGGGAGACCAGAGAAATTGGAAAACAAAATTGGTTCGTATTTATTTTGGCAAATGGAAGGAATTAGCCGAACAGCATAATAAAAGAAGGTCCCTGGACAGAACCAAGGACCAAGGTACGACTCTCTTAGAGTAAAAATAGAGAAAGTTAGGTATCGAAGCAGAGAAATTGGCTGGAAGGCGACATTATTAAGTCCACGCTGAACATAAACATGGCTAACATGATCTTGCAGTGTTCATCACGGGGACATTAGTCCGGGGGGGGGGGGGGGGGGGTCATTTCATTTATTCCTTATTTTTTAAAACGAAATGGGAAAATCTATACACATTTTTAGACCGGAAGGCACAACATACCCATTATTTGACAAAAATTGCCAAATGCTACACCTAAAAAAAAATGACCCCATACCAATATACAAGTTCTAAACACAGAGGGGAAATTTCTACTTTTATTTTTCAATTTCAATTTCAATTTTCAATTTATTGCTTCTATCACTAATACATTGTAGTTCATGGTAACTATACAATACAAGATACATAATAGTGATGAGGGAGTCTATAGAAAAGCAAAAAAATGCTTGAAAAAAAATGCTTTATCCCTTTTATTGTTTCTTTATTTCCTCCAGCAAAGAAGTGCACTGTTAACCATTGATGGTGGCTCACATTGTTGCCAAAGTACTGAATAGTGCCATCTGTAGCAAAGCCAGTGATGTTGATTCCCTTTGCAAAATCTTGTATCGAGTAGATATGTTAAACCAATAATATTTAGGATAAAATTGAACTACAACAGCCACATATAAAGCAATAAATTCCACTTTTACTAAATTATGCCAATGCTCAAAAGTGCTTGGATGCCAATCCTGCAAATAAACCAACAACAACAAGAGTTATGGAATCACTGACTTCTGTGATATGTACAGTTGCTGCTTGGGAAAATGGTCATAGCTGTTAGTGTACTAAAAAAAATCACCCTTTAAAGGGGGCTATTACTGGCCTGAAAATTTGTGATGAGACTTAAATGGTCAGTTTACTTTAAACAAGAAACTTAAGGGAACTTTAAACTGTTTTCTCCTGTTTTTACTCTTGATAGAGTGGAAACTTGATCATATACTTGGTATACCCTAAGCTATAGCTTATTTTGAAGCTCTAAATGCATAGAATAACATAAGAATAAGCACTCATGTGTTCTAGTACACAAAAAAGTGCAAAAAGTTGTAGGGGTGGTCAACCATATCACAGATATCAGAGGAGTACACTTTTATTATCTCAATGAACAGATCTTTCCAAGACCACTTAAGGACTAATTATGCAGCCAGCTAGTTGCACTTAATATTATTGTCCATCTGAACTGGCAGGTCAGTGGCACGCCTCATACAGTTCGACCTAACATAAAAGTACTAATCATGCAGCCAGCTTGCACTTAATATTACTGTCCATCTGAACTGGCGGGTGGCACGCCTCATACAGTTCAATGTAACATAAAAGTACTAATCATGCAGCCAGCATGCACTTAATATTACTGTCCATCTGAACTGGCGGGTGGCACGCCTCATACAGTTCGATGTAACATAAAAGTACTAATCATGCATCGAAATGTAACATGCATTTGCTAAGTTCAATGTTACATAAAAGTACTAAACATGCAGCCAACATGCACTTAATATTACTGTTCATCTGAACTGGCGGGTGGCACGCCTCATACAGTTCGATGTAACATATAAAAGTACTGATCATGCAGCCAGCTTGCACTTAATTATTATTGTCCATCTGAACTGGCGGGTGGCACGCCTCATACAGTTCGATGTAACATAGAAGTACTAATCATGCATCAAAATGTAATACGCATTTGCTAAGGCCTATAGTGAATCATATTGCGTGAGCTATCGACACATCCATTGTTTTATATTGCATAATTGGCCGGTTTAGTTGACCGAAGATCGAGTATCTAAAGCTTGAGGGTTCTCATGAGTTTGATGTCAAAATTTCATTGAAATAAAATTAAGACCTTAAAGGGAGGGTTTCACAGTTCGGCACATGTGCAAGCTATGATGTAACTCATTGTTTAGGCCAATTGGAAGCGAGTAGATAACTGTGGCAGGAAATTTGCCCATGAAAATGTCGCAGTCAGTTAGCTGATTGAATGGATGATTATACACAGCCATGTGCGCCATGAAAGCCACCAGAGCGTAGAATAAATCCTACGGGTCAAAGGTTCATTTTAATTCAGTGTTGACTGTTGGTGCGATCCGTTGTAATTTTCTGTGAATTTTGGTCATCCTTTGCTTTGTTTGGACTAAATTATAATATGTGATTATTGAAGTTAATATGAGTGGTTTTTTAACTGATCAAATTGGTAAGATAGCGAATAAAGCATTTTATTCTGTGCACATGCGCTGAACCGTGAAACTATCCCTATTATTATTAATCAGGGGCCCACTATAGTGGTTCTCAGGCAGGAGAGGGTTAATAAAAATGTCAGTGTCTTGAAATCAGTTGGTCAAAAGCCAAAACAAAAATAATTATTGCCCATGAGTAATAAATTAGTGAGAAGGCTGTGGTTAGAAACCCTACATATTTAAAGGGGCTTTGTCGCCATTTTAGTATTGCTTTAAAAAACCAAAATACATCTATATTTCAGTGAAAATCCTAAAAAAAGGATCCAGTTTTGTTAAAAAATTTTCTGTCAGTGCTGTAAGAGTAAAAATTAGTGTCTTGGCCTGCAAATGGCCAGGATGGAAATGGATAGCATCTAGAAAAAATTGGGCACATTTTTCCAAGCCTTCTGTCTTAACATATATTAATTATGGTCAATTTTCTCTTCAAAAATTCACTTGATATCTTCCTCTTAGTGTTCTATAAGCATTCTGTGTACAACAAAGGTACTTAGTAGTTTTAATTTGAGCAGTTTTGACCCAAAAACCTCAAAATCACCATCACATAGCTCCTTTAAGTCAGCTCACTGCCAATGTTAGTGAAATCAGTCTGAAAACAAAATGCATAACCCAAACCTTTATGTAGGCCATGCTTGCAAATTAGAAAAGAATGGTGAAAGAAAAAAAAGGGCGTACCCACATGCCCGATACCATTAACATTAACTGAAGGCTAAATTTTCATGATGTTTCTGCAAAAAGATACTTTGATATAGTGGTTTTCAATTGTGTGTCGAAAGTAATTTTGAAATAAATTGATTTTGCATTGACACAATTTGTTATTGGCTCTGAAATCTTAAGCCACTTTCCTAACCGATCAGTAGTAAAACCAGTTGCAACTTTTTTGCACACGTTTTTCCACTCTCGATTCGGCACTAGCCACATGTATTTGCATCAAGTTCTGATTGCTTTGGTGGTTGGTGGTTTGAGTGGTTTGGTTTCAGTGGTTTTACAACACTCAATTGAAAACTGCTGTATATTATAGTATTTTGTTTGGTAAAAATCACTGTGTCAGAACAAATAAAAGAAGTTTAAACTTGGTGGGTTTTCCTGAGAACCCACCTGGTCTTGTGTGTTGATGATAAAGACCTTAACTATTAGTGTAATACTGAACAGTTTCTTCACACCAATACCATGGTGTGCACGTAAATTCTATTGCTCAAAGCTCAAGAAAATGTTTGGATGCCAGAAGCCTGAAAAGAAGCCACTGTAAAGTGGCATCCTCAACAGTACGGTGTAACCCAGAGATACTGATAGAAATCACTTTAGGATTTTATTCAATCATACTGTATAGTGGCACACTCAAATCACATTAGGATTTTATTCAATCATACTGTAAAGTGGTACCCTCAACCTTTAATTCACATGCGTGAGCATCCTTTTGACGAATAAAAACATGTTAAGCTACCAGCTTCTTTAAGTGCTAAACCGATTATCAAGCAATATTTCACATGTAAAACATTGAATGTTTATTTTGGAACTCGGGAGAAGCATTTCGTAAGACCAACTGGATTAGTGAATAATATTGAGCAGTAATTTAGGGTCAAAATGTGTTATCATTAAATAAAAAGTGAGCTCTGCTAGATATAATGCTGTTAGATAAAACAGCTCGAAGCATGAAAAAAATGACAATTAAGGAAGTTTTACTTGCACTGCCACAGCCTATGCAATTATACATGTATCTTATTATTCTTTCAAACATTCTCTCTTCTGCCCTGCAAGCAGAGTTGCTTTGATTAGCAGGTGAAACAAAATCCAACTGTGAGCATTGAAAATGGCAATCAAGATCAAATTCCCTTACACTCTATGACTGGAAACGATTGACACTTTCAAAGATTTAATTTGGTCAATGTTAGTATAATTATAATTATGTAGCGACTATGCTAAGAGCCAACTTGTGAATAAGAAATGCTAACACATAACGTAATATTGCGGTAAACTTATGTTTTCACACTGACACGGTTTGATATTTTTTTAAAATTAAAACATAAGGATTTTTGACGAACACAAAAAAACAACAACAGTACATCACTTTCACGATGTCCAGTCCAAAGAAAGAAAAAAGAAGGGTCCTGAATGTGACTTGAACTCGGGCCTCTCGATTGCAATTCCCGACTCTAAACCACTCAACCATCGAGAAACATCAAGGTAGATTAATGCATCAAAACGTGTGTCTCGGTTGAAAAAGATATTCGTTTACAACAAATAAATTATTTTTATCGCTGGATTCACGTTGTTACAAAATGCATTCATAACAAAGCATTACATCACTTAGTTTACAGCTGAGTGATGGAATGAGCGAGCGAGTAAGTGATTTAGCCACCGTTACCGATAACCTGTTAATTATGCTTGCGCATATTCACGGTTTAAAAAGGAAGAATAGAAACTCAGACTAATAAATAAAATAGATATAATTATTTTGTTTTCATTGTGACAACAGCAAACCATTCCAGCTCTTAGGATTGCGCATCCTTTATTAGCAGAACTGCCAAAATGACACATCTTTCAACAGTTTGTTTGCTCTTGTCACAAGAAATAAATGCTGGCATATTGTGATCAGTTGGTGAAAACAACAAAAACATAGGTACTTGTGAATATAATAATTGGTGAGCTGGAAAACCTTTGTATTTGGACACTGTCTTGAAACCAGGCATTGAATTTTTAGGTTTTGTATTTTGAAGCATAGACTTTTAACCTTTTCCCCCTGTCAGCCCACTGGTCAGTGATGTGGTGGGAAAAATGGGGATGAAAGAGGATAATAATCAATCCAATGACTCACCTTACGGATGTGACCTTTCCACGTGAATCTTTCTATAAACGGCCCCTCTTTGAGTTAATACGATTGCCAGTGTAGCAATGATGAACCCATGTAGGTTCTAAACAGTTATACCAAGCACGCATCACGCCTTCGCTTTTGAGTTCAATAAAAGGAATTATGGAAACGAAAAAACTTTTTTCACGAAAACGAAGAGCGCGGTACAATCGTACAAATGTACAACTCGCCGGTGTCCTGTGAGATAAAGAGCATCGCAGGCGCATCGAGTCCGGAGTCTTTATTAGCGGTAAACCTTCATGTAAGCTACATATACTGTCTTAAAATTAGTTTGTCGCAACAAAAAACTAATAAATTAATTTTTTTGACAAGGGAAAAGTGAGCATTCAAAACACAGAAATAAATATTTCGTCGACATTTTATTCTCCGTTGTTTCCCTTGGGGAGTTACACGGTGCAACACAGTAGTAACTCCCTATAATAATTATAATAATATTCCCTACCGTATTATTATAATTATATTCAGTACAAAACGGTGACAACCACATAACAGGACCACATATAAACAGGCAAGAAATACGCGCAGTTCGTCATTAAATACCAAATTAAAGTTAAGATCCGTGTAGAATGTTTTTCTTTGGGGCTCACTGCGTTCCAGGAGAAGTTGTCCACGTCATCGTTCGGTGCTAAAAAGTACATTTACTAGAGAAAGAAGTTTAAAATTGAATAGAAATGTACCGGGTGGACAATGTCAGGTACAAAGAACTTGGATTGTATTGTTGAGCTTGAACTTGTTGTGTTACACAGTACATGTGAATTGAAATAAACACGTATTATCCGTAGGTGTTATCTGAACGGAATCTAGTCATATCGTCTCCAAGTTTGGGACCATAGAAACGTTCTATTAAATTACGATTTATATTCCTCAAATGTTTTCTCACGGCAATATTTGAATGCCTGGAACAACTACGTGAACAACGAATGAATTTGAATGGTGTGAACAACTAATGAAGTTTGTTTCACTTTTTATGTCTTGTGGTGGATGAAGCGCCGTTGATTTGTTATACACGAATTTTGATTCATTTCGGCTCGCCGAACAATTGGCGCGAGCCGAATGGAAATTTGCCATGAGGAATGAGCGCGCCCGAAATACAGATCACATTTGTATCCCTCTAATTTCCTGTTCGTGGGCGCGTGTTCCACTTTTACCGGCGTAAAAGGGTGATGTTTCTGGGCGAAATTAAAGCTGTTTTATTTTCTATCAACTCCGGCAGTCAATTGTTTACCCTAGTTAAATGTTTAAATATTTAAATGTTTTTAAAGTTTTAAAATCACTTTGTGTGCCGCGAAACGTGGTCTCTTTCGAAGAATTAGAAGGATCGTGAAGGAGATTAACGCGTTTTATAGCCGAAAATAGCTTACTGGTCTTAATATACCTGTTTTACCTCGATTTTTTCATTACACGATCGCCGCGCCAGCGTTGACAAGTAACACAATATCAAATTCTCATACACTCAATGATTGGCTCATAAGGGCGAAAAAAGTAATTATATTTCACACCAAAAAATTTCTCGATAATCTATTTAGCCTAGCGTCCGTGGCAACTACGGCTTCCAGCGGTGTCCAAAAAAAAGTCCTTGAGGGTCCTCATGATGCGGGGATGTCCACCCCCACCACCAGCCCCTCCCCTAGATTCGCCACTAGTTGCGATTGCAGTGGCCCGCTTTGGACTGCCATCTGGAATTTTTTTAACACACTTCGTTGTTTTCACCAATAAAATGTATTCCCAATGTACTTTAACAGATCCTCAACCACAGGGAAAAGAAAGAACATCTAAAGAAAGAAAATGCCCACCACAGCATTCTCATTCTTCAGTTTGCTCTTCGTATTAATAACGAATTGGAAGCCATCGCAAGACGTGATCCCAGAGTCATGTCCAGAAGTCCTCAGATATTCACAAACTATGATAGTATCGTCCAAGACCTACTTAACCAGATGGAAAATAGCTCGGAGACGATGAGGAATCTGCAGGAAAAATTAAGAGAACACAGTGAGCGGATAACCTCTTTAGAGAGAAAGATGGCTTCAGTAAATGTATCGGGTGCAACATCATCTGTTCAACGACTTCACGATCCTGAAGGTAACGTACCAAATACCGACATTACTAGAAGACTGACTAACCTCGAGAACAAAACAGCTGACCACGAAGTGCTTTTAGTGGAAAACAATCGCACCGCATTGGAGACGAGTCGAGAAGTGGGAAATGTTAAAAGACAGATAGAGGGTATCCAGGAAACTGCAAGGAGGATAGAGAGACGAATGGAGTCCATTGAACACACGCTGGCTCTGCGAAATGTCACCCTGGCTGATTTAGAGGAGTATGTCAGGCAACAAGAGTTTTCAAGTTATGATGGTCAGTTGCTGTGGAAAATAACTGAATACGCACGGAAACGAAACGAAGCAGTCAGCGGACAGCAAGTATCTTTTTACAGCCCGTGCTTCTTCACCAGTCGCTATGGATACAAGATGTGCGCGCGAATCTATTTAAACGGTGACGGCATGGGCCGCGGAACACACATCTCTGTGTT
The DNA here is from genome assembly GCA_022457155.1 of Cladopsammia gracilis. Taxonomy (NCBI): domain Eukaryota; kingdom Metazoa; phylum Cnidaria; class Anthozoa; order Scleractinia; family Dendrophylliidae; genus Cladopsammia; species Cladopsammia gracilis. The sequence goes on from JAJGOT010000176.1 coordinate 864,247, forward strand.
CTTTGTTATTATGCGTGGCCAGTACGATGCGTTGCTTCGTTGGCCGTTCAGACAGAAGGTCACTTTTATGTTAATGGATCAGGACAACGTGGAACACGTGATCGACGCCTTCAGGCCTGATCCAAGCAGCTCTTCTTTCCAGAGACCGAGAAGAGAAACAAACATTGCAAGTGGATGCCCCATGTTTTGCTCCCTGACAGAATTAAATAATCACGCTTATGTGCGAGATGACACTATGTTTTTAAAAATAATAGTTGACACATCTGATTTGTAAACATCTGAGTACACTGGACAAAACAATTGAGGATAATGGGTTAAATAATAATCACTTTTAAATGCTTTACCTAAATGCCATTAAGGCCATCCCAATAAAATGTTTAGTTTCCCATCGCCTTCCCTCTCGTGAAAGTGGGTCGGTCGGTCGTGCAAAAAAAAAAAGAGAAATTGACCAAGGAATCCTCAGTCCAGAAAAAGCCTGGATGCTAAGTAGGAAGGCCTGGTTACACGTGTGCTTTCGATTGCCAATGTTTTTACTCCTTATCTACAATGGAGGCTAATAAATTAAATATGAAAGATTTATATTCAAAATAAAGCCTTGATCATATTTAAAACGTAAATTTTGCTTGTCAGAAAGTGTATCTGAAATTATTTTTTGCTTTTCCAAAAAATGGGTCGGTCGGGCGATGGGAAACGAAACATTTTATTGAGATGGCCTAAGACCAGAAAAAAAAACTGAACGCGTGCGACCACATCGGTTTTCGCGCTAAACAAACGCTATGTGGAACGAATATCTACAATACGCTTGAGTTTGCTTCGTTGCAGAATTTGTTTGAAACTTGCAACGAAAATCGTTCTTCGGCTCTATAATTTTATAGAGCTGGCAATTAACAGTCCTTGAACTAATTTCTATATTTACATCCATTCTGTGAAGCAGTGGGCAAGCAAAAAATTCTGGTGTTTGCCCATGAGGGGCTTAGTAATTTCGCACGGAAATGAGCTTTGTTGTTGCTTTTCTTCATCTCCCGATACGTTTTTTAAAGGGTTCATGTAATACGTAAAAAAGCCTTTTCGATCGTATTGCAGTATTTTCATCTTATTATTACTAAACTCTATTTTCTGCAAGTGCACCGCTTACCGCTAGATCAGCTTTGATACGTTCAAGAACTTTTTTCTTCATGATTTCTTGTGGTGAATAAAAATGTGTTCTCGTTATTTTTTCCGCCGGCTATTTATGGGACAAATATTTTGGAACTACGTTTCTGTTTGTCGAAAATGAATTGTTTAAATCTGCCTTTTTAAAAAGATTTTCGTGCTAAATGTAACCATTGAGAACCAAGTATGTTCTAGGTGAAATGAATCGATTTGCTGATAAATAATAAAAAAAACATTGCCGAATCAGGGCGAATTTTTGGCGCGAAAACCTATCGGTCCCGCGTACTTTCTCGCCTTTTTCATGGTCTGAATGTTAACACTAAGGTATTTTTCCATATGTGAAATTTTCCTGCCGTTTTTAATGGGATTTAGGTAAAGCATTTAAAAATTATTTAATCCAATCCTCGATTGTTGTTTCCAGTGTACTATGCATCAGTCAATTTCAGGAGTGCCCATCCCCATCCCCACTCCTAGGAATTAGTTAGGCATGGGTGCTCATCGAATTGATGGGGCCTTAAACGGGGGCTGCACTAGAAATAACTTGCTTGTAGAGGTGGTGTTATATTAAGTTAGACAAAGGTAAACAAATTGTTTATGGCTCTTTTCCTGCTACTTTATTCTTCGGCTTTGTTGCATGGCTGATTTCATATCCGGATATGCGATAACCAAAACGCCTGAGATTCATTAAGTTTTTAAAACAGTCAAGCTGAACTTTTACAGCAGAATATAACTTTTAAATTGTTAAATCAAATGTTTTAATTTTTCAGATTTTTGCTCTTAAAACTGAAAAAAGGAAAGATGTTGATCCAATCAAAAGATTGGAGTTTTGGCGGGAAATTCACATCTCAAAGCATCATATCATTTAAGGTGGCTCGACTGGATTTTTTTGGAGGCGATACCCCCCAAGGTTGAGCATCAACTACGACGTTATTAACAATGCTATGGAAAACGGTCACCGCAGCTGTATTAGATAAAGGTGAAAATTTGTTCACACCAGTGTTAAATTAACATCGGAGTTGCCAAGCAACGTAATGACGCCATGACGTTTTTTACTTGCAGTCGTATGTCTCGGCACCAGGCGGTTTTTTCGCTTGTACCTCCCATAGCCGCCTCGATTATGGCAAAGATTAAACAAATTCCATAAGAGCGTTTTAGATATTTTTGGGGATGAAGTTTTGGGGATAATAAATACAGTGAAAAACATACTATCAACATAATTGGCTGATATCTAAAGAAAGCGATGCGCTTTGGGATTGGAATGCAGTTTCATCTCATAGTAGTTTGATTCCATCTGAAGTCGTGTGTAAAAACGTAAGGGGATTGCTTAGGCCGATTACGAGAAAAAAGGATTTGATTAGTGTGTGTTCAGCTGCTCGTGTTGCCATTTTTGTATGTAATTTGGTCTACGCCTACAAATGTGAAGATAATTTGGAAACCGCTAGATATTTTTTTTTATAATTTGACAATCTCGAGATTAATGATCAGTTTATATGGCCTGCAAGTTTCAAGGACATTGAAATTATGTAAGGCAATAAAATAGGGCCTCCAATGTACCATTTTTTTCCCCGCAGATTTTGCGTTTACAAGTGAGCGTCCTCATTATTCACGGGTATTGTTTTCATGTTTCATATGCACGTGCACAACTTGAGCAAAAAAAAATCATTTGCATCGAACAGAACGCTCGATTGCTTTCCGAAGAATTTTCCGAAACATGCTAATAACTGACTTGAGAATTGCAATAACATTACGCACTCGATGTCACGCTATTACGTGGGTCTAGACTTTTATCCTGCTCTGTTTTTCTGTGGAATAATACCTTAGTGACTATGGCAACTCCGATGTTAATTTAACACTGGTCTGAACAAATTTTCATCTTTATCTAATACAGCTGTGGGGACCGTTTTTCCGTAGCATTGTTAATGACGTAGTAGTTGATTCTGAAACTTGGGGGTATCGCCCCCAAAAAATCCAGTCGAGCCACCTTAAATGGTTTACCATTTAAGATCCTTGTGGCATGTGTTTGACCGATATCCATTAGACTAACTTTGTGACGTCATTTTCGACCAAAAAGGCAAAAGTATGAAAAACAAATACAAAATATTTTTGAAAATGGCAAACTCCAGCGTTTTGGCTACCACATTCATTGGATAATAGCCTGCGTGGCAGGCGCTCGAAGGGGAAGAGGAAGGGGGAGAATAGAGGCGCGCAAGAACGCGAAGGCGCGCGAGGATGGGGAAAGGGAACGCCAGCAATGACGCCATTGTTTTCTCAAACGCGCCTACTAACTTTGAAATGTCTGGCTGTCAAATAATGCTAACTGTGAAATGCCTGTACACGGTGTTACAAGTGTTACACGGTGTTACAGGGTGTTACAGCTTGTTTGCTGGCCATCTTGTCGCTACCGCACAACTTTGGTCCATTCGCCGTGTAACACGTGTAACAGTGTTACATGGAAAAGGTCTAGAATTTTCGTCCCTAAATCGGGCAGCATATGTTTTTTTTTTTACATAAAAACAAAATCGCATGGCTGATGGTAGTAATATTGTAAAGCCTAAACGCGGTCGTCCGAAAAAGGAAACAATTGCAACGACGTGTGTCGAGTCTATCGAACGAGTTTGAAAGTTAAAAATACGGCAATACAAAACCTGCGTAGATTTTTTCAAGCCATCGCTGAAGAACGAATCATCATCATCATCATCATGTCTCATCGAGCCAGTAGGCGCATAAGGCCGAATCATTTGGTGTTATATGGGCTGAGCGGCTAAGAAATGTATCTGGAATTAACATAAATAACTGCCTTGACTCTTCGCAACCATGCTGCAGAGTGTCCGTTGGATGCCAAATCAAACGCTGATACTAAACAACGGAGGTTTATCCTAGCTCCATTGAGACACACTACTCCAGAACTAACTAAGGAGCTAAAAATTATTGCAGGAATTCATGATTTTAATACAGACGCCTCCCATCGCCCCGGCCGCTAGGGGCGTTCGCCCCCCGGGTTCGCCCCTAGCGGCCGGGAGCGATGAGAAGCGGCTGTATTCGCAAGCTATGGAATTATAGACTACGGCTTTTTGAGACTCGGATCTAAGGCGCCTATATCCGTGATGCCGGAAACACTTTCTCACAAGTCTTACACAACGCAGACTTTAGACATTAAATCACGGCCTGAGAAATTTAACGATCCTGGCACTTTAATAGCGATAACAGACTTTACCCGATAAGTATTTATCTTGCAACAAAAGATAGCCAAAGAAACCGCAATGCATGCCAATAGAGCTAACACCGAACAACGGCATAAAGAAAAAAAAAATTCTAACGGCTCTGGACAGCATGAACTCTTTCTTATCAATTTGACAGATAATCCGCGGCCGAGATCAAAAGGTCAACATTATCGAAGATAACAAATTCATAACTGTGATCTTAAGGGGCAATTCTCTCTGAAGTCTTACTGGGCGGAAAGCTATGTTGTACTTTAAGCTTTTAAAATACGTTTTTTGCGAAGAGTGGGAGACGTGTTTAGCCTGTCTATTTTTATACTACTATCTATGGAAAATGAAACTTTTTTCGAAACCAGTCGGTGAAACCGCCACCAGGTCTTTTCCTTCGTACAGTTGTTTCACTGCTGTCTTCTGTTCTTCTTTCAAGTTGAACTTGAGGCCCTTTAAGTTTCCAATTCTAAAAATAATTCCCGTAAAACAAACTCGAAATGTATGTATGCTTCAAAGATCGATCAAGTTACTCAAATAGCGTAATGTTGATTTCAACCAATCGGAACAAGGTATTAAGTAGGTGACTGATACATAAATTGCACGTCATTGCAGGCACGTCATTGCAGGCGTTCCCTTCCCCCTTCCTCGCGCGCCTGAATTCTCCCCATGCCCCTTCCCCTTCGAACGCCAGCCACTTGACGCAGGCTAATTGGATAACTTTTAAGATCAACTTATTATAATCATGCAGGCAGTATTCTCACACCCCAAGCGATCTAAATATATTGAACGGCGTGGTTCAGGGCTGATCATTATTTGTGAAGGCGCAGTAGCCCAGCGCCTGGTTCCGATCAGCAAATGGCGGAGGGTTCAAGGATCGCTATGGAAAATACGTTGTGTTCTGGGGTAAAATACTTAATTCCCACTTGCCTCTCTTTATCTAAGAGTGAAAATGGAAAAACCTGACAAAAGCGCTAAATTGGTAAGAATTTACAAGAAATTTTTGTAACTTCTTCATTGAAGAAAAAAAAAAATTAGAAAATTAAGAGTACTTTTACTGTTCCCACCTTGTTACGGGACAGAAATTCCGGGACAGAAATTCCGGGACAGAATCGAAAGGAAAGGAAGTTGTCCGAAAACTGTTGCATTAACGAGCTGCGTACCATTAAACCGAAAATTTCGGGAAGGAAACCAAATGGAACGGAAATTTTCGGGAAGATCTGTTTCGAAAATTTGAAAGGTTGTCCTCTTTTCTCGAAAATCCCGGTAAAACCAAAAGTTACTGTTCCCTTTGCTGCCGAAATTTTCATAAATTCTTATCGGAATGTTAGGTCAAATGGATCACGCCTATGGTATCGACATCCTTATCAAATGGGAGCAAACAAAGGGGTCACTTTAAACACGACGACGCGCTATAAAAGGCCGGATAGCTCCGCTCCCTGTTTCAGCTCGAGTAAGCTATTTTATTCTAATTATAGTTATCCAAAAATTAGCGCCATAAAAGTTCGAAATTCTTAAAGGAATTCTAAGAATACAAAACAGACCTCAACTTCCTCCATTGTGTTGAAAATGTTACGGGGTTTGCTAAAAGAAACTAGTACAAACAAAGGCAAGTAAACCACACAGACAGACTGCTCAAAAGCTGTCTTTATGATTTCTCCACCGTCCGTACGCGACGACGGTTGATTGACAAATGATCCCGACGTACCTAAGGTACGTTCCTTCCATAGCGCGCGTTTACGTGTTTAAAAACATGGTAAACGCCAATAGTTTGTTGTGCATGAGATGCAGTAAATACTCATACTCGTTTACTATTTTTTAATTAACTGCAAGTTTCTAAGCATTAAATCGGCGACCGCCATTTATTGTAAATCACACTCCAGTGGTCTGCATAAAAATTGACACTCTTAGATATTGTTAGATTGATAGACACAGTATTGAATAATAGATTAGCCTTATTCACAGACAAGCTTCATGGAATACCCCGTTCCAGTTGCAAACGCGCATTTTTGTCACCAAAAAGCAACTTAGCAGACTTAGCTTTAAATTTTAAATTTTTGAAATAACAAGGAAATAGCAAAATAATTTCATTTGTTTATTGTTTCTAGTGAGCGTCAACCGACCGACCAATCAACAAAACTTGTCCAAAACTTAGCGCGATGATTTGGCAGTTATGCCACCGGTTTTACCTGATTGATTAGAGTCTTGACGTTTTAGCAAGATGCGTAGTATACTTTTATGTAAATCAAAGTTACTGTTCTTTTTTTTTAGCAAATTCAACATTTAAGTGAAAAATCGCTTTATAGCGAGGTGGTAGAACTGGTGGTACGCCAGTCAAGTAAAGCATCACTGTATAAATGGAATTTTGTTTAAAGAGATAGTTTTAGTGCACGTGCAATAGAGTTATATTCATTTTTATATTTCAACAAAGAAACAGTTTTGCCTTCTGTTGCAGTATACGCGCAAAAGGATCGGTTATTTCTTTGAAATCATGGATAATATGTATCCTATGGATGCCAGAAAGTAAACGTATAACAAATTTACACTATAACAGTCACAATGTAATGGTAATTAATTTTAACAGAACGGTTTTCACTTGAGTGTCGTGAAACCAAAACCAAATTAATCATTCTGGCCAATCACAACAGACGCATACATTCAAATTAACCAATCAGAACAGACGCATACAATCAAATGAACCAATCAGAAAAGACGCAGACAATCCAATGAACCAATCACAACAGAGGCAGACAATCCAATGAACCAATCAGAACAGAGGCAGACAATCCAATGAACCAATCACAACAGGCGCAGACAATCCAATGAACCAAGCAACTCGAAGTCAATATATGAAGCCAACATCGAGCTCGGGAAAACTATCTGCGCTCAAGGTTTCCTAACCATTCACAGAGCGTAATAATGCAAAACCAAACCAAACGCAAATTACTTTCGGCCTGGCTCATTTGAAAACCACGTTATTGTCTCTCCGAGGCACAAACCTTTCAATCGTCTTTTGAAACTGTTAAAATACCTTTATGAGAGCATTCTTAAGATAGAAAGCTCTTATTTTTTGTTATGACTTTACGATTTTACATGTTAAATTTTTATATGTATATATGTTTTTTTCTGACGTCATAGAGCGTTTTCACTCATGTGGCAAGCAGCTAAGCAAATTTATTGGAACAAACGAAAGTGATTACATAAGAAAAGAGTTCAAATCCCACAGGATTGGCTTGGTACACCAACATGGCCGCCGTGATGTCATGTGAAAACGCTCTATAAGCGCACTGAGTTTCAGTTTATATAAAAAATATTTTCAGTTTGTAATAAAATATTATTTTTTTGTTTTTATTAAGGGAGGAAGTTTAGCAGTTAATAGGTATACGCAATCTAGTCCTAGTTATGTCAACATCCAAATTCTCCTTCACCGATCCCCTTGCATCCTTTATAGTACTAACCGGGAGAACTTGTTTAAATATCCAAGCAGTTCATATTTGGAGATCATACTCTGATTCTTAATATCTAAGTGCTTGATTATGCATTGATATCGCAATGAGTGTTGATGATGAACGCTATTGGGACATGAAGGGTTAAACGATACCTGGCTTCCTGTCTGTCTAGAATGCCCTTCCCTTGGACATTCGATCTGCCAATAGTTTGTCTGCTTTTAAAATTCAAGTCAAGACTTTTTGCTTAGGAAAACGTTTTACTGAACTTAATTCTTTTAATGTAAAGCGCATTAGAACATTGTATGGTTAGTGCGCTATATAAGTCATTATATTATATTATATTATTATAAGGATATAGACTTAATCCTCTGGGTTGTAGCGAACTCAGAAGTATATACGTAATCTAATCGTAGTTACAGTTAAGGGATATGGACTTCTGTACGCTGAAGCGAACTCAGCGGCGACGCAATCCAGTCCTAGTTATTAAAGTACTAGCCTGTGTACAGCCACCCCTCCCCTCAAGGAAATTGGAGAAGGGGAGTCTGTGATTTACCGTTGATAATAGAAAGGATGGATGTATACAGACTTTTTATTGTAAGTATTAGATAATATATGCAATAGTCATATATATAGTCTTACTTTTATCAATTTAGTTAGTCATTATTATTTTTTTGGCTTATCATTAGAAGTGTAATTTTATTCCCTAATGATTAGACTAAAAGTGCAACTGAATTAAATATATGTTAACATTTTTTACCGCTAAATTGTAAAGTAGTTGTATTTTTAACTTTTTGTCACAAAAAACTGTTAAACGCCTTTGGACGGTGACGGAAATAACATTATGTAAACATTTAGTAATATTATTATTTTCATTATAAGATGGTAGGGAAATTGGGTTAGTGAGGCAAAGTACTGATTAGAAATGACTTAGTTTGCACACAAAGCAGTGATCCTATATCGATCTGTGGCTAAATAGGGGTAACCTGTAATTATAGTAATTGGACTTCGTGTCGTACAATTCAGGGAGTAATCGGGCGAGTAATTTCAAATCTGCCGAGCGCGTAGCGCGAGAACGATTTGAAATTACGAGCAGCTCCGACGAGCAGTTCAACATTCCCAATAACTAATAAACGAACTCAAGTTCAGTTGTGAATGACGGCATTCTTTGATCTACTGTCAACTGCACTACTGTACCAGGCATAACTAATCAATGATCAATGACATCAATGAGCAATCAATGGATAATCAATGGGTAATCACTTGATTAATCATTGAGTATTGCCAACACTCAATGAGTAATCAATGATTAATCGAACCCAAAAAATTTTGTGGGTCATTGATTACTCATTGATTACTCATTTTAAACCAACAGAGACTTTCCAATACACCCATTTCTCTTCCTGCCACCCACCAGGGGTCAGAAAAGGGCTAATAAAAGGTGAAGACCTGAGACTTTTAAGAACAAATTCCTCAGCGAAATCATTCGTTGAGAATATCAACAACTTCAAAGCACGCCTCCGTGCACGTGCTAGAGGCTACACTCACAATCTCATTGACAAATGAACGGGAGTCTTCTTTGCAGCAAAAGGAGAACGTGCGAAAAAGAATTCTGCCGTTCGTAACAACGTACCACCTGGCGTTGCCTAATCTTAAAAACATCTTAATGAGCAAATCGCATTTAATTCAGAATCAGAAAGAGCCTCCCCTTATCTCATACAAAAAAAAGGAAAATCCTTGGGGGATATACTTGTTACAGCAAAGCTCTAAAGGTCTCTAAAGGTAACGTTCCACGTTGTCACGAGCTTATATGAGTCGTGTCTGGCCTGTCGACACCTCTTTTCATGCAAATCAATGATTAATCAATAGCATCGATGACTAATCAATGACATCAATGACTAATCAATGACCAAAAATGATTAGTCATTGAGTACTCATTGAGTATTGGCAATACTCGATGAGTACTCATTGTTTAGTCATTGAGTACTCATTGAGTATTGGCAATACTCGATGAGTAATCAATTGATTACTCATTGATTACCCATTGATTACTCATTGATTACATTGATGTCATTGATATCATTGATTAGTTAAGCCTGGTACTGTAGCATCGTCCTATTTTCCGAGTGTCACGCGTTTGTCAGCCGTAACATTGTTAAGTGTTACCCTTGTTAAACAGAAGTCGCTTTATTTATTTATTTATTTATTTATTTTTGTTCTCCATTTGGCTCGTGTAACAGCAGTTTGTTTACCAGTGTCATTACTATTATGGATACCAAGGTTAACTTCTATGTTAGCGTTTCCATTTCTCAGATTACAATCTGAACGATCCACGTCCGGTGGTGGATTCAGATCAATAGCACGTGGTCGTTCAGAACCAGCAAACAAGCAAACAGTGGACCTCCACAGAGCGGCCTGGGAATGATCATGAACAGAACGGATCGATCATTTTTCGGATTTTTGTCCCAGTTAACATAAAAAAAAAAAAAACAATCTGGATTACCTAAATCTGAAAACTGAATTATGTAAAAGAACTACCATCATTAGTTACTACTTCTGTAGAAGTCATTCGGTCGGTTTTGCCAATATTATGCCAAAACCCTCTCTAAAGCAATTCCCACTGTATAAGATCTCAATAGTCCTGTTTCTGCGAATTTCGAAATGAAAAAAAAAATGTTTATTGAAGTATTCGCTAACTAATGAAAAATTGATTTTAACATTTTAAAAGTATTTAAAGTAGAGAAACCGAACGTATAGATCTGAAGAAACTCAGGCCATCATCAGTGATACACGGCCAACCGGGCAAGATGCTTTTATTTTTCTTCGCGACGCGTGACTAAGGCCCAGTTCAAACGTCGAACTTCACATGTGCCGAACCTAATGCAAATTAGCAAGAACAATAGATTTTGCTCATTTGCATTAGGTTCGGCACATGTGAAGTTCGACGTTTGAACTGGGCCTAAGACTTTATTATGAAGATAAATAAGAAACAAAAAACGACAACAACAGACCGTCATATAGATAGCCTGCGTAGCATTCTCCCCGTAGCTCCCTTTCTCTCTCAACACCGACGCGTCGGGCGCGCCCCAAGTCTCCCTTCGTCTTTTTATATATTTTTATATTGAAAAGCGACTGCTTATCAGTTGTCAAAAATGACGATAGTTAACTATAATTATAATTGCCACTCCTTGACAGGGTTTTCGGTAACATTTTAAAGTACCGGATTCATTGGCATGGTGGAACAAACGGACTTGGGCGATTTATTTACACTTGAGAAAATAATTATTTCGTATGAAAGTACCGGACTTTACATGTCAAACGACCGGACGTTTCGTTCGGCCTCAAACGAAATCCCTGCCTTGATTAATGTAGTCTTAGTCTTATAGCAGTTGTTCGCTGTACTCAGCCGGTTGCTACTTCATGGTAAAATTTGATGAAAGAGCGGAGACCTTCAAAGGTACTGAAAAACTTCTTTTCGATAGCTTCTTCTTTTGTTTAGTGAATTATTCGTATTATGAATTAATATTTTAAGTCTTACGTATATGCAAAATAATTTTGATTTATTTTATTTTATAGTGTAGTACTCAGTTTTAGTAGTTGTTACCTTGACCTTGCCTTAGGTTTGTTGCATGTTATTTATTTTCTCAAATAGAGATTGAACTGTTAATAACTGCAGAATAAAGGCTTTTCTGTGATAGCCAAAGCAAAAACATTTAGCCAAAAACAGGTAGCGGGTCGAGGGATTCGAAAAGCGGTTTGTAGTATAATTTTTATTACTTTACGTCTATGGCATTAAAAGCGTTTTTACTTAATCTTTTAGTATTTCGAAAAACAGTCAAATTTAACTACTTTTTAACTGAGAGAAATTCGGAGTCTGAAATTCCATTATAAAGAGGCAGTATTCGTATTCAATACGAATTCTTGTCACCTAGTCTAAAGTGAATGTAATAAGTATTCATAGCGGCTATGCATTTGTATTTCTCAACCCCCCCCCCCCCCCCCCCCCCAAGAAAAAAGAATCCCTACATTGAAATGCTTTTTCGTACATTTTCGTAAAAGAAACTATACAAAACGTAGAGCCCATGGGTTACTGTAACTTAACTTTTCTCAAATTAACTTTATATAGAATGGAATCTAAAATATATTAATATATAATTCCGCTTCCGGAATGCATTTACTTATCCCTTCCTGATGCCCGACTATTGTCTGAGTAGCTATGTTATGAGATAGAAGGCTCTAGAGTAGTACGTTTCTTACTGACGTAAGGTGATATAATTAGAATTCAAAAACTCATTTAATTCATTAGCATATCAGCCAATCAGACAACGCAAATCGATCACGTGTATGAGCCTTTATACCTGGTAATCTACCGTCATTATGAAAAGCAATGAAAAGCCTGGTGGCGGCTTTGATTTCAGTCACAGGGGAGTTCGGGGCTGAATGGGCAAACAATGCAATTATCGCTGAATTTTTAATAAGAATAATTTTAAAATGACCGTGATATTTATATTAAGATCACACGTAATCTTTATATAAAGATTACTGATATGGGTAGTAATTGTTCAGGATTCTTAGTGCAACAAATGGTGACTAATATTTTTGTGCAGTACTGTTTTACGAAATCTGATCTTTCGCCATTCTATTTGGAATCTTCTCAACAAAATAAACAACCAACAGTTTAACAAGTGAGCCGTTATTTGAATGACACCAGCGCCCTCGTGTAAATTGCTAGGTAAGCGACTGGTTCGCAGATGCAAGCTGCTTATTTCTACTCGTTCTCTACCTCTGAAAAAAAAATGTCAGCCGTTTTATCTATGTTTTCCCTTAGAACTATAAAATCCCAAAACTTTCGACAGGAGCAATGGTCACTTCGTCGAAGACGTGGCACAAGTGTTGTATGCTAATCAGTCTAGTCTACTTGTTTTTCTAGTATGCTAATTTCCTCTTTGCACAAAAGCGCAATTGTTTTAATTCCGAAGGGACACGCTTTTGAAAGAATGTTTTTGAAGCCGTTCAAAAAACTCGCAGCACGTGTATTATCAGGTGTAAAAACTCTCGGCTTCGCCTCGAATTTTTAACCCTGATAATGCACTACTGCTCGTTTTTTAAACTATACTAATTGTGAAACGCTTATTTTTAGAACGTCGAGGGTTAAATACTTGTAGGAGGATCACAATTGAAAAATATGCTAAAGATGCGGACATAACCAAACGTCGTCATATCAGGAAAACTTCATGAAAAACCAAAACGACCTACAGTTGGCAGACGTGGTATTTTGAACCTAACTTGGACTGAACTGTGACAGTGCTGTGGTGCATTTGATAATATTAGGGACGGACTCTCCAAATTTGCGCTTTGATAACTAGGCATAAAGCTAAAGCAACTCGGAAATAGCCTTCCGCGTAGGACTTAATTTATTACTCAATTTTTGCGGCTTCTAATTTTTGCGGTTTTTTTACGATCCGCAAAAATTTACTTTTGCCCACTGTCGAAATTTTATGCAAACATCACCTTTTACAAGTAATAATACTACATCAAGTGATACCGTACTATTACTGACCATTACCATGCCAGGAGCATCTGACATTACATTATAATTGCCAGAGCAATCAGCCACACTCGTTTTTCGATTGCACGTACCAAAATGTTACAATTCCAATTGAACGCGACTTCCTGCAAATTGCAAAAATTCATTCCCAGCAAGAAAAAAAAACCAGTCTTTCCCAATCGCAAAATTGGTTCCCGCAAAACACAAATAATCGTCCATCCCGGCGCAAAATTGAACTGCCACAGGGTATTTGCATTAGTTTAATGTATCCTTCGATACTAGTGTATCCGGGACTGCTCTGAAGCCATATTTTAATCATGTATCCGATACCTATAGCATACGGACCACAGGCTTACCATCCTGTGAAACAAAAGAAACAGCAAACTGATCCTTACGGCAGAAAATCAGCTTCTGCTTCTGTTTTTCCGCCGAAAGTATCAGTTTGCCGTTTATTTTGTTTCACTTCGAGTATTAATACTGATCTAGGTCTGCCGGAACCCAGATCCGGCCATTCTCAACGGTTGCAGTGGTCGTGCATTCTATGTTTCTTTTTACCATCCTCTGTTTGTGTGGTGTGCTGTACATCTGTAATGGCCGTATTGGTTTATAAAACTATCTTCACTAAAGGCGAAATTTAGGGCTATAAACTAAGTTTTAACCGCCCTAAATTTCACCTTTAGTGAAGCTAATTTTATAAACCGATACGGTACGGCCATTACAGTTGCACAGTACACCACACAAACAGGGGATGGTAACCCTGTGGTAGGACTACTTCAGTCATTGCTTCATTCGATAGGTAATGTGCTCATTTTACTCAAAGCAATCACGTCGTGGTTTTGAAGCTATTATTGAAAAATCTATTCTATGTACCACTCTATCTCTATAGCTATTAATATCTCTATCTCTATAAATTTCAAACCAATTGAATCATTATAAGGGCGCGAAACCACCTGCGCGATCAGTCTCCATTTTCTTTCGCTTGGTAAACCATTCCCGCTGTTAAAAATTGGTCCTAATCGCGAAATCAAGGCAAAAATATAGAGTACTTTTACATTCATCCTCACCTGCTAGGTGGAGTACCGCCCGGGCGTGCCGCAGTTTGTTGACAGCAGCTGATCTATTTAAAAGATGTTTTTGTACATTCTAAATAACTGGAAGCTTATGAATAAAAAAAGTGTGAGTTAGCTCAATCGAAATCTGACCGTGAAATTAATATCAGCCGATCAAAGTTGGGATAGTGTGCCTCTCAAAAATCATGGTGGGCCACTTATGATGATAGGAAAAATTATCTTCTGTCTGCCACTTTGTCTGACTAGCAGTAAATTAAGTGAAAGCTTATTTATTTTTGCTTGCTTCCTGATCTCGAATAAAACTTGAATTATCTTTGTTTTCTTTCACACACGACGGATACAGGCTGTGAAAATAGACTGTGTCTTCTCAACTGGCCATAAACCGCGTTTGCTTGTTTGCTATCCAATCGGACACATCGAGAGTTCAATTCCCATTTTAGGCATCCTCATTTAAGGTATGTACATTTAAGGTATGTACCTAAAGTGTATATCTTGGGTCTTTGATAGTTATCATCAGTGGAATATACCATCTATATCCTTCTGTTGGGCAATGACCTCTCTTCCGCTCTAATGCTAAGATTCCGTTCCAGTGCTAAGATTCTACTTTCAGGAGGCACTAAATTCTAAGTATATCCGAAATTTAATGACAGTGGTATACAGTTTCAGTCATTTTAACGTTGACAGTCTCCGTATTCAGCGCACACAAAAGATTCAAGAAAATATGGTGTTGTTCTTTTTGCTAGCTAGATGCCTGTCGGAAATTCATCCGGATCGGAACCGCCCGATGTGCACACAATCACTTAGTAGCGATCGTAGCGACCGCAAAAATACCAGAGTGCACTGCGAATTCCTGAGTCATTCCAAGACGGCGATGGCAAGAAACTTGGAAGAAATTCAGCGATACAACTGTTTAAAATAACAAATTCTCCAAAGATTATAAAGACAAGTACATATTTTCATTACGCAAAGCACAGTGAACAATGTGACCTTTAAGAAAAAATGCGAAATTTCGCGTCAAGTTCGCTTCGCGTGACCGTCACACAACGCAACTCGAGCCACAACAACAGAACGATTCAGTTTATTTAGCACCTAAATTTGAATTCTCTGAGTTTTCAAGGGGGTCTGAGTTTTCTAGGTCTGAGGTCTGAGGTCTCAGTTTTCTAGGTTTGCGTTTTCTGGACACCCAGCGCTCATTATGCAGCTATCGCAACGATTGCAGCGATCATATGGAAACCGGTCAACGCAACGACCGCTCAACATCTTTTACCAACAACCAGGCTTAACTGATAAAAATAAATATGGGATAAAAAAAAAATAAAAGACAAACGTCCCTCCATCACTATATTAGCATACCAGTGTCTTCCGCATCCGTCACAGCTTGTCCGTATTGAAACAAGGTGTTTCCTTTCAATTTATACCTGATGTTGGTCAGGTCAGCCGCGTATAGTATTAGTGGTTTTTTTGCGGTCAAAATAGAAAACATCTGTTATCACAGCCTCTGGCGAAAAACATAAAACAATAATTTTTCCATAATAAAATACGTCGTTGTTGGAACATTTCCCGTTGAGGCATTTCAGTTCAACTTTTATTCGCTAAGGTAGCATTTAGGTCACATTTTGACTTTGTGAACAAGCAAAACGTTAACACATAGTTAGGTAGTCACCTAGTAGATCATGTTCTCTTGGTAGTCCCTACCTAAAGCATTTAGATGGCCAATGAAACTTGTCCTGCCTGCTAGGATAACCGGTGGTACCTTGGAAACACATAGACGGAGCAAAGAAGAAATGTGTGATCGAGGGAGTAACTTGTAACCAGGGGCCCGTTTCTCGAAAGTCCCGATAACTTTTCGGGCCCGAAACTGTATTTTAAAATCAGGCGTGCGTTTCTCGAAAGTCCCGAAAACTTTTCTGACCCGAAAAGCTGTGTTACGTGCAAAATGTTTACCAATAAAGATTCGGTTTTTGTTGAATTTGAAAGCTAAGCAATAAAATCTTACGTTTACTACACAACTTTAGCTGATTTGTGGGCTAAAAAGTTCAACGCCTTTCGTAAGAAACTACATTTAAAAAATAGCTTTCGGGCCGGAAAAGTCTTCGGGAGTTTCGAGAAACGCATGCCAGACTTTTCGGGCCCGAAAGCTATTTTTTAAATGTAGTTTCTTACGAAAGGCGTTGAACTTTTTAGCCCACAAATCAGCTTAAGTTGTGTAGTAAACGTAAGATTTTATTGCTTAGCTTTCAAAATCAACAAAAACCGAATCTTTATTGGAAAACATTCTGCACGTAACACAGCTTTTCGGGTCCGAAAAGTTTTCGGGACTTTAGAGAAACGCACGCCAGAATCTATAGAATGGTAAACTTTTCGGGTCCGGAAAGCTATCTTATGTGCGCAATGTTTACATTTAAGGTTAAAATCGTGTTGATTTTGAAAGCAAAGTGATAACATTCTAAGTTGACCGCGAAACAAGTCGGGTTGGTTTGAGGGCTAAAAAATACTTCACCATTCCATAGATCCTGATTTTAAAATACAGTTCCGGGCCCGAAAAGTTATCGGGACTTTCGAGAAACAGGCTCCAGGCCCTTAAAAACATTGTCAATGGAAGTTTACCACGACCCGCAAATTTCTTGGAACTGGTCGAAATAAATTAATTTCTAAGAATCGAATGTGAAATTGCAGGTATTTATCGAGACTTTAACCCATACATCAAACCAATCTAGCTAAGGTATGTTTCCATTTCCTGTATTTTTATTGTTATTGTTTTGTGAACTATCCCATACATATATTTGTAATAGCTGAACGGCCCGTTTTGGTCAAGAAAGTTCGTTATTTTTGTGCTCAGTGTCAACACAACAGCTACAACAGCTTACTGAATTTAACATATCGAGGAAATGCTTTGACTGCATGGTATTTTGATAGATGGTCCAAAAATCTGATCAGATGATGTGCTTTACCTAATATCTAACATTGTTTTCGGGGGTAGTATGATCTAGGGTCTCAGAATGCGGGGGAGGAAGAATAGGAGGCGCGCGACCGCGAAGAAGAAAACATTGGGACTTTCCCGTGCTCACTTCCGCCTCAGACTGTTGCGCGTCTTCTCACTTTTTGCCTTTTTCTTTTGCGCGCTCTTGCTAGTTCTAACACAACCTAAGGGCATGGAATATACTTGCATCCTCAGGATGGTATTACTATAAATAATGTGAGAAGAAGAGAAAGAGAAAGCAAGCTTCTTGTCTACATAAACAGACGGAACGACCTCGTTTCTTGCACTGAAAATGCAAATTGAAGATTTCACTTTCGCTTTCAGTGCGTGATGATATGCGTTTTATATAGACTATACTATTTCATACTATTGAATAGATACTACTTTTTATCAAGTGTACCACATGGGGAAATTACTTTGTCCTTAATTCCGTGTTCCGTACTCCAAGTAACTAACTATTAGTGCGATTTATTAAAGTATTAAAACATTAAGAAACTGAACGGATTTGATCTCCTGCTGCAACCGGAAGTACTTTAGGTTTCGTTCTCAGATGTTCTTAGAGCTATTACTCTTCTTTTTTTATGGAACTATATCGATGAAATTTTGTCACAAAGACTTCTCAGTTTTTTGATCCGACACGAGCATTAACTTTCTCAGTACAAGGTAACGGCCTCAGTACAAGGTACAGTCACGAATGTGCGTTACGAATGTGCGTCACGAATTAGACTACGTACGAGTAGTCAGGGATAGTAGAGCTAGAGAAACGCGAGCGCGCGTGAAAATCACTCCACGCGAGAAAGGCGAGACGCGCGGCGGGGAGAGAGAAAAAGGAGGGACTACAGACAAAGCCCAAGCTTTTGAACTTATGCGTTGCTCTCACAACTCAAAATTCTGATTGGCTCTTCCATGACAATCTGTCAACATCTGTCAAAAACGCGCCAGCCGCTATCAACACTCGACGCATGGCCACCAAACTTTAGGCATGTCTGGAAAAATTCCAAACATAACATCGCTGAAACCGGAACAGACTCACTGTTGGCGGGGAAAGATGTTCTTGCGATACTTTCAATCGGATTTGGGAAAGGTTTAATTTATCAAGTGTATAGCATGGCGCAAACATCTGCGAACGCGAGCGTCCAAATACAAACCCGGCAACTGATGAGGTTCGAGAGGAGAACCGAAACCATGGTCTTGCCTGAATGAAATACAGTCAACTCTCTCGTAAGCGGACACCCTCGGGAATTGAAAAAAGTGTCCGTTAGTAGAGCTGTCCTCTTAAGAAAATTATTCCCATAAGCGGACACCAAAGAAAAATAGGGTGGATGTCCGCTTACGGGAGAGTTATGCGGAGTTATGCGCGGGTTGCTGCCTAATTTAGAAGATTGCAGTTTTGAACCACAGCCAAGGAACACGCCAACACAGTTGCTGGATTAGATGAGATAATTGGTCACATTCCTTTGAGGATGGCTGTATTTGCCACCAAGTTTTTAAAGCGCGGAAGAAGCAAAGGGGCCGCCATCATAATGGGTAAACGTCCCGGGAAATGAACTTGTCAACAGAGGAGTTGGGTACGGTCTGGAAATTCCTTGTAAATACTTTTTTTTATGGTGATGTTAAAACAACTTTCGTGACCGTGGCTCAAGTCCAAGCTTGATTATCTGGGATACAGTGTTCTAGTACAGTCAGTGATTGAAAACAGTAACAAGAAGGAAAGTAGACCATGACAAACGTGGCCATAACTTGATACTACAAATGTTGCGTCGGAGTCTTAATTGTTAATGTCAAACGAACGGACAGCTTGTTTTCCCGCGGACAAATAAAGATTTGACAAAACCGATCCCCACTGTTCTGTTGTTCTGTGATGGTCATATTTGTGCTGATTTATTGCAAATTAAAGACAAATTTCATTGCCAAGAGTCAATTATTATACATGGGGTGTCCGCTTACGAGAGAGCGTAAACAAAAGAAAAATCCGATTTTCACTTTCAAAAGTGTCCGCGTCCGCTTACGAGAGAGTGTCCGCTTACGGGAATGTGTATGGCCGGCCGTTACCGCCAAAAATACAAACATTGCAAATGACTTAGAATAAACATGAATGGTTCAATGGTCTTTTGTAAGTTGGTATAGATGATCTAGAAATGATATAGTTAAAATGTAGTTGGATAGGTTGTCTTTACGTTGTCTTTGGTGGAATGAAATACTCAACCAATAAATGGTTTAGACAGTTTACAAACCTTATAGTCGCCGTTGTCGAAACGGTACAATATAGACACAAATGATCAAGTCTTAAATGTAAATAGTTCAGCTTCCGTTTGTAAAACCACACAGACTAAGTAGAATTGGTGAAAGTAAATGAAAACTGGTCTAGTGTCCAATGTTAAAACGACAAAGTGAAGTCTCAAATGGTTCAGCGTCATGTGAGATGATTTAGTACAATACCAAATGGTCTAACGTAGTGTGAAATGGTTTAACCTACCGACAAATGGTTAATCGTGATTCGAAATGGTTTAACGTAACATCAAATGGTTTAGCGTAATGTGAAATAGTTCAGCGTAATGTGCAATAGTTGACCATAGTTCAGAGTAATGTCAAATGGTTTAGCGTGACACCAAATTGTTTTGCGTAATGTCAAATGGTTTAGCGTGACACCAAATGGTTTTGCGTAATGTCAAATGGTTTAGCGTGACACCAAATGATTTAGCGCCTTAAATGTGAAATGGTTTAGTGTTGCATCAAATGATTCGCGCCGAGACCGCCAAAATGGAACAGCCTGCACTGAAATCTATGTGGGGTACAGGGATGGAAAAAACGGCCGGTGATCGGTAATTACCGATCAAATTTGCCATCCAAAAATGAAATAAAATAATAAAATTTCACAAGAATCAAATCAAATCTTATCTGGACATTGGACAAAGCTTTTTATGGGTGTTGTGGCTCTTAAAAGAGCCGTTCTAAATGGAAAAATGCGCAGTCAATGTCTCAAATCCAGTTTCTCCTCAAATTCATCCAGTTTCACCAACATGGTCATGGTATTTGCCTCCAATGAAAGATAGCAGTCGAAGACAGACGAGAGATCTTGGGAGCCATTGGCCGGCAAACTTTCTAATGTTTCTAGTAGCTGAGTTTTCATTTCCTTCAGGTTTTCTAGTAAATGGAGACGTTGATTGTTGATAAAGTCCTCGAAGTTATCCATAATGGTAATGGCGGCGTCTTCGAACAAGTCTGGCGTACGTGACTAAAACCGCTGTGCAACTTGTACTGCAGATACTCATTTAGAAGAGGGGGGTTTGAAAATTGACATTTGAGGTTGTGGAATTGGAAGCACGAGGGATGAAATTAACATGGCGAATCTCCCAAAACATAGTACTCTTGAGAAATGGATGTCCGAGTCCGGAAATTCGGAACCAACGCTGAGCCGCCGGGGGGGGGGAGGGGGAGGGGGGGGGGGGGGTTGGGCGGAGTCATGATCATTTACTACACCCACGCAAAAAATCACCTATCAATCTGTTTTCCCTTATTTCCATCCCTGGGGGTATGACGTCAACTAGTCTGGAATTTGGCGCGAAAATACTCACGTGCTATGTGCAAGCTTGTAATTCGTTGTGTGCAGTGTAGACTCACTGCCTTCACTTCGTCTTCTATCGTCGACTTTAAAGAAAATCATCCGGTAAGTTTCCCTTTTACCTGATTTTATTTCTCTTAGCCAATTATTATTATTCTGCGACAAATGGTACTCAGTGATGTTTATTGCAACACTGGAGGGCACATTGACACAGATAAATGATGTTCTGCGCGGCCTGTCAAGAATGTTTATTCGGTTTTTAGCAAAACTGAACTTCACCTTCGAGCGATGCCGCTTTTTTTCTTGTTCTAGCCTTCAACTAGCGCCAAACATTTCATGCACAACGGAATAATTTCATTTATTCCGCTAGACATTCACTTATGGGAGCAACTGATGAGGTTCACTGATAGAATAAATTATATAAGAAAGGCTGACTGTACAGTTGGGAAAAAAATTGTATATTTCCAATATTTCGTCAGGCAAGGCCTGACTTCTTCAGGGTAGAACCGAAACTCGAGTCTAAGGGCCTGTTTATATGGTCTCGGGTACGCGAGACAACCCTCCTCCCCGAGACAACTTTGCCGAGCGTTTATATGAGAAATGTTGTCCCTGCTGACCGAGTTAAAAGTTGACCCTACTTAAATATTCACAACGCTGCGTAAATATTCAAATCTAAATACAGCAATCGTATACCTGTTCGTTTGATTTTCTTTCATTCGTTCGATCATTGTGGGCTTTGCTGATTTATATTTCACTTCTTTAACGCGAATTTGTGTTCTTAAACCTAAAATCTTGGCTTTACGTGACACGCAGGACATCGTGAGTTGTCCGGGGTAGGCGAGACAAAGTGTTTATATGAGAAAAAGTTGTCCCGCCTGCCAGGGTTACCCTACCTGCCGAGGCGAGACAACTCGCCCAACCGAGTTGTCTCGCCCCCCCGAGACGAGTTACGATTCTCGTGTAAACGGTTGGTTGAATTTTTCAAAGAAATAAGTGAAAAGTTAGCTCGCCCAGGGTAACTCGGGGGGAGGGTTGTCTCGGGTACCCGAGACCATATAAACAGGCCCTAAAGAATACATGTAATCACTAGGAGAGGGGTGAATAGGAATAGGTTCGCGGATTGGCGGATTTGGCCTTGAAAAGCGCACGGATTGCGGATTTTAGCACATAGATTTTTGTACATAGATTAGATCATTTCACTTCAAGCTGCTCCATTAAAGTGCAGGCTGTTTCAATTCATGTTTGTATTTTTGGCGGTCTCGGCGCGAATCATTTGATGTAACACTAAACCATTTCACATTACGCCAAACCATTTGGTGTCACGCTAAACCATTGACATTACGCAAAACCATTTGGTGTCACGCTAAACCATTTGACATTTAATACGCTGAACTATTGCACATTACGCTGAACTATTTCACATTACGCTAAACCATTTGATGTTACGTTAAACCATTTCGAATCGCGATTAACCATTTGTCGGTAGGTTAAACCATTTCACACTACGTTAGACCGTTTGGTATTGTACCAAATAATTTCACATTACGCTAAACCATTTGATGACTTTGATGTTACTTTAAACCATTTCAAATTACGATTAACCATTTGTCGGTAGGATAAACCATTTCACACTACGTTAGACCGTTTGGTATTGTACTAAATCATCTCATATGACGCTGAACCATTTGAGACTTCACTTTGATTGATTGTAAACAGCTACAGATAATTGTAACCGCAAACCTTAGAAGTATGTAACCGCACGTTTTGTATTTCCTGATGTATGTATAAGGCAATTGTTGTAAGCGGTCAAGCCTCAGAACGGAACGGAATTGAGAGTGTAAAGAACTGAGCGATTAAATAAACCAGTAAAATCGAAAGATACAGTCCTCTGATTGATTGGGAGAACCAGCACCGAGAAATAATCTCGGACAAAGGTCCTCGAAGCAAGATTTTATCCCTTAAAGCTCTTCTTTTTCCACTAAAGCGGCTTCTGAGTATCCCTTATTTAGTATCCCTGTCTTGAGTAGCAAACCGCGAAAACATGCAGGGAAATAACGACTTTACTGCTCCACTAAACACTGCGAAAGATCCAACTTTTAATCCTATCCAGACCGGGGGGGGGGGGGGGGGGGGGGGGCTTTCGGAGCCCGCTCGAACTTTGAAGTTGTGTCGTTTCAAAACGGTCCATGCAATGACCACCAAATTTGGTGGCTTTTCCTAAAATTTATCTGGAAACATTTTCCCGTTAGCGTCCTTTGTCCACCGACATTGACGTTTCCATAGCAACCGCTTTTTGACACCTATGTTTTACAAAATTAGCAAAATTAGCTTTAATCAAGATTATTTCAAAGTTTTCTTATTAAATTAATATTTTCTACCTAATTTAAAGATAATTGATCAAATTATGTGTAATTGTTTATTAAGGTTAATTATTATACATTGGTACCACTAGCTCGATTTTGATTGGCTATAAGCACGCAGCTAAGATAACACAAACTTTGGCCTTGATAATTATCGCTATCATGCTCAACCTCATCCAATAATTGTTAATTAACGGAAATTTTAGGAAAATGTAGAATATGAAATGTCAAAGTCCAGGATGGCGGATCGAAGTTTTACTAAAGGTCTTTTCTCTCTATAATTTTATTATTGGTTCATATTTTGGATTGTGAAACATTTGCCCACAATAAACTAAGCTTTAGCAGTTCATTTGCTTTATTTTTCGGTGTTTTTACCGAAATAAACACGTTTGGACTAATTCAAGATGGCGGATCCAAGATGGCGGATCCAAGATGGCGGACAATAAAATGGGAAATTTGTTTACCTGTCTGTGTAATTCCATTATCTCTGAATATTTATTGTCAAAATATCATAAAAATGTCTTTTTCACTTGAGAAAGCTTTTTTGAATTCATTAGGTACATGAAAAGCCGTAATTTGCAAAGTTATCTGTTCCAGTTTTTAAGAAAATGTACACATCACTTTTATGACGTCACATGCTGTTACCATGGCAACAAAGTGTACGAATTCATTAACTTTTACTCCTGCATCAATATGTGAAAGTTTGGTATGAACACTACCGTTTGTTTCAGTGATATGCCCTATAGAACGTTCAGTTGGATATTTCATTGTATATGACGTCATAATGACGTCACTGTTATTGAGTAGTAATGTACTACACTCTGAGGCTATTGCCTCAGAGCAGGGGGGGGATAGAAAAAAGGCCTGGGACCGAGAAACGATGTTCTCACAACTTGCAAAGCGCTCTTCCTGGTCGGCGGCGTCTTTTTGAGCGGGGCCTGTGTTCAGGTGTTTTCGAAAGTAAAAAGATATGGCGATCTCTGTTTAATCTGTGTGTTTGATGGCCTTTTTGTTGGTACTATTATCGCGAAGTGAAGTTGAGAAAACGTTCAGAGATGACGACTCGTTCCCTAATGGCTCCGAAGCTTCCCGTCGAGGCACAAATCACAACTCGCACAAATTACAGATACGAGTTGAACGCATAGCGAGTTTGCTCGATACGGTAATTCATTTATTCACGGGAACCCAAATATGTCAAGTTGTTTTCGATGTACCGTAGGATACCCGAGTTTTGGGATTCGGACGATAATCAGTTTTATTTATTCGCCTCAGGACCTCTATCTGTTGCCGATAAAATGCGGGTTCAGTGGCTCTAAAACATTACGACAAACACCGCCTCTTCAACCGACTGCTTTTGCAAACTTTCCTGTATATCAGCGCGATGTTTTGAGTTGGGGAGATCTAAAGAAAAGAAAATTTAAAAAATATGTTATTTCATTCGACCCGCAAAAAGTGCTACTTTCCATTGTTGAATTTGTCCTGTATTTATATATCCTGTTAAAAAATAAGGGCACAAATTAACAGCTTTTAAGCTTATAAAAGAAAAGTTTTGTTTTTATTACCTTGTCCTCAAAAGAGGTTTATTTTTTAGATATATGTCAAAAAATAATAATTCATTACTTCTACAATGTATTTTATTTAAAAAAAACAACTCCTTGTGCATCAATAATTTCTGTATAGGTCTGTGAGCTATCTGTGGTATATATTTAAAAGTCCCTCATCTGAAAAACAATAAACAAAAATAAACATAGCTATTAAATATTATCAGTTATTTATATAGCACCATTTCCATCATCCCCCTTTCCTATTATACTCCTATTACTAATACACCCCATTTCTATCATACTCCCATTCCTTTTAATGTCTTAATATCTTTTTATGTTATGGAAATGTTCTATTGCATTTAGTATACCCTGAATATATCACACAAACACTCCCCATTTGCATCAAATTCACCTACCAGTTTTCACTTTTAATATCCAGACAGTCATCCCCAAATTTTCACCGTATCACACATATTAAAACTCCTCATTTCCATCAAATTTCCATTCCCAGACAGTCATCCCAAAGTTTTCACAGGCTTTCTGATGAGCACTCCACTTCACGTTTGTATAGGAATCCCACCCCAGGAGTATCAATTTTTGTGAATGGCAGAGTGAGCATCAATGAACATCCTCAAAGAAAAAATGCATTTGAAGTGAAATTTTAAACTAAACACGACAAAACAAACAAGCAAAAAAACTCTTACTCAAGCGAGTGCGGGCGGCACTGCTAGGCAGCACAGTACAATTTTAAATGCCTCGCAGTAAACACTGACGAAAGCAAGTTTTCACAAAATTGTGTTTTCGCGAAAGTATTTATTTTTATAGGGTTCCAGAATAGAAATGTTGTAATGAAATGGAAAGACCTGAATTTCACTCCAATCAATAAAAAGACGGTAATAAAAGCTGGCTGAAAAAAAAAAACTACATAAAAGCTGGCTGAAAAAAAAAACTACATAAAAGCTGGCTGAAAAAAAACTACATAAAAGCTGGCTGAAAAAAACTACATAGTCAAACGAGGTTTTAGTTGTGAAACAGTACAAACGAATGTCTATCTCCGAGTGAGTGTTTCTACTACAAATACCATAAATCGAACGCCCGATTGACATTTCACACGACAAAAAAATTAGTAGAACGTGAACAATTACTGTATGCTCATCACCCTGTTTTACCACAAAGCTAATTTATTAGCTTTTAGCTTACTAGCTATAGAGGCTTTTTTAATGCGAAGAAATAAACAATTAACATAAAAAATGTTGCCTTACCTTGATCTCAGAGAAACTACTGTGCATTAAAAGCGCCGTCCGTGAAGAAGTAAATTTTCCAAATTGAAGGGGTTCCGTAAAGAACAAAAAACCTTGAATAAACTAAAGAGAAGCCACCGAAAATCGCACTCGCATCGGCCGCCATGTTTTTTGTTTTGTTTGCACTTCGGGATTGACAAACTCTGCTCGTGCGCAGAACACGAATCCGCTGACTGATATCTCCATGATTGCTTTGCAAGTTGTGAGAACATCGCTTGGATTTCATTTAAGAGAATGTATGGGAAGTTGCTTACCCCCCCCCCCCCCAACACCCCCCCCCCCCCCCCCCCCCGCCTCAGAGAATGTAGTACATCACTACTTTCTATCTGCTAGATTTAAAATATGGAAATATTGAATGGAAATATGGAATGGAAATATTAAATGGTAAAATCAAATGAAACTATATGTTAATAAAAACAAATGGTGCGTTTATTCCATTGCGTGATTTCCTTTGCGTGACATGATTCTCGGAAAAACAGGAAGTTGATTTCAACAACCTTTATTCACCCATCAGAGTGGGGTTTTAATATCCATAAGGATATGTTTCGATACAGTTTTCAGATATGTGTTTTATTGCGCGCTTGTCTATACCTTTTCTTCATATTTGTTTACGATTTGTTTGTTTTGTCTGGTTATTTTCTTTTCATTTACCAACGTGAGGTCTTTGATTTCGTTTTTTACCATTTTAATCATATTTGTGTGATTTAGTATTTGGGAATTTTCGTGGTTAAGTCTGAAACCTTTGATAACACATTTCTGTTTATTACTTCCATATATCAAACTATAATTTTTTGGACCACCTGATACAAAAGTGTCTTTTATAATTTCACCATCTAATTCATCTGTGAGATCACCTAACATATCTCCTGTTTCTACTTTCTTACTCTTTGGAGATTCAATGTACACAATACTATCTGTGTCAAAATATAATACTTGTTTACCTAAATAATCTAGTTTTTCATACAACATTAGCCGTGCACTGCTAGTTGTAAAACATGCTACAAAGATGTTAGTATTATATGAATTGTCAACGAACTGATCTTTATACGTATAAGTCATTTGTACCATTTCATTGTTTATGAAATTCATATTTAAATTATCAATGGTATCATCAAGTACTATTTGATAAAATTCATTAATATCAGTTACGTATTTACATTGATTCATATTATTTCGTTGACCAAATTTACCCCATAAACTGTTTAGACACATTTTAGCAATAGCTCGTAAACCTGCATTTTCATTTAATTCACCTAATTCAATATCTATTTTTTTTTGGACATTATTTCTGAAAATCATTTCTTCTTTTTCATTTTTGAAATTATATTTTGTTGATTCAAGTTTAAGCTTCATGAATTTTTTGATATATCCTTTAAATAAATCATTGCTTGACTTTTCAAAATGCCAAACCTCGTATATTTTTATGATTGTATAACCTTTTTCAATGGATTTATTTACTTCATCTGTTGTCCATGTACCTATAAATGATCGCTCATTTTCACTATGCTGACATTTGTCTTGTTGTTTTGTTTTTGCACATGATATACACAGAGGAAACATTAACTTTTCTGATTTTTCACATTTTATTTTCAGAGGTAAAACTGGATGGTATAAATTTCGTGGTGGTAAAATTTTGCATTTTATGAAACCATACCATTTTACGTCGTATTTTTCTGGTGATATTATTTTTTTAGGATGACCTATGGGATATTTTTTGTAGAACTGAACTGTAGGATAAAGAGAACAAAAATCAATATATTTTCCACATTCACCTTCTTTGAATTTATACAATAATTTGGTAGCATTTGTTCGTCCACCATAAAAAGCATCTCTCGGGTTTAACGGTTCGACCACTTCTCGATTCCATTCAACTTTATAATATTTCTGAAAATTTTTTTCGTTTTTTAATTTGCATTCCCACATTTCAATAAGATTGTAACCAGCAGCTATTATTTTGTTATTTTTATCTTGGGTTTTATTATACAAAGTACCCATGTCGCTTTGATTCTTGTTATTGATAACATCAGGTTTGTAACAATCTGGGCATCCATGCCAGAAACAACCTTGAAATTCATAAACAGTATTTGTAGATTCGCAAAAACCATCTACTTTTATTTTGTTATTGATACATTTGATAGCTTTTTCACCACCTTCTAAGGCATGTTGAATTTTAATATTATTTTTCTTGCTGATATAATCCAGCCATGCAATACTAACTGTACTGTGGTTTTCTGTTTGAACAACATTATCAACTACAGCTATGGTATTTTTTGGCATGTAATTTCCTCTATAAATAGCCATACAAACACCAGCTATTGTGATGTATTTTAGTGGATCAATATTTTCTTGGTTCATGAAATCTTGTCTGAATTTTAACATACATCTTCTTAATATATCAACATCTGACCTACAGTATTCAATTATTTCTTTTTTGAAATCGAAAACATAATTTTCATTAACACGGTCATCATACCATTGTAAAAATTTCTCTCTATCTTGTGTTTTCATTTGATTATATCCATAATGTTTTTTAGATGGCATCTCTCCTATATAGTTTTGATTACAATTTTTGTTGAAATAATGTGGAAAATATCCTTTTTTCAACTCGATTAAATCAAATGTTTTAGGGAAAGAGGACAAAGGTTGTTGAATAAAATTTAGGCTGTCGATTATTTTTATTCTTAATTTTGGAATTTCCATCATCATTATTTTTGCACCATTGTAAATACAATAAGGTTTGAATCCATTATCTATACACCATTTAAGAATAAAATGGCTATCGTATCCTTTTGAATTATGAGCCACAAATGTGTAACCTTTATATTTTTCATTGAGAATTCCATTACAAAAACTATTAAAATAAATATCATTGAAGATTGATTCATTACCATTGAAATCATGACAGATAGCCAAATTGACTACATGTGTTCCAGTGTTTTGTGTACATTCGAAATAAAAAAATGAATATTTTTCATTATATGTTCTACATGAATAACAATAATCTTTTTTTAGTATGGATTTATTTAATCTGCAAGGATTTTTAGTGTCTTTGATACAATTACCTCCTTTACATTTTATCTTTTTCATAAAACATTTATGCTTTCTTTCACAATATTTGTTACAGTTATTACACATTTTATATCCACATTTGTGCATTTTTATATATGGTTTCAGTATTATTTGGTTGCATTTTGAACATTTTGCTACACTGTTACATACTGAATCATTGTCATCTTTTTTAGAACGATTACTTGTATGATTTTTAAAACAAACATCACCATGAAAAACACGATTGCAGTGTTTACAGGTGACGTCTTTTCCATCACATTTATTTCCATCTGGAAAATATTTAAAACAAGATAGGCATTTTTGTGGGCATTTGTGTTTGTCACGTCTTGTATAAGCTTTTTTACAACTATGACAGTAATAAGCTACATCTAAAAAAGCTGTCATTGATTTTATGACATCAAAATGATTTCGTGTTTTGTATAAATAGATTTTGTCTGTTTTTCCTTTGTTGGCTGTGTATATGATTTCATTGAAGTGTTCTGAATCGATGATATTAATCTCTGTATCTAAATATGATGCAAAGCTATTGACATCTTCCAAACTGTTTCCATATTCATTTATCTCTACATTACAATTTTCATGTAATTTTATAGCTTCAGTTTCTTGTAGTTTTCGGCTTTTGTTTAATTCATCTTTCAACTGAGTTGTGGTGTAATTCTCAGGGTGTAAATGAGCATAAGCTGTTACAATAGCCCTTGCTAAACATGTTGTGTCATTATTTTTTATTGTGATAATACATTGTTTCCTATTCACTGTTTGTTTGGATAAATATAACCGCCCTTTACCTGTTGGTATTTTCACAGATTGAATAATTATTTTGCAATTTTCTAAATCTATTTCTTTATATTCCAACGTATTAATAACATCTGAAAGTTGATTTAACTTGAAATCAGAAACTTTTAACAATTTTGTTGAGATAGGATGATCTAATTCATCATTTGAAATTACCAATCTGAATGTGTCATTACCTTTTAACTGTCTTTTCTTTATTGTCATTTCAACCATTTTTTCAAAGACACTGAAAACATCATTTTTATTGTTTATGAAATTTTTGCGTACAGAAATTTTGAATTCATTAGTATAAGCGTTGAATTTTTTATTAGCTGTATTTCTGATTTCGGTTATTTTGAATAGAGGTTGGTCATTGGATGATGAATCAAAAATAGTGTCATCGAAATTGAATTCATTTGAGAGCTTAGTTCTCGGTGCTGGAACTGGTTTAATAGTTCTTGGTGCTGGAACTGGTCTTTTAGTTCTTGGTGCTGGCACTGGTTTTTTAGTCCTTGGTGCTGGCACTGGTTTATCCCTGAATTCCAATGGTGGAAGAATTATATTGTTTTCATAATCTTGAACCATTTGATTTACACTCTTACGAGGTGTTGGGATTGGTCTAATTGATTTTACAGTC
This sequence comes from Cladopsammia gracilis, assembly GCA_022457155.1. Taxonomy (NCBI): domain Eukaryota; kingdom Metazoa; phylum Cnidaria; class Anthozoa; order Scleractinia; family Dendrophylliidae; genus Cladopsammia; species Cladopsammia gracilis. The sequence goes on from JAJGOT010000176.1 coordinate 894,893, forward strand.
CTTGGTGTTGGTACTGGTTTGGTATCATCTACCACGATAATTTTAGGCTTTTTATTCTGTTGCTTTAAAAGCAATTTGATGAGTTCTGATTTACTAAGTTTCTTAAGATCGCTCTTGTTCATATTATACTATCATATAATATTATTTTTTTATATATTTTTGAACATTTTCATAAAAAAATTATTTAAACAAATCATTATGTAAAACTATATTATGATGAGTAAGATTGAAATTAATGAATGCGTTTACCGTATTCACCCCGATTATAATTTATACGCTGCTAATGAAGAGGGTTATATTATAAATATAATTAGACAAGTACCAATGAAAGGAGTCAAAAATAATAGTGGTTATTTATTGTGTGGTGTTAGAAAACATGCTCAAAAAGGGAAAAAAACATATTTAACACATAAGTTTATTTGGGAGTGTTTTAATGGTTTAGTAACAGACAATAAAGTTATCGACCATATCAATAATATAAGAGACGATAATAGACTATGTAATCTCCAACTAGTGACACCAAGTGAAAACGTAAAAAAAATCAGCAAAGAATAGAGATTATACATGCAATAAAAATACACGAAACAATCCCAAATGTGTAAAAGCTACTAATTGTAGAACAAATGATGTGATTTATTTTAATAGTATATATTGCTGTTCACAACATCTTGGTATAAATAAAGTGTTGTAAAGTTTAAATGTGATGGATTTAAATATCATAAATCGAGTATATCAAAAAAGGACGGATGTTCATATAAATTCGACTATGTTGAAAAAGAAAATATGCCTGATGATTATTTAAAATCAGCTAATAAACGTCGAAAAAGAGTTTAAGATGAAGACAAAAAAAAAACACCAAAAAGAAGCTGTTAAAAAATGGCAAAATAAAGAATACAAATGTCCAAGATGTAACAAAGTAATGAAAAATAGTAATAAGTTATACCATAATAAAAAATGTAAATAAATAGCCAGAAACAATTATATATTTTTGGCTACATAATAGCAAATAAACAGTATATACTGTATCGTTTGATATAATATATATTAGATAATATTCTCTTAAAACACTTTCATATATCTTTTAAATCCCTAAATGGTATCCAACTGTTAAATTCATCACTATACCCCTTCCACTTCACCAAAGCTTGTTTTTTTTCTTATAGTCTCTTTTGATTACTTTATCAATACGGAATACATCTTGTTTAGCTAATTGTAATTCTTCAGTGTAAAATGATCCTTCTATTGCTTCATTATTGAGATCTTTCAATTTGTATATTATTGGATTGGAATATTGGATTTTATCACCTGTAAATACCTCTTCAGACCAATTTGGAGTATATCCTTTATCAAATACCTTTCTTTTATACTTTGAAATTCTAACCTTATCACCAACTTTGAATTTTACTTTTGATGATGATGGTTCCATATCACCATATAGATTGAAATAAACAGTTCCTTCATTCTTTTTCTTAGATGCTTCAAGCGGTGACATTTTTATTGAACTGTGCTTAGTGTTGTTGTATTTTTTAACCAAATCATCTAAAATATTATGCCAAACAGTATTATTTTGAACTGTGAATTGTTTATACATTCTGGTTTTCAAAGTGCGATTAAAACGTTCAATCACAACAGCTTTACCTTCATTAAAAGTGGAATACATCTCAATATTGTTTTGTTTCAACCACTCCTTGAAAGTTTTATTATAAAATTCAGATCCTTCATCAACCCAGAGATATTTCGGTTTTCTTTTATACTTTTTTATGATGTCGTTAAATGCATCAGTAATTGAAATACCTGTTTTGTTTTTTAGTGGTATAGCCCAAGCAAATTTACTGAATACATCTATTACAGTCAATATGTATTTGAATCCTTTATTCCATTTTGAGAGTTTATCCATAAAAACGAGATCTGCGCTCCAAATATCATCTATTCCATTAACAACAAGACGCTGTGGGAGCGTATACTTGGGCGTCGTTGTATTAGGCATATTGGAGAATAATTGTCTTGGGAATCCGCATGCACGTTATTTCACACGCCGGTTTGATGATAGGGAGTATTCGGATAGTGTGAGCAGTCTCTCTAAAACACTTCTTGAAGACACAGTACACTTAGCGTGCGAGATCGCACGCAAATTAATTAAAAGTAGCGTGTCCATTGTGTCAAAAGACGAGTACATACTGAAAAATACAAATCGATACCTACTTTGTACTTACCGTTGAAAAAAAGGCCGTATGTCAGAGTTTCCCGATGGTTGTTATTGGTTTTAGCTAAATCTTGTAACTAGCTGGTCTGTGTTTCCGACACTTTTGAAGTGAATACAAATGTAGCCCCATTCGGTAAAAAATTCCGGTTCGAGTTTTCGGAATATTCGGTGGTCGAATGGAACGGGTTTAGAACACTTGGATACCGGGACGGCGTGACATATCAAAATGACGAACTTTTTAAATGTTTTCGCGGCTTTAGAACAAGATGATTCCGAAACATTGCTCGTATAAGCGGGCAATTCTGCTTCTATACCAGTCGTTGCTATAGACACGTCTGAAGAATAATAATAACAGTATTTTGAACATAAACTCTCTGCTCCGAGTATCATTTAAAAAAGGCGGGAACAAAACCGACGAGTATAACGGACTTTTACCGAATGTAAACAGACAAAATTAAACACAGTTGATCTTACCGTTGCCAGTTGCAGCTCCAAAGCACGAGTGATGTAATAATAATTGGAGATCGGTACAGAAATACCCACACGATGAAAGACTGTTCGGTCGTCATCTTTCCCGAGTTTTCAGCCTACTTGAGCTTGAGAGACCAGGGCCGTGACAAATTACGAATGGAACACAAAAGTTCTGTAAATTCGGGAATTTCCATCAAAGAGGACAACCTCAAAACGTATTCCTAAAATTTCGGAATTTTCTCCCGAAATTTTTCTGTTCCATTGGATTTCCGACCAAAAATTTCGGAAATTTTGACCGAATGGAAAGCGCCCATAATTGCCTGGTCCGGACCCGAGGTCAAAACAACTTTTCGAATTGAAAGTTTTGCTGGAAGTATTCCCGCCGTTATTATAATAAAGTTTGAATGAAACTTATAAATTTAATCAAAGTTAACGACAGAAGTGATAATTTAGGAGGAGAGAAACAAATTTAGCCCTTTGAAATATATTTTTTCAGTTGAGGTAAAAATGTTGCAATTTGCATAATGTGAAGGTAATTTGAAACCTTTCCAGTAACGCATAACGCAGCTGATTCATAAAACATCTCGCAATCAGACACACGAAAATATATCCAGTTTTTATTCCTCTGTATCCGAAACACAGAAAAGAAAATTAAATGAAAAAGTGATCGCTTTAAGATTATTTTCGCCCGAGAATTATTCACTAGCGGAAGCAAAACTCGCAAGAAACGTCTCGCAAGACACTGCGTGCATTGTTTACATCTTCTCTCGGCGGCGAAGTTTTGCACGCAAAGTCTGTTCCTTCAACTTCACGAAATAAAAATTAATGAAAGGCAAACAACCGAAAGAAGTGAAATTAATTGGGATTCCTACCACGCTTATATTTCTTCCTTCGCTGTTCCACTGTTCACTTCTTATTAAATAAGCGCTATAATGTATGTATTCGTCTAATTATCTTCTTCATGTTCGTTTAAACATGTTTTAGCGGGTTTCCGTCATGAAGGTATCGTAGAATTTAAAAATCGCGAGTGTCAAATACTTTCGCAGTGTCTTCTTGAGTAATTTCCTTACGCATATTGAATATGAAACTGTTAGATGCAACAGAGAAAACACAACTCGCACTTTGTGACGTTCGCCTCGCATCAACAAACAACAGGTGTACTCCACCGCGGTCAAACGAGAGAAATTTGCAAAAGTTAACCAAAGTACTTCAAAGTTAAGGTTGTCATTTTCACTGTTTATTAAAAGTTTCATATATTAATAATACACTGTCAACTCACTAAACGCTTTGAAAGTTTACCAAAAAAAGTTCTAAGCGTTTGAAAACTACGTACCGCAGAACTGTCGGCGCCATTTGCCAACACAATTTTGCTCAGGCACGAAGCGTTTTGATCAGTTTTCAACGATCGAAAAGAAGCTCGTTATTTTGAGCCAGAAAGATGAAAAGATAGTTACATAAACTAATTATTTTACACATCCTTGCCCACGTTTCCACTTGATACTAAATGAATCCCACCAAATAAAACGAAAAACGCCTCGGACGTGTGACTGCGGTGAAGGTTTGAACAATCCCGCCATCCCCAGAGTTGCGCAATACTACACATTTGTGTATGACCAAACTGCATTTTAATACTTGGTCGCTACGCCCAAGTAATAACTCTTCTTGTTTTAAATTTTCGTTTGATTGGCTTATGTAATTCATCGGCTAATTGTTGAGCCCAATCATTTTTACTCAACGCCGCTTTCCGTTTTTTGGCTTCCTTTTTTGTTTAACACCAAGGCCTAATTTCTGTTTTATATCAATCGTGTTTCTAGCCAACCAATGACCCCATTGTCTCTCATCATATGGTACTTCATCTAAAGCTTTGACCATTTTTCTGTCTGCTCTATGGGATCGACTATTTACCGAGATATTGGTCACAGGATGCGCAATCCCGCACAATTTCCCGCACAGTCGACGTTAAATTCCCGCACAATTTGCCCCAAAACTCCCGCACAATTTTAATTTTTTTCCCGCATCCTGTCAGAATTCCTGTAAATTAGCAACCACCACCAGCACAACCGTTCAGTTTGGTCAGTATAACCTTTCACACGACGTGGGAATATAGTATCAAATTAGCTACAAAAGACAAAAACAAAGCCGAATTTCTCCTGTGCCTGGAAGACGTGCCTGGAAGAGGAGGATTGGGGACCGAGGATCGAGGAACACGGATCAATGATAAGAATCAAGAAAACATTTCAAAATAAAAAGTCAAAAATTAAAGATAATGAATAAATAAAATCTTAATTTTCTTTCCTTCCATCGCGCTTTCTAAAATAGGACTGATTTATTCAGGCTTTTATTTATTTATTTACGATTCCTTAGCTCTAAAATTCGAAAATTATTTTGCCGTAGGGTTCTGGGCTTCAAACATAGACCATGAAAGACCCGGCGAAAACTTTAAGGATCGGATGGAATTTGTTGTGTAAAATAAAAACAGGTAATATCGAAAAACAAAAATCAAGGTTTTCTTTAAAAAGCTGTGACCGAATGCCGATGGATCAAGGAATAATAGGATATGTTGATTCAGGCTTATAAGAAGATGGTCTCTCATGCTTGTTGCATTTCAGTGCATTTCAGGCAAACATACGTCTTTGTCGCGTGCAATTTTTTGTGTCAGTAACAGACACTACTTTGATTGGATAGACCATTTTACACCCGTTTGCACTCCCTTATTTGGCCTAGACGGGTATGTGCCGCCCAACAGGGTATGGTTTTCAGTAATTTCACTATTTAGCGTCTTTAACAGGGTGTCTTTCTGAACCGTACCGGGAGCCATGAACAGGGTGTGAACGTTGGCTGTGCGAAGTCTGCAATGTGGTACCAACAACTTTTTAATCTAATTCTATGATGTTTATATAAAAAAATTCTGAATGGGAAACGAAAAACAATGCAGATAACCCACAAACAAACGCAGTTTTGCTTCTCCACGTGTGAATTCAGTTCTCTTAAAGCTCTTTAGAGTGCCGTCGCTTTAAAAAGGAGATCCTGATGTTCTTAATCTTTAACAGGGTGTTATATTTGGGCCGCACTCTTAATCGGGGTCACGAAAAAAGGTCTCTTGGGGTAGAGAAGTGAACAGATTTTGCCTTAATCCCCGCGGGCTTTATAAATCAGCACGAGTAGCGGGAAATTTCATCATTCACGTTTAGAAACTGTGAAAATAAACTAAAAAATTCTTTAAATTCACTTGCTTGTTCATGCAAACAACCAGTGGTTCGGAAAAAAATGAAAAACAAAAAATGAGAAAAAATAAAATTCGCTGACATTCCCGAAATTGTTGAGTTGTATCACATTACTTCACACTTGCAGTTGTGATTAATTAAAACGATCATTACATCACTTGATGATCGACCACTCTTGTGTGCAGTGCGCGGGTACTTTTACGTTTCGGGGGAATGTCAAAAAGAAAATATATTTAGATGTTGTGTCGGGTCGCCTGGAAGAGGCCTCCTCAGGTGGCCCAAGAAGTTCTTCTGAGCAAAGCTGGCTGAGGAAGTATTAGCAGGAACTGAACGAAGAAGACGCACTGCAGAAGGCCATCAAAATGAGCAAGGTACAGACAATTAGGGAACAGTCGTTATACCGGGGTTGTGTAACATCATCTTCGTTCTATAGGAAGCCAAACTGCCGTTTAGATTGCCCTTTTCACAATTACAACTATGACTGAAGAAGAAGGTAAGTAGTTGCTGATTTCACTAAAATTAGTCGAAAGAGGCACCTCAGCCACACCTCGCGCACAATCCAGTTTACGGCCGTTGGCCGGTTCGCACAATTTTTGTGTCGGGAACAAATTTAAGCCATATTTCTACAAAAAAATTATTTTGGCAATCGAAGAAAACAAAACGTACAAGCTAAAGAGTTCTACTGTTGTTGTTCATTGACGATTTGATCAGATTCACTGGAATACACAGAGACGTGACAGCAGGGCAGTGCTTGTTCTGCCAATCTGCATATACAACTTTTTCTGATGGCCCATAAAAATGTGGTCGTATTAACGGGTTGGTCGGGTTAAACAAGGCTTCTCAGATAGGGAAATCAGGGCTGAATGAGCGCTTGTTCGTGACTCCGAAACTGGGTGGTCCAAAGGGGGTGTCCCGTAAACTCACTCAGACTTCAGTCCTCAGACCCGGAAAACTCAGATCAGATATCGATCTCAGACTGGAAAACTCAGACTGGAGATCTCAGACCTGCTGTTAGTTTTTGCCTGTTTGATCGACAGCGATGACCCGGGGAAGATAAATCCCGGGGGAGGGGGTACTTTACAAATTTTTGGGTGGGGGTGTGCCGCTGGGACTCTGCATTTTGAAACCCTACACTAGACTAAACACCGAAAAACCCTACCATATCCTAGACCTATTCCAGACTCGCTATTTTCAAGAAACTCGTTCACTAACAGTTATAGTTAACAGGCCCGTGGAGGTACCCCCTATAATGGACTATACGGGGATGCTCCGCCCGAAACGGGTTCCTTTTTGAGGCTGGAGGTATATGAAAGGGTAGGGATTTTACGAGTTGAAGTATATGAAAGGGTAGGGATTTCACGAAGTGTAGGAAACGGTAGGGAAAACACGAGTTGAAGTATAAAAAGTGTAGGGAAAACTGCCATTTAAGTATTATAAAAAGGGCCTTTCAAAATATATCAAACAGATGCACGTAAAGTCCGTAAAGGCTATATGAAAGGGGTACCATTTTCAATGAAAGGTATGTGAAAGGGGTACCATTTTCAATGAAAAGTATATGAAAGGGGTACCTTTTCTGTCAAAAACGGTATATGAAAGGGTAAGGGTTTGGACCTCGGGGCGGAGCATCCCCGTACAAAACTTTGTTGAGTACCCCCCCCCCCCTCCCCCGGGTTAACAGCAGTCAGTAAAAATGCCGTACTGCCCGCCATACCGATTTTTAAATGCCATTTGCCAGTAAATCTTGTCTAGACTGAATTCTTCACGTAACTGATCAGTTTCGAGGAAAATGATACCCTATTCTAGACCAAAAATCCCTGATTAGCTCATTTATGGGAGTACCCCCCCCCCCCCCGGGCCTACGGCCAACTTCGCCGGATTTGCTATTCGTACGGGAGTCTAAAACTTTCGAAAATTTTCGATGTTATTCTTCACTTTTGCCAATCCATAATATTGTACACGAAGCGCTTCTTGTGGCGATGTTTGTTTAGCTAAGTGTCACGAAATAAATACAGACTCGGCAAACTAGTCTAAGTCAAATCAACATCGCTTACCAGAAGCGCTTCGTAAAACTAAACGAACATTTAATATTGTGGACCAACAAAAGTGAAGAATAACATCGCAAGTTGTCGAAAGTTTTGGACTCCCGTACGAATAGCAAATCCGGTGAAGTTGGCCGTACGGGAGTATTCTTTGACGCAAAAAATTTCTTAGTGTCACGAAATGAGTCGCTCGCGTAGTATACGAGTCTGAGCCAAATCAACATCGCTTTAATACCAGAAACGCTTCGTAAAACTAAAAGAACATTTAATATTGTGGACCAACAAAAGCGAAGAATAACATTAAAAAATTGGCGAAAGTTTTGGACTCCCGTATGAATAGCAAATCGAAGTCCGTCTACGGGTGCCGTACGATAGTCCTGCGTAAATTTATCCCGTTCTAAACCAGTGATCACGGTGTCCGAAAATGACAGCCGAAAGGCCCAAGGTTCAAAGCTCCCTCGTGCCGTCCATTTCTTTCTTTTTTTTTTTTCCTTTTTTCTTCACACTGAACACTATGAAAGTGATCTGCTGTATTTTTCTTTTTCTCTTTTTGCGTTTGTCAAAAAAACCTTCCGTTTAATTTTAAAAAAATATTAAACCGTGTCAGTGTGAAAACATAACATAAGCTTACCGCAATATTGCGTTACGCGTTAGCATTTCTTATTCACGGGTTGGCTCTTAAGGAGCCTTTGATTACTTTTATTACAGAAAACAAATTATAAGTTAGCCAGCTGGGAACTTCAAATTGATCGTTATTCGCGCGTTCAACAAGAGCATGAGTGAAAAACCAGTTACGGGGAGGTAAACAATTGTTGTGGCTGTGAAATGAGAACAATGCTACACTTCACGTTTGGGAATGTAAAATTAACACTTTTTCACCCGTGAAAAGAGAAAAGACGGTCTATTTTCTGTAGAAAAGATCTGGATCCTCCATTAACCACTTTTAAGTTAATAAAAATGAAAGCAACGGTAACTCAAACTTAACTCAAACTTAACTCAAACTTAACTCAAACTCAACTCAAACTCAACTCAAACTCAACTCAACTCGTAACTCGGTCATTAGTATCTCTCTCGCTCTATTCTTGCACTTTCTGTCGTCTTTACAAACACTATAATCAACATCGTGCTGCATGGCAATGGCATCCGTTCTTCCTGTAGGTTGGTCATATATTTCTAATATTTGGCCAGTTGTTGGGTCATATTTCACTTGACTCTCTAAATCATTATAAGGCCCAGTATATTTATGACCGGGTAATGTCCACCCTCCTTTTGGTTTCGGAAGCTTCCCAATGGCCTTATGTATATCAATAGCACCGCCGTGAAGAGGGTCTAGTTTTCGGCTTATATCACCAGTAATACTATCCAAAGCTTGATTTATATATTTGTCAGTCAGACCTTTTAATTTACGTTTTGCAAAATCAGATTTAATGGCCTTTGAAGCACCCATTCTACCGAGATTATAAACACCTTTTAAACCAGCTTTCAAAGCTATTTTACTAAGACTGTGACTACCTTCTATATCAAATAAGCCCGTCCCTTCAGACGGGCCTTTTAGTTTCCCTTTTTTTTAAACAAATTTAGTCTTTGTTATACCACATTCGGCACAAGTGCATTTCAACATAGTTCGACCATTTTTAGTTTTCACATATCGTTCGCTTCCTGGAATACATTGAGTGACTACTTTCTGTTTCACACAAAAAAATTTAAACAATTTATATATATAAGTTAGATATTTCTGAAATAATGTTCGAGGAATGTCTCATTCTTCATTGTGTCATATATGTCAAATACTTGCAACAAATTATAATACGAATTCCCCTTATTCATTTCGTTCAGAAAGTATAAACAGAAGTAGCCACATGTAGACGTTTTTATGTTTTGGATTTGGTTGTTTTGGTGAAGCAGTGTCATATTCCTTCTTTTCGCATGATTTACGATCTCTTGAAATGGAGGCATACCGAAACTATCAAAATAATTTATGACGTTATCTTTTACATAAGTTGTAACCCAATGGCTTCCCCTCATATATGATGGTTCAAGATTGTAAATAAATAATGCTTGGCTATGATTATGTGGAACTCTTTCATCCCTTGACAGAACATCACTGATTGGGATGTTTAAATATCTGCACCATTTTATTAGATCATGATTACTTAACGGGATGTCTTTGTGGAATTTCGGTTTTACAGTATTGCTCCTAGTAGTGGGATGCCATTGAATGGGCTGTTTTTCCCTAATAGCAAGCCTTCGCCTTTTTTGGTTGTCTTTTTCTTTGGAGCTTTTTTTTTTTATCCCCATACCAATTGGATTATCCCATGTACCTATAAATGGAGGTGGTCTATATACACCAATTCTTGGAGCTCCCGTACCCTTTTTCTTACTATTTCCAATTCGAGGAGCACCGCTACCAGTTTTACCCATCAATGAATTTAGAAGGAGTGGAACGCCTATACTCGCTAACAGAGTTCCGAGGAATCCACCTGATTGTGTTTTTGTGGGTTTTACATGAACACCTGAACCTGACTGAAGAGCATTCAATATATCCTGTTTTTGTTTCGTCGTTAAAAGATGCTTATATTCTATCAGCTTATTAATTTTATCTTGGGGTATAAGAAAACCACCCGACTGTACACCTCTTCCAGATATTGCTTTAACCACTTGAGAAGCACCTTCTGAAGCCAAACCAGCAAGAGCTGAAAGACCAAGGGTTTTACCAATAGTAGGTAAAGCTGCACGTCCAAGGGTTAGAATGGTAGTTAACAAACTTCCACCGACTTGTTTTCTAATATTTGTTTTCGCAAGCTTAATGTCCATACCCTTACCCAAATTCCGATTCTTCTCCAACCTTTTTTTCACCATTGCTGGGACATGTAGAGTATCATTACCACGAAGAGAGTCCTTCGTAAGTCTTAGAACAATTGTTTCCCTTTTGTGGTAAGCAATACTCAGATTCTTTTTTTGATTTTCTGAAAGTCTCACATTGATTTCATAAAGTTGAGTCATTTGTTGTATATAATATATGTTATATAATTTTCTGATTATAAAACATATATGAAATAAGGATATTATTATTTGATTAGCAATTTATTACTTTTTTACACTACAACCAATTCATTTCCCACTTTGTCAATAACAACTGTCTCTTCATATAGGACTATAGCATGTACGCTGAAAGGACTATTTGCAGCACTAGCATTGAGTTTATACCTAAAAATCAACTGTTTTGGGTCTCTTGTTACTTTCTCTGCTTGATATGATAGATCGAAATAGATTAGTGGATAGAGACTATTATAATTAGCTAGATTCAACTGGGTTCCGGTGTTGTAATCATTCCTTCTCATCGCATAAGACATTAAATCGTTGAAGATTCTTACTTTACTCTCACTGTCATACTCGGTTTCTGGGTAAAATACACCGTTACCGTATTCCAATCTGCATGTTGTAAGACTGCAAGCATCATCACCCTCATTTACTTTGAAAGTGTCAAACAGGTACGGATTTTCTCCTGCATTGTTTGTTTTAGCTCGTTGTAGATATACAAATATAGCCTTAACATTATCAATACTCGATGAGATTTGGAAGAATCCACTACTATGTGTTGGTGCTGATACTTGATACATTTCTCTGAGATATGTCCATTTATCATCTTTCAAAAAAGAACTAACAAACTTATCATAGAGACTGTCTTTTGGTGTCAATTTTGGCACCCAAAGAAGCAATCTATCAATCACCACTCGACCATCTGCTGCTGCATCTGCCTTAAATATCAATTCATTGTCATTCTGTAACTTTATATTAAACTCGAGTTGCATTGGGACTAACATTCGACCCTCTAGCTCTTCGAAGAAACTGTAACGATTAAGAGGTATGACTACATTGACATTAGCATTCTCTCTAGTCAAAAGACGTCTTGACTCATACCCTGTATTAGTATTGGCTGTGCTGTTATCTGTATCCAAATACCAAAGAGAATTTTTGGCAACGCTACGAGCAAAATCATCACTGTATTCGAGGATGTTCTTTACATTAATCACTTTATGGAGATTGTCAGTATCATACACAATTTTCCCAGCACTTTTAATCATCATGTGACTAATCATACTATGGGCTCCATTAATAACTGTAATCCTTTCTGCATCATAGGCTGTACCATCAGCTAATTTTTGTACCTGGAACTGGACCTCGAAATAAGCATTGTACCAATCGAAAAAGCTCGATCGATCATTAATTGTAAATTTATACCCATTTTTGTCTTGGTGTTGATTGTTAGCTGGGGCTCTGATTACATCATCAAGTTGGAATCGTACCAACTCATATCTTTGCAGATATTCACTTGTTCTAAAAGACATTATATTATTATGTTAGATAATAATTTTACAATTATATACCATAATTTTGTAATATATAGATGTTTTCAATCATTTTATTTATTTGAAGACTCTACGCCTTCTTTTTATACCAGATCCTGATATCAATCTATTGAGTATCATATCAGTACTTTCATCTTGCTGTTGCTGTTTAATGGGTGAGGATGGAAGAAGTGTCTTTTGTCTTGTAGCTCCTTTTCTCAAATTTGCCAATCTTTTCATTATTAGGTCTCCTGACTTCTGTGATACCGCCTTACCCAGTCTCTCACCTGTATGTGATATCCCCGATTCTAATGCCTTCTTTGCTATTGGCTTAGCAAATTTCTTGAAAACAGATGATGCCACACTCTTTAATGGTTTGAAAATATTATCAACGATAAGCCCAGACCCTTTGTGTTGATATACAAATTTACCAAGTTTTGGATGGTAAAATCTTTTGAATTCATACGGTTTCATTATACTATTTTGTTATATTATTCTAAACTTTTCAGAATTAGTGAGAAAGATGTATCTGCTCCATTCAGGTTAACTAATCTTCTTTTTCCATCAGTAATGTATACCCTGATACTACTTATACTATTTTATCGAAACCGATTAGATCATTAAAATTGGAATGTGTCAAATCAAGCCGATAATTCTGAGCTAATGTAACCGTGACCCTAAATGTTGTATTATCGAATTCAAGAGTGATAGGATACGTATCACCAGTTTTTGTTATGTCCTTGATATATGTATTGAAGTCTGTATAATTCCATACTCCGGCTGGAAAGGTGATGTTGTTAAATGTTGAACCACTATCGGAGCTATATTTGATTAATTGATTGTTGTATCCAGCATTAACATTAAACCATGTAAAACTCATATTGATAATTCTGTTAAGACCAATAACATATTGCATATTACGATCTAAAATTATAGGTCTAGTAAATTTTGTTGCAAAATCCTCAGGTTTATTATTCCCTTGATTTTTTACACTATAAGATGATAATACTATCTCTCGTTCCATTTATATAATAAAGTTATATTAATTATATTTTGAAATATTGACTAAACAATTTATTATATTGTGGTCTATTGATTTTTGCAGTCTTTAGTAAAATATCCAGGATAGTTACTCCCATATTTCGCATCTCAATGCTGGTATTCCCTGCCAATCTTTCACCAATAATCAATGCCAATTTTTTCACAAGCTGCTTTATATCATTATAAAACATAATATTTCCACCTCTCTGTTTTTTTTCCCCGGCCTTTGATCCCGGAACCTTTTATTGTTTCCAGTTTAGTCTCATAATGTTTTATGTATTCATTTAAAGTAACTCTTGCGTTGTTTATTCTCTTCCTATACATGTCTCTTTGAGCTTTAGATATATCTCCTTTATTATATTTTTTTGTATTATTGGCTTGTAATGCGTTTAATTGTTTCAATCTAAATTTCGCAACCTTTAAGATCTTATTGTTAATGTAGGTCTTTGTCTTTGTGGGTGTCATATCAGGCTGAGACAATACCTTTTCAACAGAATCATAATTTACAACACCAAGATCATCTAATATGGCAGATGTATCTTGGGCATTCTCTTCGTCTACGAATTCGTCATATTCTGGTGGTGAATAATCAGGTTCCTGTAAGTACTGAGGATCAACATAAATCTCCTTCTTTCCTTCCATAATATCTTGTAAAGATTCTTCATATGTTGGAGGTTTTGGCACCAGTTGTTTATCTTGCTGTGGTGGTACATAATCACCAAAATCAATCAGACCTTCTACATCCATTTCTTCATATGGATCAACTTCAGGCATATAGTCAATACCAGGCTCACCTTTCTTAGGTGGTCGCTTTTTTCTCTGAGGCATCCTCAAATCTAAATTACTGTCAATAACATCATCTAATTTACTAGTAACTGGTTTAAATACCTTAGCCAATGACTCCTGACTGGTCTGCTGACTAATATCATGTTTCGTAATTTTATCATGAACATAATTGATCTTATCCCCTAATTCAGATTTCCTCTTTGCAAGTTCTTTCCACTTTAGTAAACTCATTTATTGTTATATTATTACATTACATAAAAATGAAAATCATATATAAAAAATAACGTTTAACATGGTGTTGTACACTGTGTTGTACACCGTGTTGTACACCGTGTTATACACCATGTTATATTGAAATAATATACCCATATAATATATTAAATGAAAATACCAAATTATGACGTTGAAGACGATGTTGTCTCAAACTTTAAACAGTTATATGAATTCATGCCTGATCGATCATTTCGGATGTTGGTTTGCGGACCCAGCGGTTCTGGTAAAACTAATGCACTAATGCATATGATCATCCATCTGTTGTATTTTGATAAAGTATATCTTTATGCTAAAAACTTAGAGCAGTCTAAGTACCAGAATCTTATGGATATGTTCCAACCAATAAGTGATGAAGTTGGCTATGAAGTTATCGAAGCAAACAATGATGAGATTATTCTCGTTGAAGACATTGACTGTGACTCACAGAAATTAGTAGTATTTGACGATTTCGTATGTAATAAAAACCAAAAACCATTGGTCGACTATTTTATACGAGGGAGACACAAAAATTGCAGTGTGATTTATCTGAGTCAAAGCTACTATAAGACACCAAAAGACATAAGATTGAACTGTTCACATTTCTCTATTTACGAATTCCCAAGTGCTAATGAGAGGAGTCTAATTTGCCGTGAAAACAGTATTCCAAAAGAATTATATGAGAAAGCAACTAAAGAACCATATTCCTTCGTATATATTGATAAGCCACGGAAATTCACAACTAAGAATTTCAATTGAAAAATATAATATAACTCAATTATATATGAGTTACTCAAATGGGCTTTTACCCTCCTCACAATCTACTAACCACCCACAACGTGGATTACCTGGCGTAGGGTTCAAATTAACAGAGGATGGTGATTACGATATGCAAGGTAAAAAATTAGTAAATATAGGACAAGTTACTGGCTTGGATAATGTCGTTGATTTCAATTTTGTTAGAAATACATTTGTTAGTAAGCATTTACCATTAGTTACAGCAAATCTTGATATGAAAAACAATAATATAAGAAATTTAAAAACACCGATTTCAGAAAAAGATGCTGTTAACAAAGAGTATGGAGACACGCATTATTTAAAATTAGATGGAACAACTCATATGACGGGGGATCTTGACCTCAGAGGAAATAAATTAATTTTACCTGGAGAAATTGATATGGATCGAAAACTGATCACAAATATGGATACGGATGAAGATAACGATCTTTCTGCCGTCAATATGATCACTTTAAAAAAGTATCATCCTGATGCTCCAGCTCACACTCATGAAGTGACTAAAGATATTGATTTGAAGGAGATGTACAATATTGTCCAATCAAAACAACAAACATGGCATGATTTGGGAGCCAATTATAACAATCTGGTTTCTTATAATGACGTCAAGAATATCTTTCTCAGCCGCAAAGAGGCGTTTCCAATGGAGACTAGTTTGGATATGGGAAATCACACCATTTTCAATGTGAAAGATCCCGAAGTTGCCGACCAAGGCGCAAACATGCGATATGTGGACAGCCAATCCGCGAAAAAACTTTCGTTGGCAGGTGGAACAATGACTGGAAACCTGGATATGAATTCACAACAAATCAATAATATTGCAGCGCCAACTCTTGAACATCAACCCACGCCAAAATCTTATGTGGATAGAGAACTTAATCTCAAGATAGGAAATGTGGTAGTCCACACGATAGAATTAGAAGAGAAGCTCAAAAAATATGTAAATGAATCACATATCACGTCAACCTCGCACTTGAAAGATGAATTCCGGTATCTGATGGAAAATGTGGATGAATCCAGCTCTGAACATAATATGACAGTGACTGGAATAACTGATTTTTCAAGTTCTCCACATCATTTCAATAAGAAGGCATATAATTTGAAAATAACAAAAGATCCTTTTAATGAATACTCTGGGAGACTTGGATTCAATATGTACAAATTACCAGAAGGAGAATACACTATTTGCATTGAATTCTTCCCCGCGTCAATGGATGGTGTTAGTGTTAATGTCGTGAGCACAAGTCTGAATATCAATCAACAATCAACAAAGAAGTTTTCGAATCCAATTGGTGGCTCTGGGGCCGGTGGCTCCGCCGGTTATACAAGATCCATCATCCACATGCATAAATGGCAGATTTCTCCACCTGAATTCATTTTCCTGGATTTGAACTGGAATGGAACCGCTGAATCAGCTGCAAAAGGAGATGCAAATCTGATCATATATGGTGTCAAAGGTTCTCAACCTGATGTTGAAAGCAGTGTTTATGATGCACCTTTCATTTTTGAAAATCAGAAAATGGTAATGGCAACGGATATTGATATGAATAATCACAATATTGTTAATTCTTCTATAATCACACAACTTCAAACTAAAATAACTCAACTTGAAACCAGGATTTTAAGTCCAAAACTTAAAACTTTTCAAATATTCGATTGGGTAGGTTCTAAAGTAAAACCAGGTTATAAATTTGTAATAAATCTTCCATTTAATTTCAAAATAACAAAAGCTATTTCTGTTTTCACTCCAATTCAAGGTAATCCCACTCCATTTCTAAGATTAAATGATTCATTTTATTCAGCGCCCGATTTAAATATAGTAGAAACCAATAAAAACGCACGTCATATTGACATTTATGGACTATATACAATAAATATCATGTTTTTGGATCAAAGATCTGCAATGGGTCATCCAGTCAAATTTAATATTCATCTTACAGTTTTAGTTGAAGAAATATAAGAAACTTTATTTGCACCTTATAATTGCCATATCAGTGCACTTTTTGAAGAGTTTTAATCACATAGGAAAAACATACACCATATTTTTATATAAAAGCTACATTTAATATAATCAATAAATATACATGCTGAATTTGGAGCAAGCAATTAATTTTTGTAATAAATTTTTCACAACCCAAAAAAACCTACATCCTGATACTAAAGATGAAATATTAAATCGGCTTTAATATATCAATTTTTGTATGTAAACTATTTGAATGAGCCAATATCATTTAACCAAATATTAGAAAAACACTCTGACATTGGATTAATAGGACCAGGTTCTTGTACTCTAAATACCAATTATCAATTTTTAATCAAACATGCTATTTTTCATGATGCATATGGAAGATTTTATAATGACTATGAAAAAGGGCCTGGATACACATATTGCTGCCTTTCATTGCCGAAGAAAATAAAAAGATCTCCAATTATGGGCCAAATAAGTGGTGTATTATATTGCCTCATTTCAAATCCTAAAATATAATTATCCAAATATATAATATAATGACTAAAATAGACATCTTCAATTTTAATCACATAGATAAAAGCATCAGCCAAGAAAAATTATCTGAAATCAAAGCATTGTATAAATTTTATCATAAACGCTTTTGGTGTTATAAGAAGGCTTTCAAATATTTTAAGAGATTGAATTTAATTATAAATGTAACTTCAACAGGCTTAGTAGTTATTGGTACAGTAGCTGGTAGTATCACATTAAATCCTGCTATACTAGCTCCTATTTCTGGAGCTGGTTTAGTGCTAAAAACATACAGTGAAATAAAAAACTATAAAAGGAAAATAGAAATGTCTAAATTCGCATACACAACATATGAAAAAACACTAGTTGATTTACGCTCATGTCTCATAGGAAATCAATTCAACCACACTGTTTTCATCAATGAAATGAGACAGATGAAATTATCATCGATCTTTGTCCTCTTGCTGATAAATTCGAGAAACAGTATGATAAAAAATTCACTTCCGAGTAAACTTTTAGAGTAAATTCTACGATAAACTTTACCATAAATTTTTATTTTGTTGCTCATTCAAAGGGATTTTTCCCTTTACATGACGTATGACTTCCTGTTTTTCTGAGAATCACGCAACAGGTCACCTTTTAATAATTTTGTTGATATCATTCTTTATCAATTCATAAACATGTTTCCACCAAGTCTCATAGAATTTTAATGTCTTCATTGACTTCGTTACTTTAATACTCTTGTATGGAAGCTCAAGCATCCTAAATAATTGCTTGATAACAAATTTAATACTAATCATCCGTTTACGGTTATTGTTAACCTGCGATAATACTTCATTAATTAAAGCGAATATTCTCAGGATTTTCTCTCTATTATCATTACTGATTTGTACATGATTCTGTTGTGCTATATCATTGACAACGTTTAAAATATGATATTTTCTTATATACACACTCTTTATCCTCATTTTATATTTGTTATCATGGAAATCAATATATGAAGATTGTAAATCATAACCATGAACGGAGCCACAATTTTTACAAACTTTCATACCATCATCTTTAATCAAATCTATTTTTTCACAACATGATTCAACAACTTCCGTATTTCTAACAACATCTGCTAATCGTTGGTCACAAAAGGGACAGGTCAACTCTCCCATATTCTTAAATTCATCATGAATTTCCAAATTACAATTCATTCTATACTATTATATGAGATATTATTTTTATGTGACTAACATGCAAATCTTGTTTTGCTTGAAAAAGGTTTTTCCCCTTCCCAATGGAAACAAAAGAGAACAATGGCAAGTGGATTTTGCATCATCCACCATTTGATTGGTTGAGGGAAATCATACGACTGTCTCATGACCTTGAAACGTAATATTATGACTCATTTTCCTGGGGGAACCCCCTATTGTATGACATCATCGACTTCCTGTGTTTCCGAGAATTATGTCACGCAAAGGAAATCACGCAATGGAATAAACGCACCATTTTGTTTTTATTAACATATAGTTTCATTTGATTTTACCATTTAATATTTCCATTCCATATTTCCATTCAATATTTCCATATTTTAAATCCAGCAGATAGAAAGTAGTGATGTACTACATTCTCTGAGGCAATTGCCTCAGAGTGTAGTACATTACTACTTTATTGTTAACAACAAAAACAGTGTTAGTAAACATAAGACTTTTATCAAATAGGATACTGATGAAAGACTGTTTTAGCCAATAAAATCGACTATATGACGTCATAGTGACGTCATGTTACGTCATTATGACACCAAAGTATCTGTAGTTACTAGAATTCATGACAACATTATCCTGTGTAAATTTGGTGGCCGGTCTGGATAGGGTTAAAGTGTTTACCGAGCAGACGACTGTGTAGCTGCGCGTGTGGCGTCATACGCGCATATTTTGCGACGTCATACGCGCCCGCGAATTAGCCCTGCCCAACGGACACACATGTCACGGAGGCGCGCCCGCGAAACATTCTGCTAGCCATGACCATGAAAAATGACGGGCATAGGTTCTATGAGTATGGTGCTGCCGGCAAGTGCTCCGCTATTAAAAGCGTAGTGAACGGAAGCTAAAATTACAGCATTGACTGAGACAAAATTCAACTCTCTCTGCTATAAAGCTTAGATCCTGAAAATTAAAATCCTGCAAAGACAAAACTTAAATAACTGGGCCCAGCGTGACATTAATAGCAGGAAAGACATTCACGGCCAACAGATCATTTTAGATCCTGTTATGTCCTAGTCTCCCACGCAGCCGTTATTTGTCTCGTCACGCAATGCTCCTCCCCACTAACGGCTGCTCAAACCTGAACCACATTCCTTTGCAGATTTAAGCCATTCACAGTTGCAGTGCCATTTTCGGAACTCGCTCGCGCCAAATTCTCTACGCGTGACTCGTCCAATCATAGCCTGCGTTTTATCGTTGACTCAGTTGGATGGCGGCGCTGAATGAAGGTTTTCGTGCAGTGTCAGAAGCAGGCCATTCGTAAAAATAATTTTTGACAATTATTTGCTATTTGTTAACTTGCCGACGGGCTTTTTCTCTCCCGCTCGTGTTTGACCATGTTTGCGAAGAGACGGGTCACAGCGTCGTCGTGGTCTCACCTTTGGTTCGAAGATCGAGAAAGGCGAATATTCTGTCGTGCATGGCTCAACAGAAGAATGGTTGTTATAAAAGGTGACAGGCATAGCACAAATCCTGCTTGTCGCTACAAGCATTTCAGCCCAGCTTTAGAATAAGTCTACCCCAAGTACGTGCCTGAGAGATTTTTCCTTTTAGATCAAAATAAAGATATAACAGGCCTGTTGTTTTAAATGTTTCGAAAATGTTATCGTTTCTTTGATCTTAGGAAAAAATCTCTAGCTGTGATACTGACAGGAGGAATTTACGCTTTCCAGAGCCGTTTAGATTATTTACATGTAGTCATGCAGTCGTTTATTTACTAGCTCTTGGCAAAATAATTGAGTTTATTTGGTTCACTTTGAAAAAGATGCAAGATTAGTAGTAGCTGCTTTTAAAAGTAGGAATTATTTGCTACTTAGGATCAGTTCATTACTCATTCCGTGATTCAGTGTGAGCGCAATTAAGTCTGCGGTTAGTGTAATTTGCGATGTCTGGCACATGGTAAACCGGAAACCACTGGCCTGTTTTTGCGCGAAAACGACGTCATTTTCATTTTGCTGATACATGATTGGTTCGCTGAATTTAACGCAAACACAATGGGAAAGGAATGTGGTTCAGGTTTGAGCAGCCGTTAGTGGGGAGGAGCGTTGCGTGACGAGACAAATGACGGCTGCGTGGGAGACTAGTCATGTCCGTATTTCAAAGAGAAAAGTTAAAGAAATTCAAACCTTTCCTACATAAAAATCTACATGCCAATATTAATGGCGAAAACAACACACCAACCGCCAAAAAAGCCAAAAAAGGACGCTAAAATGAAGTCAAAATCTACAATTCCATGTGCAACACCACGGGAAAACACAACCGACAGATTTGACCTCTAGTCCGTTGCACGCGACTAAAAACTTAATGAACATCCCCCGCCGTTTACTGATGACAAGAGCAATGACAGCTCAATAAGAGAAGGAATCGCATTGGATGCGCTTATAATTGGTTTGAAAGTCGATACAAACTTCACACTCCAAAATCAGTCGAACGTGATGCGATTTTTTCCTACCTTACCTAGTAGTAGCTACAATATCATACGATGTGACTGATGTGATGCCATGCCATGCCATGCCATGCCATGCCATGCAATACAATAATACGATATATCACGTATTATTTAAACACGATAAAGTTTGAAATTAAACTGCTTGTGGGGTCGTGAAAAAATAAAATTACAGATGCTAGCAGTTTTACATCATAATCTCTCACACCCCACTTTATGGGCTCTCCCATCCTTAAGAAAAATCCGTATTTTGGTCTTTATAATTGCATACAATCATAGTACATGTACTATATACTTATTTTCAGTTTACACCTTAATTTTAATTTTAAATTTGACTTCAATTTTAACTTCGACAACCTCACCGGTCGAAAGTTTGGAGTATTTACGGCCTCTTATATTTTCAGAAGAGAATTTTAATTTGTAGCAGGCTTACCAGAAGAACCACTCACATCATGGGCTGCCACGGCAGCAGTCGCATGCATGTTTGGCGGTATATAAGCACCTGGTCTTAAGCAGGTACTATAATGCGAAACTAAAATAAGCTTCAGTGGTGGGTCCAGTTTTCAGAATAGAAAATTTGAGACAAAGCTTATATTTTAGTTGATAACTAATCAAGCAAGGCTGACTGTACAACTGTAGTTATGAATATTCTGCCCAATATTTCGTCAGGCACGGCCTGACTTCCTTTCAGGGCAGCGCTGTAGGAACGAATTTGAAAGTGAGAGGGCACGATCGACTGTTGTCGGCCGAGACCCCTTCTCTACCCCCCAATTTTTTTTTAATTTTCACCCGAAAAGTGGGGGGGGGGGGGCGCACAGGCCTACCCGGCCACCCCTACTCCTACGGGCCTGCAGGGAATAAAATGACCTACGGGAAAGACGTTACAATTTAAATCGCCAAGAGACAAAAGAATATAAGATTATTTTCTGACTAGATCCACCAGGATCCGACGCCTTTTCATTGTCCGTTGGCCCTTGCAGATATTTCCAAAGTTTTATTATTTTGGTACAATGTAATGAGTTAATTTATTTCATAAAATACAAATATTCTTCTAGCTAATGGTTAAATGTAACAGTGTGTACATGAGAAGAGATCTAAAACTTTCAAGCACTTTGAATGCTTGATGTCGTTTTTTATACATATTGAACTACAAGAAACCAAAGAAAAACATTTCATGTCATATACTCTTTCATATGAAACCCAGGCCTTATCACTCTTCTCATTCTGTTGTTGGACAGAGGGGGATGGAGTAATTACTTTAAATACATGTTGTTGTTGTTGTTGTTGTTGTTTTATTAATATGACTAAAGCAGTATTGCCACCTTAAAAAATCTAGTTCAGATCTGATGTGAATCCCCACTGGTTTAAATTTGAATCCACCTATTTCTTTACAAAACTGCACGAACAGTCATTAACACTGAAATAGGATTTCACATCCATTGCTGGTTACAAGAAAACGCCAATAAATTCAAAAGAGGAAGGCTCTACCTCCCCACATGACATCACGTCACAAAACTCTCCACGATTCTTGGAATATTTTGGCAGCCTTGTCCAGTTTTTTCAACTCACGAGTGACTAAATACAGGAATTGCACCGACCAGCGGTTTGAGTGAAAACATGGTTTGGTGTGTGGGTGTTCATTCTCGCGGGCTCAAAAATCTGATTTCATTTCAGACTTTGACTGTGGTGCAATTCCTTTATTTAGTTGCTTGTTTCAACTCTCGCCCCGCCATTTTAAAAGAGGACAAGGACCTGGGAATGAGGGTGGAGTCCATTCTCGTCAACAGAGCCGCAATCCCGATCCCCTTTAAACAAATATATTAGGCGAATTGTTCTCTATGAAGTAAAATATATATTTGCTCATATGATTATATACACGCAAATTATTAGCCTATACCCGGCTTCTTTGGGTTTCAGGGGGATGTTACAAGAAATTTCAGCAGTTCAAAACCCTAGGTACTTGCAACCTGTTGCCCGGCCAACAAAATGCTGCGTTAAAAATATGATTTGTCTGTGAGAAAGCCGATGTGTGTTCAGTTGTCATCTTGTTGCTTCTCGTGGCCTAAGTGCTCTTGTAGAGACAATGAACTTTAATTTCATTTGGAAGGGTTAGGCTTAGATTTTTAGATTGTGACTGTAATCGCAGGAGCATTTTACACTGTTGCTAAAATATATGGCTGCATCCCAAGTTTAGAAACCAGGTATTTTTTTTCTCAGGTGGATAATTAGTAACAATACCGGAAAAACATCCATTAAGGGGACACCTTCATTAAGAGGTTTCTCCTGGTCGGTGTCCCTTTTTTCCTGTATTCTCAAAGGAGCAAAGTTGAAAATACTCTGGTTGCCAGAGGCTAGCTTTTCTCGGTGGATTAAGAGCTGGTGACGTAACGTGCATAAGGCCCCTATTGTATTCAGATTATTGCTGGATATTGCAAATAATGTAGTTGCAATATTCGTTACAATGCTAGAATCATTGTCACAAGTCGTTGCGAAACACTGATCCCCGTTCAGGCACTGGGATCTCATTCAATTTTCAAAACAATTAACAAAGCATGGGCGGGGAAAAGGTAGGGACAGGCTTTAAAATAGACAGTGTTCCAAGATATTGACAGTAATTGTAGCTCCTCAATATAGATTTTTTTAAGATGGGAGAGGACTGGGACTAGTATCCGGTTTCTCGGAAAAGCACACGACTTCTAAGAACAGGAAAAACGCTATTTTTCTGTTAAATCGATGGTCTTTTAGTGTATAAAAGCCATATAACATCAAATGAAGTGAGGTATGTTACACTTTGAATTCGTATGTGTTTTTCTTTTGGATTTTCGGAAGATATTTTAGCTGAGATGTTAACTAAAGGAAAATTTGTTTAGGAAACGACAGCAACCGGAAGTTAGTGCTAACCTATTTCTTACAGTCAAAATACTCAGCGATATCAAACTTCCAACTTTTAAAAGGAATGTCATGAAAATACTGCACAATAAATATCGATCGCGTATTCTACGGACTTGGAATTACATTGTACTGTTTTCCTATATCATTTTAGTGCCTTTAAAGAAAACTTTGTAAACGGCTAAACGCTAATAGAGTTTGATCCTTCTGAATTTTGTAGCTGAATAAGTACCCTAAATCGTACCCTAAACGACATTTTGTATCCCTCCAAAAACAAAAGGCGTCAAAATTTCCGATGTTGCGAAAGTTTGAGGCCTCAAGCATGTTACAAGGTTGTCTTATTGGTCTACAAAGCTCTTAATGGTGCTGCACCTCGCTACCTCAGAGACTTACTCAAATACCAAACATCTTCGCGTAATCATCGTCGATCATCGTCGAGATCATCGATCAATCATCGAGATCATCGTCTCAGCAACTCTTGGCAACTCCAAAAGCTAGACTTAACAAACATAAGGAGAAAGAGACTTTGCTGTGCCAGCACCAAAACTATGGAACACTAGCTATTCCATTTGACTTGAGGTCTAGTGATTCCATCGACATTTGTAAAAGACATTTAAAAACTACCTTTTTAAACTAGCTTTTTAACGTTCCTTAACGTAACTTAATATTATTATCATCATTATAACTTTATATCATTTATTATTATCATTATTATTGTTATTTTTATTATCGCCATCAGGACAGATGACTAGCTAGGGACGAGTCAGACATCAATAGCAAATTGTTATATTGCAGCCTTGAAGACGTACAATTATATAATATACCATGAAATGTAGCCATTAATTACTCAATAGACCAATTCCGATATATTAAAATTTATACTTGGCTCCAAGGCTTAGGGAAATAAAACAAAACAAATTAATTATTCATCCCTGAACCTCGATGTGATTTCTTTTGTTTTATTCCCCTAAGCCTCGGAGCCAAGTATGAATTTTAATATATCGGAATTGGTCTATTCGAAACAGCTATTCTACAGGATTGTGCACTAAGAGAATTTCTAACTTTGACATTTGCAGAAAAGTTTGACTGTCCTAAAATCACGAGGTTTTACGACCCAGAAGGAAGATCGTCGCTGCATTTGGAGTTTAGCGGTAAGGAACTACCGTAAAGTATGGAGTGTCGCGTACCAGTAGAGTAATGAAGAGTGGTCTTCAATTTATTGTCGTAAAACGTAAAGCAATCATAATAAACGAATCAGAACTGAAGAATCAGAACTCGAAACAAATACATCAGCCGGGGCCAAGCGGAGAAAAACGCGTGCGAGCAAATCACGATTAGTTTTGATTTTGCTTCTGATTGGTTGAGAAATGGCGAGAGATTTTTAAACCAATCACAAAGCTTAGCTATTGAAAACTAAGGCAATGGCTAAACTTCTTTCGACGTTAGCTCCATAGAAAACTTCTCTTCTGTTCTCTTTTATAAAATCCAACTTATTAGAACCAATCCCAATGAGACTGAGAAAAACACAAATTTAATACACAATATCGGGTGTAGTGTTTTCTATTTTTACCCTAGGAATTCTTAGGATTATTTTAATCTATGCTCTTATTTTAATTGTTTTTACAAATAAGAAACACGAGGAAGGACTTGTTTATACAATTACACTTTTACAATATAAAACACGTAAATGAAGTGATTGATCGTTCAGGCCACTTACCTAAACAATAGCCACTATTTTTTTTTTCGCCTGGCGTCGGTCTATTGATCTTCTCCTACTGTTAAATTTTCCTATAATGGCTAACTCTCCACAAAGGCAACGACCGCCAAACTACGTCCCCAACCCCCAAAATAACCTCTTCATAACGGCCACACATTTCACAGTTGAAGAAGTTTGTAAATAATAAGCTCTTAAGTTAAGCAGCACATCATGAGGAGGGATCATCCAAATGATCAACATGTAGTGTCGGGTTCTTGAGGTGTCAGGAAGGCACATTAAAGCTAGCTAAGCCAGTTAATATGAAACAGCCCTGGTCTTATCACACTTATTATTCTGTTATTGGACAGAAGCAGATGGAGTAATTATTTTTGAAATAAGAGTTTATTGTTTTAATTTATTACGACGTAACTTGTGGTGTACCTACCACTCCGCTGTAATATATATGAGGCGGTGGTATAGCTGGCAACATGAAAAATCGATTGGCTGTGAAGAGGTCGTATGTTCAGTTGTCATTTTTCTGCTTCTCGTGTCCTAAGTGGTCTTGTAGAGACAAGAAATTTGAATTTCATTTAGATTGAAGGGAAAGAGGGAAAGGGAGCGTCGGCGTCCCATTGGTTTTGGCTTTGGTTATAGAACCCTATGGCAAACCGTAGGAGGATTGACCTACTTACACATGTTAATGACGTGCTATGGCAGTGGACAGTCCCAACTTGGGGGACCAAGGGGCTAGCATTTATTTCATATCCTACCCTATTTGGCACGGTTGAATCTAATCCCCAGCTGACAAAGCTCCAGGGTTTACAGAGACACTTCTTTCGCCACGTCAAGGTCATAGCCTAGTATGAGGTATTAGATTGTTAAGTTATGTAATTGCGTTCGACGATAGGAGAACGCTATCTATTCTGGTCGGGTATCGTCTGAGCGCAGGGGATTGTGGGAGGAATTGGGCTGCATGCCATGCGATTTCGAGGTTTGGACTGGCTGACCACTCGCCTCAATTTCATGCGCAATTGATTATGCGCAATAATTGTGCTTTGATGATGTGCAATTAGCCAAGCAATTAGCCTCGCAAATAGCAATTAGCCTAGCTTTGACGCGTGTACTCAAGTGGTAATGCCTTCATCTTTCGCTTTCGCTTTCGCTTCCGCTCGCGTCAGCTCGCTGCTCGTGTGTGAAATGGTTGGCTTTGGTTACTTTAGGGGTGCCATGCTATATAGCGAAAGCAACTGCATTAGTGGAACGGTTGGCTTTGTTTACTTTTAGGGGTGCAATGCTATATAGCGAAAGCAACTGTATTAGCGCGCGCTAAAACAGAATTAATGTCGCGATCATATGGCGAATAAAATTGTTGTTTTGAGAGACAACAATAAATATTATTGAGTTTTTAAACGTAGTAATTTCTCTCGAGTCAGCAAACTTAGTTTTTGCACATAACTTAACTGCTGGGCACCCTTAATTTTATAGTTGCACTCTTTTCGGGCTCCCTATGATAACTCTTAGAGCACAGCCTTGACAACTGCCACTCCTTGAACCCCCCCCCCCCCCCAAACCAACGCCTATTGGTCCTCACCTCCACCTGCCAGTTCCTCACCACCTAGTACCATCACCCCGCCCTGTCGAACGCACACCCCTAATTTCCAATTACTACTAGTTGTAGTTCTTTAAACATGCATTTGAAAATATCCAAAATATAAGTGAAATGTAATATAAGATAGTTGAAGTTGTGCGCGCCTGCTATAGATGAGTGTACGTACTCACCTGCTTTTCCTCAGTTCACTGAACTCGCTTGGCATCCATACCGTCTCCGCCTCCTCGAGACAGAAGAAATTGCGGACGACCTACAATAGCACCACTCAGAGACTGACAAATCAAGATATAGCATTTACAGTGTCTACTATAGTTTAATACTGATGAAATAAAGTCTTTTTTTAACTGTGGCCTGCGTAGCTGCCTGGAATGTTTGCGCGATCACGCGAGGACAAAGCTCGGCATTGTTCGCGCGATCACGCGATTCAGGTTTGCGTCCAGGATTGTTCGCGGACAAAGCTCGGGATTTTTCGCGCGATCACGCGAGGAGAAAATTCAGGATTGTTCGCGCGATCGCGCGAGGACAAAGCTGACGTAACGTTAGGGGATATTTTGTAGATGGAGCCGTTATTACGAGCTGAGAGAAGCCACGAGAGGGAATCTAAGCTTGTCTCTGCCACATTCGCCTCGCGATTTCGCCGCTCACGGTATCTGTGGAATCTGGCCAGCTACGCAGGCTGTAATAGACTGCTAGCTGTCCCTTTTCAGTCAATCAAGCGGGCGAACTTATCACGAAAAGAAGCTCCGCGAGACTGGAGCGAGCGAACGAGCCGAGGGGCTCTAGTTGCCGATCACGTAATTGTTCGCCCGCTCGACTATCCAGAGAGGGACTGCTAGCAGTCTAAGGCTGTAAAAACGTCATGGAGCAAAGTTATGCTCACTGTCATGCAATAGCAGTTATGCATATTTACATAAGACTTGCTTATTTTACTTCCAAACCGCGCTCTCGAAGTGTAAACTGACCTGCGACAATCCTATCAATGTCAAAGATACCCTGGATGCCAAATTGCAAAGCCTTTTCTCGCGCTTGATGAATTATGAGCTAGTAACGTAACATGCAAAGCCAGGTTGCGTAATGTATAATCTGGTAGGTCTCTTATAACGGGATTTGTGTTAATCAGATAAAGTTAATCAGATATCTATTTCCGGATGGTTGATATATAAAGCCGGCAGATTTTCTGTCGGTTGCATTAATTTGCGCTTGCGTAAGCAGACGTTAAAGGAAAGTAAGTCGATTACGCTTGCATTCTTCGACGAAATGTGCGACGGGCAACCCCTTAGACATTTGGGATAACGTTTTCGCTAAACACTTGCGCCAAGTCATGCGTAGAAAATCAAATTTAATCAAGTTTCAGATTTAAAATCTGAGGTAGGCTTAAAATAGAGTACAAGACTCCTTAAAAGCAGAAAGCAGGGTACGGCAGCAATTTTGGCTCGTTTATAATCAGCATAACGAGCATACTGATTTGAGAGCCTGATAGAATATTCGAATTCGTAAGCCTATAAAAAAAGTAGTCAACATATACCCGATCTACTCTCCTTTTCCACTGAGGGAAAATGTTATGCCTGGCGATATATTAAATTATACAAACTGGTTATTCATTTTTTTTTTTTTTTTTTTTTTTTTTTTTTTTTTGCAGAATAGTACTACAGTTTTGCAATAAAACGGCTATTTCTAGGGTTCTTTCATAATATTTACAAGTATAGCTATCCGTGAGTAAAACCTGTAAAACTTAGTCAAGCTGTTTTATTGTTGAATGCGGTTGTTGTTGCGGGTGTTTTGCTCGGTATCAGAAGTATTGTCTGTTGTTTTATTTGATTGAAAGCTAGTCACACGGTTCTGGTCGCAGAGTGTGGACCAAAAAGTACATGGTGGTCGTTTGCTTATGTTTTGTAATCAAATACAACTCATTACCGCGTTGCGACGTCTCATGTCGAGCTAGTATTTTCAAATAATCCTCTCATGAGATGCCCACTGATTTTCAGTACTCATCCTTCTTCCCAAGGGGCTTCTCGGTTTTCTAAATGGAGGTTTGCGAGTGAGAACTTCTCCCGCCGGAGCCGCCATATTAAAAACCGAGAAGACCCTGGGGACGAGGTTGTTTAGTACTCACTTCGCTCATTCGCATCGCCTGCATCGCCTGCAACAGTGCTCACATCTTCGCTCATTCGCATCGCCTGCATCGCCTGCAACAGTGCTCACATCTTCGCTCATTCGCATCGCCTGAAACAGTGCTCACATTTTCGCTCATTCGTCTGCAACAGAAAATAGAGATTTCGAATCTACCTTAGTACTCATCAATAGGAGATAGAAGAGAGAATTAAGAAATTATTTAAGTTTCCACTGACCGTTTGAAAAGCCGCAAGTTTGACACCCGCGGGTCAGTTGTTGAATTCTGTGGGTCACCATGGTCACGTACAGATCCGACAGCCAGCGCCGGAACGTTTTGACTTGCTACCATAATCATAGCCTGCTCCAGGCTTTCAGATAGTGGGAACTATAATCTAACAGAACACGAAGAAGTCATCAAAACTTAAGGTTTCGTATCATACGAAACCTCTATCGATGCGCGCAATGCATCTACAGGTATATATAAATTGTAATTAATGAAAATCTCACATTTTGGAACGTTGCAATCTGTTAACTGAGGTTGAATCAAGCTCTTCAATCTCCCTTAAGCAGATCAGTTTGATAAGCATCAACGTTGTTTTGCAGACTAGAATCGGGTCACTTTAAAACATTTCAAACAATCACAGACATATTAAAGTACAAGCGGACAGCGAACGTCTTCACGAATAAACTCAAGAGCTGTTGGCGTACGACACACAAGTTCAATGCGAAACCATTGCAAGTTGCGAACCTTCGGCGAAACTGCCAATAAGTTACTTTCCATCAAGTTAACTAGTGAACGATTTTGAAAAGGTTTTTGTACTCGACAATTCTGAATCAGCCTGTCGACACAGCTAGAAACTGACAAGGTTCAACTTGGTGCTGCAACTGAGCTTGGGTTCAGTGATGTCGTGGCATCACTGAAAATCCTCCCTAGCAGAACTATTGATTATTTATTTTACTGTATACAGGCCGGGAATAGTATGATCCTTTTATGGATTAAGGATTCAAAACAACGTACGGTCAGGCATATGATACCCTTCGGTAGGAAAAATTAAACAAATTAAAATAAAGTTGTAGGAATTTCAGTTGAAATCCCCGAGTTCGCTCTCACTGCTTCCGAATCGAATTGGAATTTTGAAATGCTGTTTTTTGTTGAGGGAGAAAATCCGGAGTACCCAGAGTCTCTGAGATCACCCCACCAACACTAAATTCCTGGCGGCAACCCTGGATAAACTTTCATATCGTGGAACTAACGAAGATTATAATGAAAATGAACTTAAACTTCCCTTCCTCTTAGCCATATTTTATAATAAACATATAAAAAAGGGGATTTGCTGGAGCATACCCGATTTCTGCCATCGTATACACGCAGCAATTTACTTTCTATCAGAAGCTGCTAGTTATGCATGTGATTCAATTCCTACAGTTACCATCCTCCTCTCGGGCAACCTCCGGGACAAAGTCGGCCCTTGTGGCCCTGGGGTGGGGAATTTTGCAAGTACTCTTGTCCCGGGGGTAGGGGTGGGGATAATCTACGTGCGCAGGGAATTATGAGGCGAAAATTTCGTCAAAGCACATGGCGGACGACATGACTCAACAAGCGTACTTCTTTGCTGGGAGATCCTTACAATTTGTTAGTAATTGGCTGGAAGAAAACAATTTGGCAAAATTAAACCCCGTATTTGAAGCGATGACAGCCAAAGAAACGCGAGAAAAACAATGGGAGAGATGCCTCCTGATCTTTGTAGCCATACGAGTTTAGTCCAGTCAATGTCTATTTTGTAAACTGTTCGGTGGATTTATATAATAAATATTTCTGTCTTCTTAAGAAACGGTGCAGCTTGCTTTTGAGTGTCCCGGGGGTGGGGAATTACCTCTTTCTTTGTGCCCGGGGGTGGGGAATAGGACGCCAAGTGAAGAAAAAATGGCAAATCCCCAGGGGTGTGCCCAGGGGGGGGGATGGTAACTGTAGGAATTGAACCATGCATTACAGCGTATCCTGCCTGCAATGACACTTCCTATTTAGGAGTCGTTTGCGAGCAGGCTATTCATAGTGTGAATTGGAGACAACCGCTGATATTTCACTATTGTGTACACCCAAGGTCACCGGAAAAATAACGTGGGGGCATTTCCGATCACGCATTTCCGATCACATTTGCGGTCACGCAACTAAGCTCAGTGTATCGATTCATAAGCACCATATTAGGAATTGGACATTAAACTGGGTAAATTAGATATATATCTCGGCTATAAAATACGAAACATCAGCTGTCGAGCATAGGTGTGTGTGGGGGAAGAAACATTGCCAGAATTGACCGTTATTTGCGGCGATTACTCCAAAAATAAGGTATTTATTTTGTGTGAATATGCAAATCTTCGTCTGAGCAACCGGTCTAAAAGCTATCAATGATGACTGATAACGACTGGTGCTCACGTATTTAAAGCTCTATCCCATGGGAGCTCCTCTGTCATTGGTCCATCATTTTAACCAATCAGAGGATAAAAGAAAAGTAAATTAGCCCTAGGCGTTTTTGCCTGACTTTGTACACGGTCGTCAGGTCTGTTTGTTCAGGCTAGATATGTCTTTCTTTTTTAAACTAGCTGGAGGTTCGTATTGGGATGCTTGTATTAGTACTTTCTTTACAAGTTCAATCTGAGAGCCTAATCTTTAATTGGTTGCCCCCTCAATCAATATTGTCTGCCACCTTGTTAGAAGTCTCGTATCAGGCTCTAGAGAAAGTAGGGGTTTTCTATCGAGCGCGAAACGCGGCCCTCCTCTCGCGCTTCACGCTCTCTCCACGCGCTTCGTGAGCGCGTCCCCTAATGAGAACTTGGGTCCTAGGGCATGTTGCCGATCTTATGGTCAGACAGGAGCTGTGAACGAAAGACCACGATGTTTCGTCGTCTCGTTTTCGGAAAATACAGGGCAAACATAACTGAAAAAGAGCAATCGATGATCATTAAAATAGTAATACCAAGTAATTACTGACACTGATAAGGCAACAATATTGTGTTTGCTGTAACGTTCATAGGTGGGGCGGACGCTAAAAAATCAGCTATACCATCGTATCACATGGCATTATTTTCAAAGTTTAACAGTGCAATGCTGAGAAACAGTGCCTCCTCCCCAGCTGTAGCACATATATTACCATAAAGAAACAAAACAACAAAATAGAGAAAACGTCGGCTGGTTTTTACTGTTGTGTTAAAGGCCTGTAGCTGAAGAAGCAGATAACACAATTCAAAATAAAGGCTAGTATAGCGGAAATTAATAAACACTTAATGACGATTAATGACGATGGTCGATTTTTCCCTCGACTTCGCCTCGGGAAACATCGAGATTTTCCCTTGAATGAGCGCCCTCTTAATACTATCTACTAGAAATAGTGTTCACTATAGCTGCCCCCGCTTTTGATAACCTGTTTATGGGATGTGTGTGGGCGGCACGGTTGTCTAGTGGTTAGCACGTCGGACTTTCAACCTGAAGGTCGGTGGTTCGAGTCTGGTCTCTGCCGTCGTGTTGTTTCCTTAGACAAGAAACTTTACTCCACACTGTCTCTCTCCACCCAGGTGTATAAATGGGTACCGGCGACAAAATGCTGGGGGTAACCCTGCGATGGACTAGCATCCCATCCAGGGGGGAGTAGCAATATTCCTAGTTGCTTCATGCTACAGAAACCGGGTTAAGCTCCGGCCGTGTGGGCCATCGTGGCTCGTGTGCGACTTTACCTTATGGGATGTGTATTGAATATAAATACTGTAAATAAACTTCACTCATGATCAATTCTTTTCACCTCGCGTAAAATGTTTTATTGTCACGCAATCACCCCACCAGTGCAGATTTACTTTGATTCAATATGCTGCCAGAACAATTGAACTGTAATTTAGTCGTCGACAGAATGCACTGTACTTCCTGTTAATTGGCAACTGAAATAACAAGATAACAGCGAGATATTTATCTTGTCCGGTTCATCGTTGTCGATCAAACAGGGAAAAACTATAAACATGGTTTAAAATAGCAGCCGGCACTTCGGTTACTTTTCACTGAAAAAAATTAAGAAAAGAGTCGCGAAAATTTTAGTTCATTCATAGTTATCCATAGTGCTAGCCAGAACGGATTTCCCGTGTTTGCGAGTGTAGAAGCGGTCAGAGTTGCATATTTTACGCTTGAGCAAACACCTGAAGAGAACGCCATTCAGGAATCGCAACAAAACACGTTATTAAATTTAGATGAATTCTGAGGCTGATGTTGTTTTAGCACTTCATGATCAAAGCATGCGATGGGTCCAATAATAATCAGCTTTTTAATATTATTTCAAGGTTTCTAGGAAGAAAACTTCTTGTAATCTCGTGGGGTCTGAGTTTTCCGCACACCCGCAAGATGCTGCTAGAAGATGGCGAAGCTCAAAGGTGACGAAACGCGACCACGTGGTTGCAAGTACCCGACACCACCGTGCGCGCTTGCTAAAATATTACCCGAGACCACCGTGCGCGCCTGGTTTTGTAAAATCGAGAATGCTTCGCCCACTACAAACACATTTCTTACTTTTTCAACAAATATTCTTTGTCCTTGTATGTATACACCCGGGGAATGCTAGGGTGCCTCCTCGGGTTTTGGCCTCTGGGCCAAAACCCTGCGGGGGCAACTATCACTGCTATGAAATTGGCGATAAATACGGAAATGATCCGTTGCTTTTAATAACTGACACACACCTGATATGAAAGGAAACTCTGCCGGAAAACAGCTGTAGTCCTTTCAGAATGTAGACTAAAGTCTCCCGGACACTTTGTATGCTTGATCAGCACTTTTAGGTGGTTTCATCAGTAACAGACTAAAACCGTTCCATCCCTTTAATTTAAATATTGATATAAGCACTACATGACTGCTTGGCTGTCATACAGAAGCTGAATGCAGCAAAACAAAATACCGTATACTTACATTTTTCTTATCATTTTGAGCCCTTCCGACAACATTATTGTTTTGGCTCTGGCTTGCGGCTGGTTATGAAAATACACCATGCCAAATACTTCAATCACAATGAAAACAACTGGTTATATATTAGGAGAAATCATTGTGTCGCCTGATTAATATTAATTTCATTCCAGTTACAATCAATCCGATGATTTTTAGCCTGTCATTCATCGTATTCATTTCAGGTACGTACCTACTTTTCTTTGTCATTTATAGGTGGTTTTCATGTTACGTCATCGCCGCCATGCTGGTGGACATAAACAATAGTTCTCTCATTAGCTCCTTTAGTTCGTCCACCAGCATTTGTTCGTTTCACTATTGTTATCTATGTCTCTAGAGATTGATTGAAAACCACCTATAGTTATCCTCAACAAAGATCCATCGCTTTTCATCATTTTGTTTTTGTTCAGACTTGACCCTAGTGGAGAGATAACCTTTTTCGCGAAAAAAATTCCTATTTAATATTTTATTATTGGCAGTCATCTTCCATTTTCCCCTTGCCTGTCTTAGTTTTTCGCTGCGTGAGAAAATCACACCAACATGTTAGATACTTGGAAAACTTCATCCGGAGTGGATGATATATTTAGATTTTCATCTTAATGTACTGCTTATTTCAGGGAGTAAATAATTGTAGTTCCCTGGATAAAATAGTGGGGAGAAACGACCCTTGGCAAAAAGAAGATCACGTGAACCATGAATTTATACAAACGATTTAAAATAATACAAGACTCGGGAGATCACTATTGGGGATTGTAATTGAACACATTGACACACTGCCCAAATATGGTCAAAAAGCTATCGATATACGCTATGTCTACATAACGTATATCCAACGATGAAGGTAAATTTCGCATTTTGACAAGAGAATGCAAAAATGACGGACCGGCCTTGATATTTTTTCTTCAATCTGTGCTTTGTTATCAATGCGTTGTTTCGCTTCCATACGTGTTTGGTTTTGCAAAAATATCAGCGCTTATCGTTTGTAATATAAATTGCGACAAGAAACCTAGCGAGGCTCGCTACTAGCAGGTTGGTATGTATGCGGTTTTGAGTTGATGAATTCAGCCTCGGTTGCTTTGTATTTTACCGATGAAGAATTCTACATTTTAAAGTAAATGTTGCACTGTTCTTTTTACAAGCAAACTAAAAAACTGAGAAAGTGAAAAGTGAAAACTGAGAAAATGTGGAAAAACAAAAAAGACGTTTAAAGTGCAGTTTCGAAATTTTCGACAGAGTACCTACTGTTACACTAACAATACGTGACATTTGGTAAAGAGAAGGATTTATCTCCGTATGTACCTGTATATACCTGTACCTGTATGTACCTGTATATACCTGTACCTGTATATAGTTGGTTTGGTAGTTAGCAGTTATAAGCACTTGAAGGCAGTGGACGCGGAGATGTCTATCGAAATAGAAAATTCCTAAAATATGCTAGAGCACAACCACAGAGGGCTTTGAGTTCTGCTAACATTGGCACTATAACGCATAACGAAGCAGTTTTAAATTTTGGTACCATTCATAATACGTAGCTACGCTCTCTATATATAATTATTTGCTGCTTTTCTGTCATTCATGGAAATCCAAGATGGCGGTTGTTCGAAGATCATCACGTAATCCCCACGTCATCCCACGTCATCCAACGTCATGATTTTAAGTGAGCTAATTTTAATTATACATTTTTAGACGCTCTTTTTTTAACGGGCTCCATGACATCGCTTTAACACTAAAGAAGAGGGGAATTGTGGGAAGGGGAGGGGGAGATTATTAAATTATTATAACTGTACGTACAAGAAAAAGGGAAATCTCAATTTTAATTAAACCACGGCATATATAGGCCATACACCTAGTAAAGAAACGTTGTTGGGCATACAGAAAGTATAAGCCATGAAAAAGCGATCTTGTTCTTTTTTCCTGGGAAGTAGATGGGATGACTTTCTGGGGATGTAAAAATAATGTATATCAATAATCGAATTATACGGCACTACCGAGGCGCATAAGCTTTGTCGGTCTGATCTCATTATGATCTGTTTCGGGCTAGGGTGAAAAGTATTTTCTGACCAACAGATCAACCGTTCTTTAACATTATGTGGATTGTTGACGTTCAAAACTAGCACAAGAATCTCAAATGAAAAACATTTCAAAACAATTCAGCTTATAAAATGCTAAAAAGAGGGATTTATTTCACTGATTGATAATAAAGCTCTTTCATTATTTGTATTTTTTTTTTGGCTTTTCGTAGTTTATTCTTTTTACAGAACATACATAATTACAT
Organism: Cladopsammia gracilis; assembly: GCA_022457155.1. Taxonomy (NCBI): domain Eukaryota; kingdom Metazoa; phylum Cnidaria; class Anthozoa; order Scleractinia; family Dendrophylliidae; genus Cladopsammia; species Cladopsammia gracilis. Next base: position 931,778 of record JAJGOT010000176.1, read on the forward strand.
GTAGAACTTAAGATAGACACCATTTGATCATTTTCATCGTTAAGTTTCTATCGTCATGGAAAATGCGCTAACAGCCTAATTACTTTGCCTTTTCGTGCTTTGAATAACTTCAGAAGGTTCCGTTGACTTCGATGGTGTATGTTATGAGTCACGTGTCGAATATAGCAAAAAAGGGGAAAAATCGTGCCGTCTGAACACCATATATTCAGAGAACATTTTTAGTCAACCTAGTAAGATCTTTCAAATGATAATATAGTCTTGTCTCAAACTGATTTCCAACTTTAGGAAAACAACCATGGTCGCGTGGGTAAGTAACAATAATGTGCCCTGGACGGCATCACCCATCTTAAAAAAACATAGCAGATTATCCCTCGCCTTGTACGTTACGTACAGCCACGCTATTCAACAAAATACGCCCACAGCAAGTAAAGAGGTTTTCGTAATCTTTGCGTTGTAATAGGCCATTTCCGAGTTGCCTTTAGCCTCTCTATCAAAGCGAGGCTAGGTGCGAAACCTTTCATATGAAAACGAGTTTTCATTTCACACGCAAATAAGTTTATTTGCATGTGTATGAAACGCATTTTCATTTGAAAGGTTTCGCACCTAGCCTCGCTTTGATAGAGAGGCTAAAGGCAACTCGGAAATGGCCTATTTCTGGGCCTGTTTTGCTCCCCCTCCCCCCCTCCCCCCTACCCCCTCCCCTTCCCCCCATAACAACAACAACACTTCCGAAGTAAGCATCCGATATTAGCACGTATTTATTTGGATTCTTGATGAGATTGGCCTTAAATTCTTTTAAAGAATATTTTATATTTCACCTACATTCGACATCTCCGAAGATCTGGAATTAAGTTTATAAAATAATTACGTCGACCGCGAGAATCAGTCAAAGCATATTTGCGTTCCGTTTTTCTTTCTAAGAAAGTAAAGAAACTTAAGCGGGTGTGTTGGACAATATAATAGAGAGAACAGGTAAGTAATACTTTCACAATTATTAAAACTCAGGTTTAGCGTAATTTTACTTGGCTTCCGATCATCATAAACTGACTCCGGCCGTTGTCTATAATATTTCGATAACCGAGGTATCATTTAGATAAATTTTGACGCGAACTTATTACTCAGGGCTACAGTGAATTAACATAAGAAGATGTCTGTCAGGTAGTTTATTCAGGCCTGGTATAACGGTGCCTTAAAGTGATTTCCTGACTTGCGCGCGAAGTTTCTGAACCAATAAACTATTTGAATGCAGAGAAAAATATCGATATTGTCGGGTAAAAATACTCTAGTTGTGTCATCCGTATTATCGTCTTCACTGCTTTGTTACTATCTCATGTCACTTTTGGTACCGCACCATGCCAGTAGTCCATGCAGTAAATTCCGTTTTGGCATGTCGTGATAAGGTGTAAACTTGCATGATTCGTGCCAGATAACCATGGCAAACATAGCACATAGCACCCAATATAACTTGTGAAGTATCTCATCACTCTCTACGGCATGTGCAATGCTGTAGTTCACAACAAGGAAATTGCTGAATGATAATTTTGTACGAGTTATCCGTCTTTATGATGTGAAGTCAAACCGTTTCAAGAAGGTTGAATCGGTTCGCATTTGAAACTCTATTGCGCTACTAGAGTGTTTACGTCAATAAACTACCGTCGTCCAATTCTCCTCAGGCATCGTGGCTTATATGGTTAACATTGAGATTAAGTCGGCAATTACAACTGAAATTGCACTTGACGATTTAGATATACAGTATCTGACGATTCTATTGTGGAATCCGGCGGTGTTCAGAGCGTCTAACTGTTCTTTGTAGTTCGAACAAAATTGTGAGTTTTGATCCCTCCTAACCCCTCTTTTTGACCATATTTATACCCATAGGCCCACTTCCCCCACTAAATGAGAGTATGTCTCGAGTTATTTTCTTATTTGGCTGTGCGCACGCGTGCAAGTTCTGGCCAAATAAAAGAGTCGTCTTTCTTAGAGAGCACACGATTTACGTCATCACTGATGGACAAAAAAAAAAAACAGTTTACCCGTTTCATGACCATTATGTATGTTTTTCCTCAAGGGGTTGCTACAGAAAAAAAAAAAATAAATGTGGGCGCTGCTAATAAGAGGGTGGCTTGTTTCAGGCGTCTGCTATCAAGAAAATCTCACGAGCTCGCACTGTCCGAAAAATAGGAAAGACGTCAACGTAGCACCTGGGCCAGCTGTCCTCCTAACTCCATGCCAGCTGAGCAAGAATTATTTTATTGATCCTATGAAAAAATCTCACTTTAAAAATTTCTCCCAACCAGACGGGATAAAAAAATTTAAACTCAGTGTCCCAGCTAGGCGGTTTGAAACGTTGTTTCTTCCACCAGGCGAGTAGAAAAACGTCTTCTTCCAGCCAGCTGATCAAATGTGCGTGAAGATTGACACCCGTACCTTTTATGTGGAACAGCTCCGTTTTGTCCTCCTATATACAAGCTGTTTTACTGCTTCGGATGCCAGATATATGGACAGCATTGACCCAAAAAAGAATAACTACTTTACTACAAGCAATTTGCTTCTATTTGCACGTCAACGCATATGCGCAGCAACAGCAAAATACGAAAGGGAAATCCAACACCTCGATCGGAAAGAACGTTTTCGCATCGACTTTGGCTGGTTTAGTATGTAATTTCTGAAGTTTAATAGGAACCCCGTCTTCCATAGTCTTGAAAAATCCTTTCTCTGGCCGCGGTCGCTTACTTTGAGACGCCATTTGCGATATGAGATTAACAGCTAACATATTAACTGATATTAATACGCATGTGCAAATGCAATTCTATCATGCCACGCATGTGCATAATCTCCCAGACGCAAATGTCACTTTCAAAGGGGCAATAGTTTGGCATGAAAAATTCAACCAACCGTTTACAGTGTACCTTCAGATCGAAAATTTATCGAAATTTTTTTTTTGGCGTCAAAATAAAGTTTACAGAATGAACTTTCATTCAAAAAAAAAATTATCGAAAAATTGTGAAAATTGACGGAGAAATGACAATATAACTTTTGTGGGCGGAGTTTGTTTATAAGGCGATATGTTTTTTTAAGCGCTGTTTTCTCAAAGTTAATTTTTCGCTTGTTGGGGACACTTTAAAGAGCTACAACTCAAAGGAAATTTGTTCGATTTTCCTCAAATTTGGACAGAAGTTAGGCTAACATATAATCAACAAAACGTGTCGGCGAATTTCTTATTTCCGAAAACTTTTTCGTCAAGAGCCATTTCCGTGCGATCATTCCAATTTTTTTTCTCCCTTTTTCGAAAATATTCTGTAACTTTTCATTCATTTGCAATTGAAGATGGGAAATCACCGACACGTTTTTTTAGCGCTTCGTGTCCGGAAACCCGAGAACAAATCAAATTAGCAAAATACAATAATCGCTTTGAGTTATAGCGATTTAAAGCTGATTCGGACGTTCGAATTTAGACGTCGTAAAAAATTCGACAATTCACTTTATTACCAAATGGTTTCCATATTTAGATAGCCAGCTCAATAAGCTTTAATTTGATATCTGGGTTTAGGTATGTTAAGTGTAATCTTAAGACACTAGAGCTGTTATACTGGAGACACCCCCGAAGGTACACTGTAACCTTAAAAATGCAAAAACTGTCAAATCCGTCGTGATTTTTCGAACCAATTTTTGTTTCCCTAGGAGGTTCGAAAAATCGGGATTCCACTGTAAGCATGCGACTGGCGTCTTGCGTACGTTGCATATGCATTGCGTTGCAGTGCAGTGCGTTGCATTTTATTGTACTGCACTGCATTGTTTTGCATTTTATTATATAAATTATATATATATATATATATATATATATATATATATATATATATATATATGAATAACGCTTGTTGGATGTCCAACGAAGATGCCACTTGATAAAGGATCCAAGGATACTGGACTCTTGCGCTTAATAAGAATAAATTGTGTAAATAAAAGCGAGAAGCGAACTCTTCACATGTCCTGAAGTTTAATAGCGGACGTTTCGCCGTTCGGGTTTCTTCAGTGCTTATATATAGGATCAAAAATACTTGGAATAAAAATTCTTACAGTTTCCCTAGTTTGTTAACTAGGAAAGCGTTTGGAGTGCACAGCTTTGCACCCTGATGCCACACGGCCTAAACAAAAGATCGGAGTTCAATTCAAAGAATAGAATTAGATATAACTAAGACCTTTCATGCCGCCTCATTTCATCATTCGGTCTCTTTTTATCTTTTTATCATTTTTATCGTTGTAATTTTTAGTTGATTTTACTCGATTACGTTACTTGCTGTTTGCAACTTTCTTGGCATTCAGGAGCTCTGTTCGGGGAACCCGTTATTTTCGCGTTGGCTTGTCGTTCAGGTGCCCCGAGCTGGGAATTTATTACTACTATTGTTTAGGGGCCCTGCTTGGGGACCTTGTTACTACATTGGCCTTGCGATAATTCGGGGGCCCTAATTAGGGAGCCTGTTATGCTTTTACAATTGCACAACACCATTACATTGTCATGTTTTTTACTTTTTTTACTTTTTTGACTTTTTAGCTTTATTTTTAGTTTATTATGTAACTTGTCAGCTTTACTCTATTACGTAACTTTTCAATAGTTTTAATTGCAACTTTTGTTATGTTAGAAGAAGAATTATATATTAAGGAACTTATTTCTGTAAGAACTTTTAGTCCAAGTATTTTTGATCCTGTATATAAGCACTGAAGAAGCCCGGAGGGCGAAACGTCTGCTACTAAACTTCAGGACATGTGAAGAGTTCGCTTCTCGCTTTTGTTTACACAATTTATATAGTGTGGGAAGGGAGATATGGACAACTAATTGCCTAATAATCTTTGGATCACCAGCCTATTCTCGTTCGGAAGGCGATTCACAGCGATTTCTGAAATATATACATAGACAGTTAAATTGAGAACAGAAATTTTCAGAACAAAGACTATGAGTGAAAAAGTGCCTCAGCCGGGAGTTGAACCCGGGTCTCCTGATGACCGGACAGATGCCTTAACCACTAGGCCACTGAGACAACCACACTTACACAAACATAAACAACACATTAAATTTTATGGCTTCATAGTGGAAAGCTCTTGGGAGACATTAACACAAATTCTGTAATTAGGATCGCGTCACTTTACCCAGTCGTTCAGCGATTCACAGTCCACTCCCCAAGCAAATTAAATTACAAATTAGTGTGGGAAGGGAGATATGGACAACTAATTGCCTCATAATCTTTGGATCACCAACGTCTCGTCGTAATGTCTCCCAAGAGCTTTCCACTATGAAGCCATAAATGTGTTGTTTGTGTTTGTGTAAGTGTGGTTGTCTCAGTGGCCTAGTGCTTAAGGCATCTGTCCGGTCATCAGGAGACCCGGGTTCAACTCCCGGCTGAGGCACTTTTTCACTCATAATTTTTATTGTGAAAATTTCTGTTCTCAATTTAACTGTCTATGTATATATTTCAGAAATCGCTGTAAATCGCCTTCCGAACGAGAATAGACATATGATGCCCGATTTAGGGTGTCAGCTCCATTGTACATTATACACCTTCATTGTATTAGGTAAAATTATGTATTCTAATATATTCGATGGTATTGTTTTCTATTGTATTGTCGTTCTTTTGTGTTCTAATATTCTATTGTTTTAACAAAAGAATGAGTGTTACCCCTAAATCGCGCATGGTATAAGAATAGAGCGTATGCACTCACGTGGCAAGCAGCTATGCAAATTTATTGGAACAAAAGAAAGTGTTAACATAAGAAAAGCGTTCAAATCCCACAGGATTGTTTTGGTACACCAACATGGCCGCCGTTCTATTGTTTTGGTACACCAATATGGCCGCCGTGACGTCATGTGCATACGCTCTATAGGTTGGTGACCCAAAGATTATGAGATAATCTTTGTTGTGAAAATTTCTGTTCTCAATTTAACTTTATATATATATATACCTGGATTTTTGAAAAGGGGGTCAACGAAAATTACAGCAATTTCACTACAAATAGCCCAAACAAGGGTTTTTATGACTCCAATCAGCCCGAAAATTACAGCCTTTTTTTCTCTCGCACACGCAACCTTTCCCATCTTCCCTCTCTTCTCTGTGATTTTCGGGCTGATTGGGTTCATAAAAACCCTTGTTTGGGCTAGTTGTAGTGAAATTGCTGTAATATTCGTTGACCACCTTTTCAAAAATTCAGCTATATAATTATATATAACTATGACTACCAGTGTTAAAACTTGCCTGATGATTGCTTCATTAGAAGCATGAAACTCCGAGTAGCGATTAAATGTTTTTGAACTAGTCCGACTCCAGACTCGGACTCCGACTGGATTTTTGAAAACGATATCGCTCTAAGTAAGCGTTTGTGAGCGTTCTTGGCCTTGTTTTTAATATTAAAAATATAAAATATAATAGACTGTTGCTAGTCTTTTTTTTCTGTCGCTCTCGCTCCCTTTCCCCCTTCTCTCTCTTCTCTGTGATTTTCGGGTTGATCGGGCTCATAAAAACCCTTGTTTGGGCTAGTTGCAGCGAAATTGCGTAAATTTTCGTTGAACACGTTTTGAAAAATCCAGGTATTATACCTGGATTTTTGAAAACGATATCGCTCTAAGTAAGCGTTTGTGAGCGTTCTTGGCCTTGTTTTTAATATAAAAATATAAAATATAATAGACCGTTGCTAGTCTTTTTTTTCTGTCGCTGTCACTCCCTTTCCCTCTTCTCTCTCTTCTCTGTGATTTTCGGGTTGATCGGGCTCATAAAAACCCTTGTTTGGGCTAGTTGCAGTGAAATTGCGTAAATTTTCGTTGAACACGTTTTGAAAAATCCAGGTATATATATATATATATATATATATATATATATATACAACTACAGGTGAGTTCCACACTGATGTATCCAGAATAGTGCTCGACAATAATGGAGCGGTTATAACAATGTATGATTACTCACAGTTGTTTCACAGAACTGTATTAAAGTCTATATGAAACAACTGTGAGTAATCATACATTGTTATATATATATATATATATATATATATATATATATATATATATATAATTTATATAATAAAATGCAAAACAATGCAATGCAGTACAATAAAATGCAACGCCATGCATATGCAACGTACGCAAGACGCCAGTCAAAACTATTCGGATTGACACTCGCCCCATGGACACGAGGAATGTTACCTTCACAACAGTTTTCTTCCACAAAATTTTTTTTGCTTTTGTAGGCGAGTAAATTTACCACTTTCTACTTTTCATTCTTCTGGGACTAACGAACCATCATCAATTATCGATAACTTTTTCAATTGTAACGCGTATGGGATATGCAAATTCATTCACGGAATTGCGCCCGCGAGGTAGGCAGTCTGCATACGGAAGTTATTACCCTTGTTTCCTGTGGCCGTATTGTAGAGTATTCGCCCTAAACAACCTGGTAAATGCTATGTGGCTATGTGGTTGGCGATTAGGTCTGCGGACACTTCCCATATTTGGAATATCAAATGCCAACTGGAGATTGGCACAACAGGCACAGCATTTTATTTGTTACTTTGGCGAGCTGCAGACAAACACACCTGAGGAAATTTATTTGCACTCCTCTTTAATGCTTTCATTCTCAAACAGCTCAGGCGAGAAACGTAGCTCGTCATCAGTTACGTTCTCCACTGAATGCAAGGTAAGCTTGCAAAAAAAGAGAAACTTGAAAAACTATCAAGTTTCAAGACTTAATATCGGTGCATAAAACGGGCGGACTGTTGATCATGCTGCAGCTATCATAGTCTGCAAGACGCTTTTCCTTAAATCCGCTTAGCAAAGCAGAAAACAACAGATTGCTTACTACACATGCCAAGTTTCGTCGCAATTTCAGCTGCGCGTTAGATTGTGTGCATACAACTACAATGAGTACGAATTGAACTACATATATGCATATTGTATCTATACACACATTACAAAATGTCCTTGATTTGTTCTGGCTCTGTTTTTCCTCTATTCTGGATTTCGTCTATCGCGCATAGTTTCCGGGAAGAAGTAAACCTTGAACTATTTACGGGTCAAAAAGTATACAATGCAATCTAGGCGGCATTCGTTTCTGCACTGTGCAATGCACTCGCCTTTGCCCGATCCAAAACTAGCAATCCTAGCTTGTCGAACCTGGATAAGCCTACGCGCAGACGCCTCCTATTTCCTTTTCTCCTCGACTCTTTTCTGCTGAAGGAAGGACGTCTGTACGTATGCAGTATAGTCCAGGGCCTGGCCTCTGAAGAATCACAACAGTCTGAGAAAAAAACTTAGTTTGGTTACTCGAGAAGTAACGCTCTTTATTGCCAACAGCTCGAAACGTAATTACGAAATGGCCAAATAACTCAATAGTTTGTGTATAGGCTCACGTCTTCCAACCCCTACATGTCCCACCGTTCTTCAATTTACATTATGAAGTACATAAAGGGTAAGTTTGCCTTTGTAGTGCAAATAGCTGGCTTCAAGATAAAGTGTCCTTTACTATTCATTACACTGCGCATGAAAAAAGCCAACAGTTACAGATAATCTTTACCCAGCATCTTGCACGTTACTCGTGAAGAATGGAAACCGATTTTATCCAGCTAGTTGGACCATATGGTATCAACCTGCTCTTCATGATCACACAGTGACATCAGTAACTGTTGTGAGGTCCACGAACTAAACCACAACTGAACTTGGCGATTGAGGATGTACTTCTTTGGCTTTGGATTTGCTGAATGAACTACTCTTTGGACCCCTTATAGTGTTAATTAAGACACTGCAGGGAAATGTCACCATAAGCATTTAGTTGACATTTTATCCTGAGAATCCCTGCTAGTTCTGTTTTGATTTATGCGGTGATGTGTGAAGTATAACTCTCATGCAAATATGCCAAACGTCCATGACTTGTCAGCAGCACTTATAAAGTTATTATTATAATTATGACAAGCTGGCGTATAATTAAAGTTTCGGGGAATACCCTTACAAGATAAGTCGAAAATCATTGGTGTTTTAAAATAGGTACTTAAATGTCAACCAATCGGTACACGCCGCGAATGTCTGTCTACAGACATTCGCCCATGACACATTAAATATTCAGTGTTATGAGTCTGTCGCGGTCGAGCGTATGCTTAAAAAAATGGCGGAGATACTTTTACTAAGGAAGTACAATGGCGAAAAAAAGCAAGACAAAGTGCGAATTTGCCATCATAGGCAGTAGTCAAAAGATATGCAAGTCTTTGCTGTTTAACTGGTTCTCTATACGAGACCAGTACAAGAGGCTTTTTCATTGAGGAGGATGGAAACGTCCCTACCTTGTAATTGTGTGTCGCGGCTACTACCCGAGTCTTGATGCGGGCTAAATATATAACTTGGAATGGCTTCCAATGTGTTTCTCCTAGTTCTTGGTTTTGATAATTGGTGCGCGAAGGACAAGTTTCTACATGTACTTCTGTCAACTAATTTGGCTATCGCTGGACGGAACATGCAAAATCTATCAAGTCGGCGCCTAACTTTCTTGTTTTGACTTGCGAACGTGAAGGTATATTGATCTAACAGAAAATGGAATTTCTCATTCCGCAAAAAGAAAGATGGATTATGGAAACAAAAGGTATGAAAATGCCATTTCAGTTTTAAATCATGTATATAACGAATTGAATGATACTGGTCTTGTTTGGATCATCCACGACTTAAAACTTTTGTTGGTGATCAATTAATATGGTCCAATATCATATCCTATGACTTGCTCGTTGTTTCTAAAAGTTATCAAAGTAGTTGTAAGTTATCAGTGGAATTTTCTCTGGAGCTGTAAGACATATAGAGTCGCATGTTGTTTATATTTGCAACTAAACAATATAGTGAATGCGAAGAGATGTCATTAGAAAACACTAAAATGATGAATGTTTCAAAAATCAGCACATTTAATGTCAATAAAATAATTCGGCTCCAATAGTTATTTACTGAAATGTCTTCAGCATTACAATGGTTTGAAATCGGTTAACTACTAAATAAAGATAAATTTTAATAGGAGACGATTGAAATTAGCTAAGGTCAGACACAAAGTCATACTTACGGTTCCGTAGTAGAATAATGATATCGTATAGCATTTTAGGGAAGACTCACGCAACCCCGAAATGAGTTCTAGACATCTGATTCACTGTATAATTACAGCAAAACTGTGTAGTTTTTGTGTAACCTGCTTGAATTTAAGGAATAATGTTATAGAATTTTTAACCAGCAGTAAAACAACTAGTAATTAGGGATTGGTTATCAATGATAGCGGCTGCATGTTGGAGTACATTTTGTGTCAGTGTAAACATGTATGAACTTCTATTTTTGTCTGAGCTTCATGCCGGTGTGACAAGAGGTGATACTTTCTGTACTTTTCAGGCGGTACTACTTCATACTATTAACCGATCGATGCATCTATATAGAAGAGAAGATCGATTTCTTTGCTGACCTGAAATGTACTCTTTGTGTACGTCGTTATAACGTTGTATAGGATTGCGCTTAGTCACAGTGACTGTATGCACATCGAATCATAGCATGACGTTGCACATGCGCATTAAATTTTAATTCCTTGAAGGGATTCAATCATGCATTCATTCGAAGAAGATACACGTGCTTGCTTTATATCAGATTTGAGGTAATTGATGAACCAACCTACCTACTATCAGTGACATCAGTCAGTTAAGTTTTGTGCATATGAATGCTTAAATTAATCACAATTTGCACTTAAACTACTATCACTTTTAATTATTAACTTATTTAATTAACTATTTAAAGTTTTGTTCATCAGCAGTTCGAAACTGTTAAGTAATAAGATGTGTAGCCTCCACCATCAGAATCGAATCAGAACTAAATGACTAATTTTTATCACGAGACATGAAATGAAACATGAAATTATATAAATTCGTTCAACAAAAATTAGAATGTATACTATATTTATGGCAGTATTTCCGGTATTGAACACAAAGATGTTAATGTGGTACACAATCGCGAATCGAAATTAAGGTTTAAAAATTACATGTGAACATGTACATATAAATATGACGAAGCTATAAAGTAACCGTGTTCTTAAGTCCTATTACCCAAGGTGGAAAGTCGTAACTATCTTATCTCACTTGAAGACTTTATCAACTCTTTAAACATAATTTTATCATGGTTGCTGGAGTTGATCAGTATCTGAAACACTACCACATGATAAATCACTTTCTAAAAACATTTCGGTTTTTTTTTGGCTTCGATTCCTGTACTACAGCTTGTTTAGGTCCAACCTGCAAACCATTTAGTGCTAGTTTATACTTCAATAAGCCTGCTCACTACACTCAGAATACGGTAACAATAGAATAGCAAACCCTCTTCCTATTCCGATGAATGAATAATTGTTAAATATATTCATTTATTGACTATCTATCCATGTGGCTTGACAGCTCAGTGGATAGAGCTTTGCACCGGTATCGCAAGGTCATGGGTTCGAATCCCGTTCAAGCCTGAATTTTTTTCAGGTTGCTTTTTCAACTGCTTAAGTTGAGAGCACACTGCGCGGATTACAAATGTCACTCACATATTCATTAACCTTAATTAGTTATGCCTCTTGGTCTTCGGCCATCGTAGCTTGATTAAAAATATTAAACAAACAGCGGTGATAAACATTTTAAAAACATGCAGAAACATGAACAAGAGGAAGCCAAATGATCCCGTAGCAACAGTCCCCAAAAAAGATGTTATTATTTTACTACCCTTTTTAGGTCTCCATAGTAACCATATTACTAAGCGTCTTAAATCTTGTGTTAATCGTTTCTACTCTTTTGTTAATGTCAAGGTTATTTTTCAAAACACACGGCGCATCAAATCTTTCTTCCCATACAAGGACCGTCGCAACCGATCACAATTATCCAAAGTCATTTATAAAGCTAGTTGCTGGGACTGCAATGATTTTTACATTGGAGAAACGAAGCGAAAACTCCACGACCGGAAAACGGAACATTTCAAGGCCCTTTTGAAAAATGATCACTCCTCTGCTATTGCTGATCACGTTAAAAACACCGGTCATAACATCAAATGGGACCATTTTGACATTTTGGCGTCCGGCAAGACTGACTACCATTGTAAGATTAAAGAGACCTTATTTATTCAGGATTTGCAGCCAGCATTGAATGCCAATGTCAGCAGCGAAAAGCTGTTACTTTATTAGTAAAGGTTAATTTTATTTCATTTTTCATTTACAGACTGTTTCCGTTAGGAACGTCTTAAATTTCCACTGCAGATGGTTTTTTTTTTTCTGTCTAGGTTCCAGACCCCACTGATACAGTATAAATAGCTTCCCATATTTTAACGGTTATACTTTTGAAAATGTATGTTGACTAGCATACGAAACGTTAAGTTCATAAAATGCATGTTTTTAAAATGTTTATCACCGCTGTTTGTTTAATATTTTTAGTTATGCCTCGTTGGTGAAATCATTGTGTAATCAATAGCGTTATAACCCACCATAGTAACCATCTCACTGACTAACAGCGGACGATTTGAATCTTTGGCGTAAGTTTTTTCTTTTATATTTGCTAGAATTCGCAATGTATAGAGCTAGACAATCCTTCCTCCTGGGTATTTTTATAATTTTTTTTTTAATTCTACCTAAAGCTTTCCATAGGCAATATGTTTCGCTTGAATGTTCTAGATATTAATCTTGTTTTGTTGTCGGTTAATTCTTAGGCCACATCTAAGGAAAACTTAATATCAAGTCATCACAACAGAGCTAACTAATCTACTCTGTACGCAACTAAGTAGATACGCAAGATAGATATTTGAATGTCATAGATGCAATCGTGCATTTGCAATGACTAAGATCGTGAATGATCTCGCATATCTGTAGTTTCTTAACTAAATCTATAAATGTTTGTGTTGTGGGGCTATGTCGACAATAACAACATGTTGTGCAGATATTTTTCATAGGTTTATAATTGAGTCCTCGCATTGAAATTAATTGCTGGCAACTTAATTGAATACGATCCGTTCGTCTCCCTGTAACGGTTTACAAATTTATCTCGGCGTTATTTTGACAGTACATGAATACCTTCGATTAATGATTGGTTAATGACAAACGCGCAGAACTTTAAATGAGAACAAAAGAAAAGTTAATGACTCAGATTTGCACCGGGCTAATAACTGACAGTCAACTGTAAGTTGCCATGGCATGCACGATTGCAGAATTGAAAGCCGTGTAATAGTCAATCTAATGTTAACACGTTAAACTTTCGATAAGTAGGACGAAAGTTTCTAGCAGTTTGGAGTGCTTTTAAGCTTCTGTTAAATATAAAATAAGAATACAGACGTTTTATGCAACCGGGCCCAGGCCTCCAATAACCCAATCATGTGTGGCACTATTCCTTAGTAAACGCAGAATTACCAGATTAATCCATCTCGTGTTTTTTAATTATCTCAAGAGTTTTAAAAGTTCTTAACTAAAATTATTCTGTGCTCGACAGTACATTTCTTGCTTTGTATTAAGGAAATTGAACAGCTCCTCTATAAAATAAGCAACTTATAGAATGAGCCATGCGCCTAACAACCAGGCCTTGCTAGAGTAGAGTTATATCAGTGTAGCATAGAGCGCTCAACGATCCTCAACTATAGAGGAGCATTGACTATAACTTCATGAGAGTTCAGACTACAGGAGGAACTATCGTAAAATGTAAACCTTTTTATATAGCAACATCACCGGCAAGAAATGTAATCTCTGTCTTTATGAAAAAGTCATTATCATTCAGTGTAGAAAGGAACTTTGTAGCCTGAACAGGCGAAACGAATTGGCAAGTTCATGCCCCCACAGAAAACGATACGTACTTCGTACTTCAGAACTTTAGCCGAATAACGTAATTTAATGGTAATTGAGCCCGTAATTGAGCCGAGTACAGTTTGATATGGGGTTGCACGCGAGGTTTTGGGGTCAAACGAACGCGCAGCATGATATCGCGGATTTCGGACCGAAATGGCGCTCCGCTCGATTCAATTACCACTTTATAACATCCATTTTTGAAAGTCACACAATTTAATCGCTCAATTACAGGATTTTAGTCAGAGAGGCACCATCATTTTATTGACGCAGTAGACGGTTTGTAAAAAGCGAAACCGGATACGCTTTTACATCTTATTTTGTCAAACGGCACGCATTTGCTACCTAGCAACCATTTGAATTTTTGAATTTTGGTATTTTCCTGCCAGCATTCTATTTTATCGGCCATTCGTTCAAGTTGCCAGATGAGTGTGTTCCTTTTAATTTTGGACCATACGAAATAGAGCTGTCGCAATAAAACGATGATTACTCCTGAAGTCTGAACTCTCATGAAGTTGGTACGCACGCCTATCGACAGAGTGCTCAATATAGAAGAACTAGAGCGTTATAATCGAGGTGAACTGATCAACTGAAGATTCCACTTGGCATTTTATTACTAACTAGTTTCGTTCCGCACAACATGTGCGGCACTCATCAGATAAAACATAGCCAAATAAACTTTTCATTTGGCTATTTTATATGATGAGTGCCGCACATGCAGCACATGTTGTGCGGTACGAAACTAGTTAGCAATAAAATGCCAAGTCTTCAGTTGATCAGTTCACCTCGATTATATATAATTAGTGCCAAGAAAAAATGTTAAAAATGCTGAAAATTGCATTATATATAACATATATAACATTATATATAATTATATATATATATATATATATATATATATATATATATATATATATATATATATATATATACCTGGATTTTTGAAAAGGGGGTCCACGAAAATTACAGCAATTTCACTACAAATAGCCCAAACAAGGGTTTTTATGACCCCAATCAGCCCGAAAATTACAGAGTCTTTTCTTCTCTCGCCCCACGCAACCTTTCCCATCTTCTCTCTCTTCTCTGTGATTTTCGGGCTGATTGGGGTCATAAAAACCCTTTTTTGGGCTAGTTTTACTGAAATTGCTGTAATTTTCGTTGACCACCTTTTCAAAAATTCAGCTAGATATTTCAAGCAAATGCTGTGGAGTGTTCCAGAAAGCGCTGACTTTGGCCGGAGATTGCTTTTTGGTACTTTTCCTGATCATTGTCGCCAATTCATTAACCGTTTTACTCTTTTCCCTTCATTTATCATTCGCCGGCGAACGATGAATTGGCATGCTCATTATTAGAAGGGAAAGCCCTCAATCGACTTGACATAAACACTATCCATCTATTAGCATACGGTCATTTCTTATAAGCTACTAGTTGAAAGATGCTGTTTTAACTGTGTTAAATTTTCTTTAGTTTAGCTGTGCCCTGAATGTATCTGAAAGCGACTAAATTAGAGTAAAAAAATGTGACATTTCTATGTGCACCTCAGAAGTAAGAAATTCAATGCAAACAAGACAACTTTTCACAAAGATATAAAATAAATTGTACTGGCCACAAAAAGCAAAAATCTCATGAAGGTTAACAGTCTCGTATACGCCAAACATGTTTCTAAAAGAACTAAAATAATGACAATAAGGCTGGTTCAAGGCATTTTGCTAGCATTATATTGAGACAGGGGCCACAAATATTTGAATTTGTGTCACACATGCATATTATCTGATTGAATTTGTTAAAGCAAGGCTCTAGAAATTTCAAGTACGTTTTAACAATTTCACACTTAAGGCGAATGAAAAGCATTTTTCAAAAATTCAGCTATATATATGCTCGTGCTCGTCGTATCTTTTAGGGGTTAAAATTCGGGATCTAGGTATCTTTTAGGGTATATGATGAAAAAACCTTATTTTCCCGGAAAATGGTATCTTTTAGGGTGTTCCTGGCGAAAGACGAGTCGCTAGTGCCTTCCCGTGTTCCTTCTGATCGTAGCTGGAATTCGAGCCCATGTATAGTCAGATCTATTTATATCCAGCACTGTAGGCGCATTGTTCGAGCCCATATTTGGTAAAAAATGGTATCTTTTAGTGGTAAAATTCTGGTTGACCACGCCCACTTTGGTATCTTTTAGGGTTCCACTTTTTTTTTTCCCGACGAGCACCCCCGCCCGACCACATATGGGAGTCCCCCCTCCCCCTCCCCCCCTCCCCGGGCTCTAGGGGAGTCTGGGGGCATGTCCTCCAGAAATTTTGAAATCTAGAGGCTCAGAAATGCTATTTTCAGCATTCTCCCCGAGATATTTCGTCAAAAAAATCAATCTCGATCAAGTGTAAAATGACAGGTATTTTTAGTGCTTACAGATAGATTTTGTTTAGCTTGATACATATAACACTTGATACAACCGGTTACGCCGTCCCTGTACTGAAAGTAGTCTTAAGGTCAATACGCATTGAACACCGATCAGCTAATACACGCTAAATGATACACTAAACACGTATCAGCTAGGTCCCCTGAAATTGTACATGTATTCCCTGCATTTCGTCTTTCGAGACTCCATTTGTCAAATCCGATCCCGAACCTCTGTTAAGGTAATCACATTTCCCGCATTTTGAGACCCCATTTTGTCAAATTCCAACTGTTTTTAACTTCAATTCAATGTCTGCGACAGCATAATTCTTTCAACTTTAAACAAGAAAGATCGATGCACGTTCCTCTCAAATCTATTCATACACTAAGCTGGCAAACTGCATCATCCTCGGGTGAATGAGGCCTTCAAATAAATTCACTACCTCCTCTAGATTGATATGCATTATAGAGCCAGGGAGGAAAGCCTACTCTCTCCCATAATGCACCTCATGTAATTGTTTAACCTCCTCATTGTGCTTATTGAACATTCGCATTCACAACTGGTCACTGGTAGTGTGGCAGCAATTTTCAGCATTTTTAACATTTTTTCTTGGCACTGGATGGAGTTGAGACATCGGAAGAGCTTAGAGGGTACAAAGAACTCGTTTATATCAACATTTCTTCTAGTTTGACCACCAGCACATAATTTAAATGCTAAGTAATCAGCGTTTCATTTTCAGTCCGCCATTATTGATCTTCAAAAGGGGTTCGTTCGAACCCCTCGACCAACCATTAATAGCGATCCGAATGTTGTATTATATTATGTTTTAAGAGTGCACATGCTATACAGTGCTAAAGCTTATTTAAATACAAATACGCTAGAAAAAAGTCTGCTTTCATGGCTTTATGCGTTTACTAGTATCTGACCGTAAACGCTTTGCCCCATTACTAAAAATAGGTCCGCAATGCGAACATGTGTCTAGTGCAAGGTTGATATGATGTGAATTTGTGTAACCATCTCTGGTGTAGCTTGCATCGCCGGTTAAGTCCAGTGGTTTACAGTTCGTCTGTGATGTAGGCTATCTATTGTTTGGTTTTGTAATTGTATTTAGTGTATGCAGCAGTTATTATAGCATTTTGAATTAACCCTTCAAAAATGGCGGCCGAGAAATAACTGCTGATTCAAAGAAACGTTGGGTCCACGAGGCCAAGTTTGAAATAAACACCAGGGGCGTTTAATTGAGAAAATACGGTACATTACATGTAGAAGAAAACACGTAAAGGACCAGCAGACACGGTTGAATAATTCAAAATTAATGCTTTATTAAGGCAAACTGAAGTGTTTAGTTTCACTGATTATCCATGAAGTGTAACAGAACTGGAACAGAATGAGTTATACAATATTAACTGTCATAGAATTACTTACATCTGAACTTGATGTACATCTTATGCAAGATACTTGTTTTAAAAATCTTAAACTTATTTTCACGTTATATTTACGGTTGAATCACTGATGCTATAAAAAAGCAATGAATTGCAACAAAATTAATAATATAAATTTAAGAGATGCACCATTAGAAAACTGATAGGAATGGAGCAAAAGAAAAGAATCCCAGTAAATTCTTAAGAGAAAAAAAAACATTCCCACGCATTATTGTAAATGTACCAGCAGAAGTATCTGATACTGTCAATATGTTACTTAAGGTTACCCACTGAAACAGGGACAATTAAGGTGAATTTAAAGATAAGATTGCAATACAAAAGCACAGCACTGTTTCAACATAAGACCGCATAAAGTTGTCCAGGCAGCCAACTGGCTTATCAGCAGTCTGTATAGACAAGAAGGAATAACAATTAATCAAGACTGGGGAGTAAAATATAGTGACAACTGTATATTAGATGGTAGTACTGTTGAAAATCAAAATGCACAGTCACAAAATACACTTAATGTTAACAGTAGTGGTAATATTGAAACCAATAGTAATTGTGATGAAGTTCTTGAGACTGAAGATCAGTGGAGTGAGGATGAAGGAGAAATACCTGCTGGTGTTACTTACACAATGTTCACAGCAAGCCCACAAAATATAAAATCTCTTACATCAATGTTGATTTATAATATTGCATGGAAAGGTTTCATTTGATTGATGCTTACATGGTTTTCAAACTGGGAACTAATTGTATTTCTAGTATGGGTCTAGTATGACTTTCTCCATATAAACAGGCCACAGCTTTCGTAGATGTTTGGTCGACGAAAGATGTTTTCATTTCAGCGGCGGCTGAGTTTCTATATCTCTGAAATACATGAAATACATTTCCCACATGGCCCTTATTTAATTCCTCAACGGGCTTTGTAATCCCCAAACGGGGCTCGATCATCCCCAAACGGGGCTCATTTGTTCCTTTGAAGGGCTTTTTTTCCCAAATGGGGCTTATGAAGCTTGATTTCTTTCTTTCGAAGCACCGGAGTGATCACTCTCAACATTGCAGCATCGTTATTCCGTTGTAGCCGAGTAAGCTTAAGCTTATATCGATTTAAAACTTGAAAGCATCTTTTAAAGCTTTTCGTTCCCCCAGATTGACACATACTTCGAAAGCTGTGGCATATTGGAAAGTAACTATAAAGAAATTCATCATAAAAGTGAGAAAGAACTTGGTTTACTCACCAAACTCACTGCCTTTCGCGTCCTTCGCATCATGTTTCGCGTCGTTCGCATCAGGCAAAAAGCAGATGATTTTTTACGAAGATAAGCTTACTCGAGACCTTTCGCTCGGACTCAATTCCCTGGATTCAATTGGTCCCGAATATCCCTTTGCTTGCTCCGCGTCTGCCCCAATTCCGAATACTCCGACGGTTGTAAACGACAAAATATCGACGTGGTTACATTACGCATTGATCTTATACTTCATGTAACAAGTCACGTAAGGGAAACTTCGGTGAAACCATATGAACATTACATCATATCTTACCGTATATGAAGTATTTATCGAATTTTACTCTAACATAGTGTCTACGTGCTACGCACTAGACACAAAAATAGATAGACCCCCTACGTGACTCAGACAAAGTTTGCTGTCTGCTCAAAGGCTTTGTATGAGCGTGATGTGGTTTGGATATGAAAATTCGGTGAAATCAGCGGTAAACGTGATTTTAACGTTTTGGGGGCTTCAAATATAATAAATACAAGGCAATGTTACATTAGTGAGTGAAAAACTGATTCAAGAAATGTAGATTTTGGTTTAAAATTCAACAAATTATGTGACGAGGCTACATGATGAAATCCGATCATCGGAATCTATTAGCCCGCGTGTGATAAGAAAACATTTCACGACTTGTTCCCAAAATAAGGGCAAAGAGAAAAGTAAATTTGTGTGCATTGCTTACTTGGAAAAATATGCCAAATAGGTTCCAAATGATCCAGAATCAGTCTATTTGATACAAATACTGTAGCGTTTATCGACCCGCGTTCGTACAAGCAAAGCTAAACAAAAGGTCCTGAAGATGACAACGCGAATTATGTGACGAGGCTACATGATGAAATCCAGGCGTAGTCAATCGATAAACTGATAGTCGATAACAATCAATAGCAATCGATTGATATCGATTTCCGATACCACTCAATAGGAATCGATAAAGAAAAAAAGAAATAAATAATAAAATGTTTTACCATTTGAACGCGGGTCTCGTATTGTTTACTAAATAGTAACGCCATCTTTGAAACGAATACTCTTCCAGGGACTCCTTGGGATTAGTGATTGTTATCGATTACTGTCGATTGCTATCGATTATTATCCATTATCTCAATCGATAACAATCGATAATAAATTTTTTCTGTGAGTTCGACTGTTATCGATTACCGATTTCAATCGATATCAATCGGTGATTGATATCGATTGATATCGATGGTATCGATTGATTTCCGATATCGATTTCTATCGATTGACTACGCCTGGTGAAATCCGATCATCGGACTTCCAATCTATTAGCCCTCATGTGATAAGAAAACATTTCACGACTTGTGCCCAAAATTTAGGCAAAGAGAAAAGTAAATTTTTGTATTTTTCTTGTATGACTAAGACGTGTGCATTGCTTGCTTGGAAAAAGATTCGTAAATAGGTTCCAAATGATCCAGAATCAGTGTTTATGATGCAAATATTGTACCGTTTATCGACCCGCGTTCATACAAGCAAAGCCGAACAAAAGGTTCGAAAAAGGTCCTGAAGATGACAACGCGAATTTGTTTTTGCGCAAAAATCCTGTCTTTGAGTCATATTCTAAGGGATACTGATTATATACTGTAAAATTTGGAGAGAATATACCTGGAATATAGGCTGAAATTGGATAAATTAGAGAGCTGCTTACTCTCGAGTATTCGCGGCCAACGGGTATAAACTTTTCTATTGCTTCCCGCGGTTGCATTAAAACAGCATTAAACTAAACGTATCCTTTCAGTGGAGCTGCAATGGACCGGATTATCATTTCTTTTCACCATCATTGAAACCTGCCGGCTATTTTTGCCATGGACCGCTTGTTTCTATATGCTTCGTTTCTAACTGCTCAGCTGTATATGCTGCAAACTGAATCGAACCTCAAGAGTGAAATCTTTCAGACAATAATAATTTGCCGCTCTCTATCAATTTTTTGCATTTTCACCAAAATTTGAGATGTTCCAAGAATAGTTTTTAGGTTTTCTATTCAACATTGACCCAGGTGTTCGATTTTCTTGCGAAAATATCGATAAAAGCCGCATCAAAGTCTTCGCCAACACCATTTTCCCATACAAAATCCTTATGCAGGTAACACATGGAGGAGTTTGTTTGTCTGAGTCACGACGGGGGCCAAACGTATGTGACGTCATTAGTGCAAAGCGCTATTAGAGAGCTGCTTACTCTCGAGTATTCCGGGCAAACGGGTATAAACTTTTCTATTGCTTCCCGCGGTCGCATTAAAACAGCATTAAAATAAACGTATCCTTTCAGTGGAGCCGCAATGGACAGATTATCATTTCTTTTCACTTGCCTTTTTTTGCCATGGACCACTTTACCGCTTGGTTCTATATGCTTCGATTCTAAAGGCTCAGCTGTATATGCTGCAAACTGAACTTGTCAAGAGTGAAATCTTTCAGAAAATAATAATTTGCCGCTCTCTATCAATTTTTTGCACTTTCACCAATTTGAGATGTTACAAGAATAGTTTTTAGGTTTTCTATTCAACATTGACCCAGGTGTTTGATTTTCTTGCGAAAATATTGATAAAAGCCGCATCAAAGTCTTCGCCAACACCATTTTCCCATTCAAAATTCTTATGCTGATAACACATGGAGGAGTTTGTTTGTCTGAGTCACAACGGCGGCCAAAAGCATGTGACGTCATTAGCTATATATAGTGCAATATGCTTACCAAAGCATCTTACGCCGAAGTCTTTAAATCGATCACGTACAGAGTTCTGGCCGCGACTATAACACATCAGTTACTGTTTGTTTCTTTAGTTTTCATTTTTAACCAACTAGTTATTCCTAAAAAGCATTTTTTTTTATCATGATATAGCTGCAAGGAATTATTTTATTTTTATTATTTCTTTATTATTTTTGGATAACTTAGTCGTCCTCACAACACATTTAAATACCGATCATTACTTTGCCAAAAGTTTTAAAATTCCCTTTTCGGCAGTATTCCATATGAAGTCATGCATCGTGAAGAGTTTGCTTGTAATTATATAATTTAGTAAAATGATAACTTTCATATTGTTTTGTCTGAATTTGATATACAAATTTTAACTTGTTCTTGTTATAAATTTTCATATTCAGATTGAGAACTCATGAAGTTACTTGTAGATATTGGGACTGAAGTCTTAGTAACTTAATTGGAAACTGGCTTCGAAATATCATAAATTGAGAATGATCGGCACTCTTTGAATTTCTTTTCACGAAGAAAAGTAGTGGTCAGTTTTTTTAAAAAAAATTATCTCGAAAAAAAGTTCAATAAGCAATTACACTACGAGATGCTGTTTGAGGCAACTGAGAAAGGATTAACTAAGGACGACTAAGGAACCCTTTTACAAAAAAAAATCGACTAAACAGAATTGTCCTTTGACGGTTGATGGTTGACATCATATACATATCAGTTATCAAAATGGAGTCCAGTAGATTACCGCAAAATCCAGGTTATAAGCCCTGGGCTTATACAGCTTCGTAAAGGTTTTTTGGCTGGCAAGCAAAAAATGTTGTGAAAAATAAGCGTCGTTTTAGTTAATTTGGTACAAATTTGTGTAAAAGCAGTGTAAAAAAATTGTGTAATTGCAGTCGAGGAACTGTGGTGTGTTTATATAGAGGACGTACAACCGGAATAATGTTTTGCTACCAAACGGATGGGCCTATAACCGGGGGGATAGGGGGGGGGGGGGAGGGGGCTTATAAGCAGGGAGAAGGGGTTATAACCGAGATTTTACGGTTTATCGTACCTAAAATATAAAATATCAGCAAGACCACAGCGACAAACCGTTGAGTGGTGCCGGATCTCCCAGTTGTAGACCTGGATCAGTACAATAATTACTTGTATAAAATCAGAAAACGGCAAACTGATCCTTACGGCAAGGCGATGAAGGAGTAAATAAAAGAATAAAACAAAATTTATGTTTAAACGAATTTGCCCAATATTTCGGTTTGAAAACAAACCTTCTTCAGGGGCTAACAGAAAAATGAAAAAAAAAAAAAAAAAAAGTTTGTTTTCAAACCGAAATATTGGGCAAATATTGGGCAAATTCGTTTAAATATAAATTTTGTTTTATTCTTTTATTTACTCCTTCATCGCCTTGCCGTAAGGATCAGTTTGCCGTTTTCTGATTTTATCGTACCTACCCTGAGAATAAATCGCTGCCTGCCATCACGTATGTGATGTGAACATAAAATGCAAAATAGATTTCTCTTGCCAACTTATGAGGCCTTCGTTAGGGTGGGTAGCACATGTATAATGTTTTGTGTAAGGGTTAAAAGACGGCTCCTCAAGCCTTTTGAATAGAGTGATAGACGTTTGATTGTTTGTCTTCAAGCAGTAATACCATAAGAGAACTTAAGTGAAAACGGATGTCGTGCCTCAGTGGAGGTATTGAGGTAATTGACGTGAACTCTGGCACGTAGCACCACCCCATAGTTCTGAGTACCTTTTACTGCCAGACAGTGAATAATTGTAAAAACAACATAAATAGTTGTATTGAAAGCTATTTTAAATGAACCAGATTCTATTTTGGGGCTCATTTGCAAAATTTGTTGCTTTAAATAAAACAAGGCCGGTTCCTTTTTTAATGACGTATATTGTCATTATGGGTGTTCCTGTTTTTTTTTACTCCTACGCAGCTCCTACGCACTTCCTACGCACTGGAAGGAAATGGATATGTGTTCTGCTTAGAAATAACACTACGTCATGATACATACATACATACATACTTATTTATAACCAAGAAGAAGTAAGAGCTCCACACTGAAAATGGTGTTATATTTATTTAGTCCACTGTATCATTGCCTGCGCGACTGAAGGCCGACAGTAAAAGCGACTACTAAATTTGCTCGATAGTTTTAATTTCCTAAAATTTAGAACCAAATCAGTCGTGTTGACGTTTGCCATCAGAATATCCACTCTGTATTACTATATACGTAAAATTTTATTCGTCAGAAGAAAAAATCGGCAACTGTGGCTGATTTCATGCTGATTATTAAAGTTATAAAGCGACGAAGTGAGCCGATACTGATAGCTAAATTAAACGGTGGAGGTTAGTAAACTGAGTTTTCACACTTTATATTTTTTTATTATGAGTTATTCAATCTCGATCCGGCCCCACACAAAACTAAATTCCATTCAAACGTCTGCTTTTTTACTTTTGACCATTTTTTTTTCACTGCTCACACCTCTCAGGTTGCCAGTACACCAAAAGGGAAAAAGACGAGGCATTCAATGAAATCAGACATGACATATTCCTAGAGTTGTTCAGTGGTGCTCGGCATTAGTCCATGATCATTGAACATGACGTTAGTTTAATCTTTATTTATTTGTTCCCAAAGTTTAGTTTCATTTAGTAAGCCTCGTGTTCAAAAATGAAATTCATGTTGTTTTGGTGTTTTGAACGATTGTACTAGAGTCGGCATGTTCAATTACTACTTTAGAATTTATCATGAGATCAACACTTGTAAATGGCTTGGGCGATATAATATTAAATAATTGACCAATAGAAGTTAAGATTTTGACACGGACTATAAATATCAAAACGTCCATGACTTGATCACAACGGACGCAAGCAACTCCATAAACCAATCAGAACTCAAAGCAAATACCCGTAGCTGGGGCCAAGCGCGAGCAAATGCGTTCAGGCAAGTCACGATTGGTTTTGGTTTTACTTCTAGTTGGTTGATAAAGTGGCGTGAGATTTTTAAGCCAATAACAAAGCCTAGAAATGCCAAGCCAAAGCAACTGCGAAGTTGATTTCGACACTCAATTAAAAACTGTTCCAGTATAAGTATTAGTATTGGTATAAGTATGATTAATTGTTCTTTTAGAACTCAATTTTATGTTTTCATATTATCCCAATCATGGCGAAAACTGAGTTACCTGGGAAAGGGAGTGCGGTTCAAACATAGTTTTACATTGTTGTATAATAAAGTTGTAACAGGAATTTTAATGCTCTTCTAGTTAACCTAATTATGTAGCATCATTGTATATTTAGAAGCACAAGTTGATTAGTGTTTTATCACTAATTAAATTAATTAAGTTTTAGGTTACTTACTTACTTCATTATTCACTAGTTAACCTTAAAATTCTCTGTTCTCGCCTATTCTTACGGGACGGTCATTTATCCCTATCTTCTCGTTTAGACAGATAGTTTTCCCTATGCACTTTCAGCGTTTCAGCCACGTTTCAGCCACAGTTAATCTACCTCAACACCTTCCTTGACCTCCATCTCTTTGTCGAGAAAATGTAAGAACGGTATCAGAGAGTGGACGATATTCTTGGCTTTCACATAACGTCATAAAAATTAAAAAATCTAAAGAAAACGTCCTACAAAGCTGTTTCTAACATGGTATGTGGATACCAGTGTTATAATATTTCAAAAAAAAAGTTTCAGGTTTTAACGATGTTTTGCTTCCGATTTACAAAGGTTTTAAATGTGTCACGCAATGCGTCACGCTATTTCAGATAAGCCGCGAAAATAAACAAAATTGAATCAGCTGAAAGTTATTGTTTGCATTATAAGTGCTTATAAGCCGAGTTAATTGAGCTTATAGCAAATACAATATTTTTGGATGTGATTTTTGGTGAAATTCCGTGATGTTGTTTTGGTGTTTTGAACGATTGTACTAGAGTCGGCATGTTCAATTACTACTTTAGAATTTATCATGAGATGAACACTTGTAAATGGCTTGGGCGATATATTAAATAATTGACCAATAGAATGTATGGCCGCTCCGTACATTTCTTACTAAAAATATCTAATACTCGTTCGCCTATAACACTTGAACGAAATGCTTTTGCACTTCAAAATTTGGTCAAGATGTGTAGTTTTAAACTCTTTACAATTCCATAAACATTTTGGATTCGAAATCTATTTTTTAATGCTTCTGAATTTTGATATGACGTAAGTGAAAGCCAACAGCATCCAACTACTTATGACTCCTTCCTTGCAATGGCGCCTATAAGCCCCCCCCTGGAGGGGGGGGATTGAAGGAGCAAGGGGTGGGGGTTGCACATTCTCCTTAAAAAAGTTGTCCCCGTTACAACACCATTGGCCAAAATATATCAAAATTCGCAACCTGTAGCAAGTGCGAGTGACCCGAGTAATATGCGAGCAACTGAGCTTATTAAACATTGATAGATGAATCACTAACATCTTTTTTCAATCAAATATCTAAGAACGATATCAGAGAGTAGATCATATGGAAGGACAGCTCACTAGCATTCAACTACCTATGACTCCGTCCTTGCAATGGCGCCTATAAGCCCGGGGAATGGGGGGGGGGGGGGGGGGGGAGCATAGTGGTTTTTAATGATTATTAACTTTTACGTTTTTAACTGTAAGAGCGCATTTTATCATATTGACATGGAAATTGCGCTATATATATATACCCTGGGGCAGACATGTAATGTCAAAATGCCCACCCTGGACTGCAGGCATGCCAATGAACATCTCCCTACCCCAATTCGGGCTTTACATTCTTGAATTGAATCACTTTACGGTCATCTAATCAGGATTTTTACAAATTACAACTAAGATACTACAACAAGAGAAAATAGTTGGACAATTATTTTCTCTTGATGTTATTCATAACTGCAAAAGCAACTGAAAAAATGTAAGGTGCATTTAATACTCCAGGGGGTAGGGCTGGGGAATAATCCGAGCATGCAGAGTCCTCAGCTGCCGCTGACCAAGGAGCCTGAGGCATAGGTACAATCGTGAGATCGGTGAAATGCTTAGTAAAGCACATTTTTCACTAGAAGCACAACTCACAAGGTATTTAAAAACAGTAAAAGTGGTTGAACTCCTATTCATGTAGTTGGGCTGCTTTAGTTATTTATGCCTGTTTTGTTTTCAGCTCCCAAAGGGTACAAGCATTTCGTAGGTGAACTGCCATTCAGTTTGACCTTTTCAATTGCGTGTCATAAAGTTCAAAATTTGGATCTAACCTGATGCCTGGATACGTCTTAGCCAGTTCAGACAAGGAAAGCATTAATGCTAAGTATCTGTGCAATTCCTGTGGTTTGCTCTTACGGGATGCCATGCAAACTGGTTGTGGGCATTTTTATTGCAGCTCTTGCCTTCGGAACCTATTCTTGTAAGTGTTATAAGCCTTAAGCTTACATTCCGTTTATACTTGTATTATTGCTTTCTCTTTCTTTTATAGCATGATTTCATAACCATTTACATGTAACTTACCTGTTATGCTGTTCTGTCTTTTTCATAAGCTTATTTAGGAGAAGGTAAAGTACTGTAAGCTTACCCTTATTTACTTTTACCAATGTTAAGCTTAATGCATAAAGATAAGATGCTGACGGAATTTTAGATTATAAAGACCTTTCGATCTTAATGAAATTGTGTCCAGAGTAGTAACACAAAATTGTCTACTGATGCTGCCACTTTAAAACGTACTTAGCAACTTGGGTGTCGTTGTTGTTTGTAGGTACAACTGTAACTGGGTGACCCGAAAAAACCAACCCCCCAGTCCGTGGACCCCCTGTACGGACCGGGTCCATGGATCACCCATACGGACCCCCTCTACGGACCACGTACCCCCAAAGAGACATTACAATTATAAATAAGCTGAAAGTGTTGACTTATCGGTTGTTAGGATAGTTCACTCGGTAACCGTTATGCGTCGTAGATTTAACCAGATTTAACAGACTCGAGGTCAAACTTGGGCGCAAATTCATTACACATTGCCATTTCCTTGACCAGAGTGCCTTGAAAATGACCGATAACTGTTTTCTATTTGTGCTTTCTTTCCTTCTGCCATTTTTTTGCGGCGCAATCTCTCGCAGGTTTATCATCATCCGCCCGCCTATTTCTTACATTGTTGGCCCGCTGTCATGTGGGTGTCCAATTACAGTTGTCCAATTACAACTTTTTGTAATTAATAGCTGTACATGTAATTGGACACCTACGTTGCACACACGTTAACAGGGCTGCAAATAATTTATTTTTTCTTGAAAGGACATATGTCCGACTTGGGCACCATTTTGGTCAGACAAACAAAAAAATTTGGTCGGACATCACATTATTTACCATGCATTACAAGCGAGCACACATGACGTATTCAATGCTTAAGGGTTTGCTATGCATTATAGAGCGATTTCAAATGTGATCAGCCATTTGCAAGTTTTCCGGGCATAATGTCCGACCACGGTTGCGATTTTGTTGGACATTGGCAAATTTTGGTCAGCCATTGTCCAATGACCGACTGTTATTTGCAGCCCTGCATTAATCATGGCACTTAAATAGGTTCTTTTTTTGCTGTTTTCCTCCTGCAGTCAAACTGACAGAAAATGTCCTTGGCGTTTTGAGTACAAAAAACTCCACATAAAATACAGCTGTAGACTAATTTTAATCTCAAACTTTGTTATTGATGTGATTGATTATAGTAATTGAACTTCATGTCATCACAATTATTCGGGGTAATCATGCTCATAATTTCAAATCATCCTCGCTCTACGTGCTCGGCCGATTCTAAATTACTCGCCCGATTATTTCCTGAATTGTACTCCACTCAGTCCAATTACTAATTATCACTAATCATACCCATGATTAACAAATCGGACTGAGATATGGAGATCTCAGTAATCTAATGTCCAACTTGGATATCGGCATAACTGGGCTGGAAACGTGCCCATATTAACAGGCATACATGTACTGTACAACTGCATGTACGCATGTGTTTCTGTTGAAGAAGTGCAAGAGTAGCATCATTCCAACCTACCTGTATTTTTTAGACTTATAGATGCTGAGTGAGTGAAGATAATGTAAGAATTTTCAGAATTGCAAAAAAGAAATCATGACTTAATATTTTCCTGCATGCTATCATAATAATTATACACAGTTTCATCCTTGTGACTGAGCAGAAATTTTGCATATGAACACAAAAAAAATTGTCTCAATTTACGATGATGAGGCCCTAATCTTGAGTTTTACCATACAACTGGGGCCGGTTTCTCTCAATACCTTTTTTTTTTCTGGCCACAAGTACCAAAATTTACAGGCCCAAGTTTTCACCACATTGCAGCACCATATACCGTATTTACCCATGTATAAGTCAACCATTTCATAACCTGAAAATCGGTCCAAAAAATCTCCCTCAACTTATACATGGGTCAAAAATTTAGATCCAAGCACCAGTTACATGTAAATAAATTATTCACAATTAGCATAATAATTGCCTTTATTTGTTAACATCTGATAAACGACAGGGCAGGTTACGATGTCCTTTCGCTAAGTGATCTGTGTCTTTATATTAGAAAGATAGCAGCTCAAGTCTAAATGCATTAAGATTTTATCTGTTTAATGTAAACCTGAATGTTGTAAATACTCACTGGCACTATTTTGGAATAAAGAGCTGACATTTCCTGCTAAGCTTAACAATTTGTTTATCAAGTTGTTTTCAAAGATTTTTGAGTTTTTTTGGCGTTTTGTCTGTCTTAGAAAGCTGCTTTCTGCCTCTCCACAATTTATTACTTGACCCAATTTTTTACCTATGTATAAGTTGAGGGAGATTTTTTGGACCGATTTTTAGGTCGTGAAAGGTCGACTTACAGCTGTACGCACGAGTAAATACGGTGGTCCCTTGTCTCTGGTGAATTAAATGATTGTAAAGTGACATTGGGCTACAAGGAAATGATGAGCACTATATAAATAAATAAAATAAAAAATAAATACATTGCTATTATTTTTGTTATTATTATTATTATTATTGATTCCCATCTTGAAGACAATTTAAATTCTCTGTTAGCTGACGTCTACATCTGTACCATAAAAGAAAGAAAAAAACCTACCCATTTTCCCCTGTTCTGGAAAGGGTAAAACTCAAAATTCATGTATTTTCTTTTTATACTGTACATGTATCTTATGGCATTTCTATAGAATTTAACATGTAACAAGTTTATTTATGTTTTATTTCTCAGAAATGGAACATCCAAACTGACTTGTTTACAGGATCAGACAGAATTTCTTCCAAATGAAGTAAGTAAAAATTAGATTTCAAAATCTTCCCATCTAAATCATGACTGAACATCACATGGATTATTATTTCATAACACAATCAGCAACAATAGTTACATATGTGGCCATAGTTAAAAAACATACACAATACAATTAACATCACTTACTCATGCTAAAGATTGTTATAGACATTGCCTTGTATCATCATGCATACAAAAGAAAAAGTTTAATTTCAAACTTTTGTTTCAGTGGTTTTAATTATAATATTAAACCAATAACATGCAATCCACTGCCTTCAAAAGAGGTGGATAAAGATAAGTCGATCAAAGAAAAGCTGTTAAGGTGATTCCCTAGTATTGCATTGCACATGACACACCTTTGCAGGTCAATGTGAACAGGCCAAGCAAAGTAGAGATCAAGGGAGCCATCAAACATCTAAAAAACGGAAGGGCAGCTGGTCCCGATGGAATACCATCAGAGGCCATCAAGGCAGATCTGACCACCTCGACCAACATGCTGTATGAGTTGTTTGGGACAATCTCGGAAACAGATGAGATACCAGATGACTGGAAAGAGGGTTACCCGATCAAGCTTCCTAAGAAGGGAGATCTGAAGGATTGCAAAAACTGGAGAGGCATCATGCTGCTATCAACTGCTGGAAAGGTGCTGAATAGGATAATCCTGGAGAGATTGAAAGTAGAGCTGGACAAACGACTGCGGGATGAACAGGCCGGGTTCCGAAAGGAAAGGTCGTGTACAGATCAAATTGCCACCTTGAGGATCATTGTGGAGCAGTCGCTCGAGTGGAACTCTCCTGTCTACGCGACCTTTGTGGACTATGAGAAGGCATTTGACAGTGTTGACAGAGAGGTGCTGTGGAAGTTGTTATGTCATTATGGCATCCCAGAGAAATACATCATCCTCATACAGAAGACCTATGAAAAGTGCACCTGCAGAGTCATCCACAATGGAGTTCTTTCTGAACTGATTGAGATGCTCACCGGAGTGCGCCAGGGATGCTTGTTGTCGCCCTTTCTGTTCCTGTTAGTCATCGACTGGATAATGAGGCAGACAACGGAGAAACATCGCGATGGCATACAATGGACGCTCATGACCCGGCTAGAAGATCTGGACTTTGCTGATGACATTGCCCTACTCTCACACAACCATCAGGGCATGCAATCTAAGGAAACGCGGCTTGCAAAAATCTCAGCGAAGACGGGCCTATAGGATCAGCAAATCCAAAACAAAAGTGATGAGGGTTAACACCAGGAATACAGACAAGCTAGAGCTGGATGGGGAAGCAATTGATGAAGTGGAGAATTTCACCTACCTTGGCAGTAACATCAGCAAGGATGGAGGATCTGACTGGGACATAAAGGTGAGGATTGGGAAGGCAAGAACTGCATTCGCAATACTGATGCCTGTATGGAGATCAAAGGTGATATCCAGGAAGACCAAGCTACGGATATTCAATACAAATGTGAAGTCTGTCCTCCTGTTTGGCTCAGAGACATGGAGAGTTACCAAAGCAACCTCCAACAAGCTGCAGTGCTTCGTCAACAGATGCCTGAGGTCCATCATGGGCATCCACTGGCCAGAGGTCATAAGAAATGAAGAGCTGTGGGCAAGAGCTGAACAGGAAAGAATCGACATCCAGATAAGGAGGCGCAAGTGGGGATG
This sequence comes from Cladopsammia gracilis, assembly GCA_022457155.1. Lineage (NCBI taxonomy): Eukaryota > Metazoa > Cnidaria > Anthozoa > Scleractinia > Dendrophylliidae > Cladopsammia > Cladopsammia gracilis. The sequence continues at coordinate 963,377 of JAJGOT010000176.1, forward strand.
GATCGGGCATACGCTCAGAAAACCAACCAGCAATGTCACAAGGCATGCACTGAGGTGGAACCCACAGGGGAAGAGGAGCCAAGGCCGTCCCAGGAACAGCTGGAGAAGAACCGTGGACGAAGAGGCAGGCAAGGAAGGCTACACCTGGAACCAGATCGAGAAAATAGCCCAAAACAGAACAAGATGGCGGTCGTTTTCCATGGACCTATGCTCCACGGGGAGTAGCAGGGAATAAGTAAGTAAGCATTGCACATCACTACTGTGCATAACATCTTGCGTCATTTGCACGACCTCACACGCACTCCGAAGCAATAGGTTTTCCTCTGAGGATTCAGTTCTCTTAGTAAATAAGCGGTTGTTTTCTTCTAAATGAGCTTTGTGACCTATCTTATTTTTCACACAATTTATTTCTTTTAGTCCTCCTCTTTGTGCTGTAAAACGTTAAAAAAAACTCATGCCAGAAAAAAAAGTTATCGCTAAAAAAGCATACATAGCCATCGCTCGTGGACACAGAATTCCATCCTTGAGATCACGCACCTGACGGATAATTTTAGTTAATACCTTTTCAGGACATGTGCCTGTGCCATAAAACAAACATCAAATTGTTCCTTTTGGTCAATACATTACATATAGTTTGTTATTTCAAGAATTATTTTTAATTAAAGCTGTGCTTCCTGTCCCTGCGAAAAGTAGTGTGAGCTGATGAAATAAATGTGTGCTTGATAATTGCAGTTGCAAGGATTTAAAGAGTAACTTGAGACAATTACATGTATATCTCCTAAACGAGCTTGGTGACCTATATTTTTTATTGCAGATTTCGGATCGCTATATTATGGGAAACAATCAGGGAAAGTTTAAAGAAAATCTTATGTCAACTTTTATTTCTAGGGAATCACCTTTAGTTAACATTTTTTAAAATTCCAACTGGATTCCGAGCAACACAATAAACTAGTGCAGTTAAATATAGAAGTTCTATTTAATATAACTCTCCCCACCCGATCTCTTTTGTTTAAACTGGCTTGGAAAGAGATTTTGAGTACATGTAACATTTACTTTTTCTAGGTGGGTAAAATTATTGATCTTTTGGCTCTGTTGCCTTGAAATCCTGTAAGAATTCAAAATACCATAGTAATAATACAGCTTTTCTTTGACTTAACCCACCAAAACTCAACTTCATTATTTTACTTCTTTTGAAGGGGATGGGTCGCATATTATTGGTGACTGCTGTAGTACTGTAGAAACTGTTTTTTATTTTATTCAGAAGTTATGTTTATTTATTTATTTTTTCTCCAAGATTAACAAGTTTACAATAATGGATAATTAAGAAATAAAGAGAAATGGGGCAAAAAAATAGTTAAACTATGGTAACACCTTGCCCTCATAGTTGGGAAATATTTAGGATATTTAATTAAGTGGATATAAAGGAGAAAATGCTAATAACACACTATATAGTGATTTTACTTAATCCGTGAAATAGTATAGTACACACTATTAGAATGAACTTCGCTTTTTTCATTTTGTTTAATTTGGACTATCACTTTGATAGTGTTTCACAGGTTAAGTAAAACCACTCTAAAGTTATGTTATCTGTTTAAGAAGTAAAGTTCAATGTCCTTAAAAAAAGAGACATTTTCTTTTGTGGTTATGTTGTTTCGACATAAAATTTTAGTAGTTCACAAGTGTAGTTGTCTTTTCCTCACCTGTAGACTTACAATGTATTAGAAAGATGTTCTGTTAGACCATTTTCCAGTAAAAAGTTGTGCTCAATTGGACTGTTCCACCACAGCTACAAATGCAACGGTTATTGTTGCTCCCTTGTTGTTTCCATTTAAGTCTTGCACAAGGTTTCATGCTAACCAGTCTCGTGACTATAAACTATATATTATAGTTCCACTGATAGAGTTTTTCTCATTTATAGCTGCTTCTTTCTCATTATTGTTTTAAGGTTTTTCCCGATAACTTTATGCGCCGTGAAGTACAAGCCTTTGTTGTTCACTGCACATTCATGGATGATGGATGCAAATGGAAAGGAGAAGTCAGGCACTTGGAGGTAAAATAAGGCTAAGAAAAGAGATTTGAGCTACCATCAGGCCTACTTAATGTTTAGATCCTTGTTTAGTGCCAGGTTGGTGATGTGTATATTGTAGGAAGCTTTACTACAATTACATACAGTACCAGTCAAAGGTTAGTACAAAAAGACATGTAAGTTGACAGTCCCTCGAAACTCAAACGGGTCAACTCAAAACTAAAATCTCAAAATTTGAGTCCAGTGTTCCAAGTTTCAAGGCCTTGAATAACTAAAGTTAGCCCTTAAAAAGTCCTTGTAAAAAGGTTACACTTTCCTGTACGAACCCTGTGTTTACTGTACATTGTAGCTTACATGTATACTCTTTGATGGTCATGAATTGTACATGTTTTCACATTTTTTTATCAATTGATACAGAGTCACACTAACAGCTGTGAGTTCCTTAAAATCCCCTGTGTACATCCTGAGTGTGGCATGTTGGTGAAAAAAGCTGATCTTCCTGAGCACCTGGAAAACAATTGCAAGTGTAGACAAGACACCTGTGGATTCTGTAACGGACAAATCAACCTTAACAAAATGAAGGTGTGAACCATAGTAGAAGTCAAATCCAGGATCACATCTTGGGCATGTACATGCATGTTGTATGAGTTAATACTATCTTTTCCAAATTTCTCAGTCCTAAAAGCCTCTGAATACAATGTTTCAGTGTAGAACTCTACTAAGCATCCACCCGGAATGCCAGGAGAGGTGGGCGCCATGGCCACCAGTGGTGGATCACCAAAATTCTATGATTTCACTTAGAGCACAGCCTTGAAGTATTTTAAAAGGCTTCACCCCTGTTGTGAATGTTATCCATAAGATAACGTATTTGCATCAGGTTTGTACAGATATTTACAGTTTCTTGTCTTTCATCCACCATTGTACAATACTATGTACAGTACCATTAAAGAGGCAACAGTCGTGTTTCTTGATCTTCTAGACTTGTTTAGAACTCAGATCTTGAAAATTTATAGGAAAGAGTCTTAACAAGTCACTTGAATTTTGAGAGAAATTTATTGAGTTTTGAGTCAAGAACCTACATGTAACGAGTTAGTTTGTTATCTCGCACTTGCAAGTACATATGATGGTAGTGTGTACCTATAAATATCTGTTGCAAGCATTTTGTCTATTACTTACAGTAAGATTCATGTGGAACATCAGAGCTACCATACACATTGTATTATCTTATGTTGTGTTGATTTTCTCTCTGCTGTCAAAGATACCAATCCATGATCCTTTGCTAAAATATAAGTAAAACTCCTGGTTAACGTAATTATTTATTTTAAACATTACTATTAGTCTAAGACTTGCTGTTTTCCTTTTTAGATCATCCATGTAGTTGTACTGTGACATTTATCTTGATTGTGATCTTTGCTCTCTTGCTCTCCTGCTCTCTTTAAAATAACTTTGATGGGTAAACATTTAACAAATATTTATGTTATATTTGTTTACAGCTTCACCATGAAAAGGAGTGCCCAGCATATCCAGTTGTTTGTGAAAAATGCAACAAAGATGGGATACGACGGGCAAAGGTATAAGCCGTCACATTCCCTTCCAATTGAATTTTAATGATTTAGTCACTTCCTTACTTTTGTTCAACTGTTCTCCCCACTATCTTAAAAAAAAGAACAAGACGAATTTGTGCTGAAGTAGAAAACTAGTAACCTTAATTAAAACTCCGTTGTTTTACACCGTTCATTCAGTGGAAAAAAGAAGATGGTTCTGAATCAACAGTATTAATAAGAATTGGAGAGTACATGTCCAGATTTTCCTTGTCAATTAACTCCTTTCTATTTACATTTCAGTTGTTGGAGCATCAGGATCCAGTTGTAGGAGACTGTGATGGTGTAAAGGCACCATGTCCATTCTCACAGATTGGCTGCTCAAAAACTGAGGTACATTGAATTAGCAGCCGTGGTCACCATCAAAATTCTCCATGATTAAAGCATTAATTTTACCTTCACGTGCCTCCAGTGAATTCGATTCATTTTTGAGGCAGGACCGTAGGCGCTTGCCTCGGTAAAAATAAAATTTTAGATACTAGTACAAGCATTGGATCTCTCTTGTAAGAGGCTATGCATTAAAAAATGAACATTGATTTTATCCACATATATCTGCGGAACCGTTTATAAAATTAATATGTATCATTTGCATACTTACAGTACTTAAAAAGTATTGGAAATCAAAGGAAAACGTAAGTCATAAGCCCAACCTCGTTCCCAGGGCCTCTCTCTCTTCAGCTACGTCATCATCGGGAGAGACCCTGGTTGCGGCTGGCCACGTGCTACCCCGTGACAAAATATTTTCCATCGGGGTAGGGTCAATAACTACTTTCGTTCATTTTCTCGAACGAACAGAAGACGAAAGAAATGCGTGCCAAGAGGCTCATTTGTTCAAAAACACGGGCATTTAACATTTTAATATGTACACCTTTGAAAGCCTCCGGTCACCTTCTAAATTCAACAAAGGTAAAAAGAGCCAGATGTTTATTTATCCAGATTTGAATTCAATATTGACTGAACAAAATATCACATCACACGTACACATCGTTTGCTTTATAAAATGATGCTTTTATTGACCAGAATGTAACAATTCTTGAAGTTTGCGCGCTGCATTCGTGTCTAAATCTTAGCTTGCAGATAAAATATAAAATATAATCTGTATAATGTTGCCCAATGTAATATATTGATCTTGTCAACAAAGTGTTGATTTCGATCGGTCGCATATATGCTCTGATTTTAGTTAGGTTTTTCTGCTAATTGGCCGTCTGAAAGTATAAATTTAGCATACAACTAGCAGTAATCAGGGATTATTAAGTGCATTCGAATGTTTTTTATGGGTATAGCTTTTTTTTTTTTTCGTTTTCTCTTTTTGCCAAGGGCACAAGGGATATCTCTTTGCGACTGTGTGAATTTTTTTTTTTCTGCTGTAGAATCGAATTCTTGACCGCTTAGCCAATTATGATTGTCTTGCGTATGCAGACTGTTTCAATATTCCCCTTTTGGCAATGGGAAATTCTTCAGTTACAACAACAACAACAACAACAACATCCTCTATTTATACACGATAAAAGTTAAAGCAAACATCTTGCTTGTGGGGTCGTGTTTCTAGCTACACTAATTAAAAAACGTTTCTATATACATTGAAATTAAAAATGATTATATACATGATTGGTCACATTAATAAAATTTAAAATCCGTTACATTCCTACTTTGCGTTTGAATCGAGGTTGCATTGAAGTCCAGTTCTTTAATAAAATCGTCCTTTTTAGCTCTTTTTAGTTACATGTACTTGTTGTTGGGCACAGTATTTTACTGTCAGTGATTATCTGATCAGACTGATTGATTGTGTTCTTATTGTGTCCTTTTTTGTGTGGCAGGTGCTCAGCCCCAGGCAGAAGAAAGAACATATGGAGAAAGAAAACGCTTACCACACCACTTTGCTACTTCAACATGGCCTCCGCATGGGTCGAGAAATGGAAGCACTTTTGACACGTGATCCTGGAATTATGTCCAGAAGCCCACACATCTTCACAAACTATGACGGCATAATCTCTGATATACTCTCTCAAATTCAAACCAGTACAGCAGAAAACAGGGATTTACAAGAAAAATGCCGAGAGCACAGCGAAAGAATCACCTCGCTGGAGAGAAAAGTGGCTTCAGGGAATTTCTCGGCTGCTGCCCCATCTGCTCAAGTGTCTGGTGATTCTACTAGTGGTGTACCAAACGCTGAGATTACACGAAGAGTTATCAACGTGGAGAACAGGACCGCTGACCATGAAGTGCTTTTAGTTGAGAATAACCGCACAATTGAGCAGGCAAACCGGGAGATGGGTACCGTCAGGCGACAGGTTGATACTGTCCAGGAGACCGTCAGGAGGCTGGAGCGAAGGATTGACTCCATCGAGCACACACTGGCTCTTAGAAATGTCACCTTGGCTGATTTAGAGGAGTACATCAGACAGCAGGAGTTCTCAAGCCACGACGGCCAGCTGCTGTGGAAAATAACCGAATACGCACGCAAGAGAAACGATGCAGTCAGCGGTCAGCAGGTATCATTCTACAGTCCGTGCTTCTACACCAGTCGCTATGGCTACAAGATGTGCGCACGCATTTATTTAAACGGCGATGGCATGGGGAGGGGCACACACATCTCAGTGTTCTTTGTTGTTATGCGCGGCCAATACGATGCGTTACTCCGCTGGCCATTCAGACAGAAGGTCACCTTTATGTTAATGGATCAAGATAATGTGGAACACGTGATCGACGCCTTCAGGCCTGACCCAAGCAGCTCCTCTTTCCAGAGACCAAGAAGAGAAACAAACATTGCAAGTGGTTGCCCCATGTTCTGCTCCCTAACCGAATTAAATAATCACGCCTATGTGAGAGATGACACCATGTTCCTGAAGATTATAGTGGATACTTCTGACCTATAAAGAGACACAAGGATCATTCAGACCATATCTGTGTGATCCAAGCGATCCAGAAATGGTGGCGCGAATCAGGTTCGTGGAGGTACGGTTGACAGGAAGCCGTTATGGTCTTACGTAAGAAAGGTAACACCCTTGCAGCTGCTCTCATTCCCGGGCTATGAGTGAGCTTTAGTTAACCTGACTAGAACGAGAAGTTGGAATGAACTTAAATGAAAAAGGCAGTTATCTTGATCTAACTTCAACAAACCAAAAGTGTTATTTAATAGCCGTTAGTGGTCTGTTTTTTATTTTCCAACAATCGTTTTGATTGCTTGAATCACTGGATAGTTTGTTTTAGAGCCTTTTAGGTGGTAGAAGGATGTTCATTCTAAAAGGTAGATCGATATACTGTTATTGTATACTGTTTTCTGTTTACAACTTCAAGTGAAGGCTTATAATTTCTTAGTGTTATGATTATCTTACTATTCTCTCGACCTTTTTCCTTTCGACATTTCAATTATTCGGGCGACTCCTATTTTCTTTCTGCCATCGTAAACGGGATTCGTCGGCATGCAGCTAATCGTATTTCAGGTCTCATGCTGATTCTCCAACTTTCGGATCGTTAATGACCGTTGATTATAGGATATAGACACTTTTGCCGATAAGGCAGCTATTTCGACTTTGCTCATCGGGCATTTCATAATGGCCATGATAATATGACCGTACGGCCGCGCTGACGCAATCCTACAGAAAATAGAATCGCAAGGTGACGTGAGCGGGGCCGGACGGATTGACGTGACCCGGTCCGGAAAAAGCCGTCCGGCCCCGCTCGAGTTCAAGTTACCTCACACGCGACCTATTCTTGTACTTTCTAGTCATATTATAAAATACTTATTGACTGAGTTAGGTCGGGCCCCCGCGAGTTCCGTGCGCCATGACCTCGAGCCAAATATTTTCCCGACCGGCCCTCCCACTCAGTCAATAAGTGCATATTAAAATAAATATGTTCCTTTATTAACAGTTAATTTTAATTGTCATTATGGAAAGCCAGGCGGCAAAATCAATGGGCTAACGCATCGGCAAAAAGGTCTATCAACTGTCTTCTTTGAATCTTTTTTGTTGTCATTGTACATGTTAAATTAACTGTCCGCCAAGTGCTGTAAAATAAAGTAGATTTTTTTCCAGAAAAAAAAAAAAAAAGATTTCTTTCTAGAGTGTCACTGACGCGGTAACTTTAAAATAAGGTTATTGTCGAGCAGTCAATCCGAACGCGGCTTAAAAGGAACAACAGCACCACTTTTGAAGGCGTATGTTTTTTGTTTGTTTGTTTGGTCAGGCGGAGGGTCCTAGAAATAAACAATTTGCCCGTTCTATGGGTCTAAATAACGACAAATGTAGTGACCCGTTTTTCTCGACAGTGGCTGGAGCAAACGAGCGAAACGATCGAGTAGTCCTGTATTCTGTAGTTAAGCGCAGACGGCGTTTTTGTAGAGGACGTTATAGAACCCACATCACTGTTCGTAAAGAGTAGGGGACGTAGACCCCAGTGTGTGGCCTGACCTTGCCGGTTATGTCATTTCACTTCACAGTTGATGGGTTGGGTGGTTAACAGTGAGATCAAAATGTACTGTTAGCAGCAGCCAGAGGCGGCCGAGTCTATTGCAAACTTTAGGTCATAACGTTTTAGGCTCTTAAGGGATGGTTCTGGTTCAACGATGCTGAAACTTGGTAAGGGTATGTATTAAGTCAATGTAAGCTGATTGCGGGAATTTAATACAAATATAACACAGCACAATCTTTCACTGGGTGCGATATTGTTCAAAAAATGGGGTTTACCTAAGATTGATTATCACTAAAAATATCAGAATATCGAATTCTATCATATTGCTAAATAATAGCTGTAACTGTTCGCAAAGTTTATAGCCATAGGGCCGAAAAAAATTGACCCAAAGTTTGTCATAGACGAGTGTGCCCGAAATAACAACGGAGACAGCTTTATAAGTTGTGTGAAGAGGTAAATCCTACCTCGCAAACGAGATGGAGGTAACCCAGAGTTTCGTAATATTAAAGGACCATTGTCGTGGGGATTTTGATATTTTTGGTCAAACCTCTACTAAGTACTAAGCGACTAAGTACATTTGTGATTAAGTACATTTGCTCTTAGAGCACCAAGATGAAAATACCAAGTGATTCTTCGAAGGGAGAACGAACCATAATTTTTTCAAGTTGCAATTCATTTCCACCCAGGCCCATTCGCATCCCAAGACAATTATTTACATTTTCAGTGCACTGATATAGTAATTTTTAACAAAGCTGAAGCATGATTTTAAGGTTTCCATTTGTACAAATATGTTTTTTGGCCTTTTAAAGTGCTACGAAAAATGGTGAAATTGCCACTTTAACCCTATTCAACCTGGGCTTTTTTTTTTTTTTTTTTTGAGTTTCTGACCCGGGGGGTGGCACATTATGCGCCCCCCCCCCCCCCCCCCCCCCTCGTAACTTCAAGAACATTAAGGCTATGACAATAAAACCTAGAGGGTACATAGTACGTCCAAAACTGTCTTCTTTGCGGTCCGCACAATGGAATAGTTATTAGGTAATTAGTTATACGGCCCCCATCTTGGATTTCTGAATTTTTTTAAAACCTCTTAAAAACCGTCAAAATTGACTCAAGATTAATCAAAACCAATAAATAAATGCTAAATGACTTAAAAATATAAGTTATACCAAGCATTGTTTATCTTCATTCAAAGGTATAAATATGCAAATTTCAAAAAACGTGGCTGTCAAAATCTTGTTGTCATGGAAACATCAAGTCACGTGGTCAAAAAATTATCATGAAATTGTTGCCAAACAAATTTTAGGAAAAGTCACAAAGTTTGATGGTGTTTGAATACATATTAACCCTATTCAGACTGGGGGGGGGGGGGGGGCTTTTTGAATCCCCCCCCCCTCCAGTAAAATTGTGATAACTCTTACACCGAAATAGCTGTGAGGCTGAAATTTTCTGCTTTTCCTAAAATTTATCTAGGGACATTTTGGTTTCCATAACATGTCAGTGTGATTAACCATGTTGCCATAGCAACCGGTTTTTGACACAGGTTTTCAAAATATTAAAATATGGTGATTTTTTTTTTATTTTAAGATCTTGTTCTTTGACTTATAGTGCATTTTCTTGTTAGAATAGTTTTTTTGTTGGGACTAGTTCTTGAAAGACATCAAAAATTTTTAACATCAAATATTTGGGGGCGAGGGGTAGTAAATTTTTGCTCTCTTTTACTTATAGACAAACATTTTGTACTATTTATTAAATAACGCTTCTAAGTTCATTGTTTGGATAATAAACATTAGTTTGATAGGTGTTTTATACATTCTGTTCCTTTTCTCTTTTAGATATTTTTTAAATTTTAATTTGAACAAAAAAAAAAGGAAATCCAAGATGGCGGACAATAATTTCAAAATTATAGTTTTATCGCTTTTTATTGCTTTTTCTCGCTTTACAAGTGTGTCCTTGTTTGTATTTATTATGTTTTAATATTAAAGAGATGATTTTACAGTTATATTTAATATTTTAAGTATCTGGATGGAAAAATATCAAAGAAACGTCGGAAAAACAAAAATGACGTCATTGTGACGTCATAATTGGTGTGGCAGGTCAAAACTGGGTGTGAGGTTACCTTGTATGGAGGTGAACATTGCGTGAAAATTTAATGGTCCTAGCCTTACTGGTTCCAGAGATATAAAGGGGGGGGGGGGTCCGAGGAGCCCCCACCCCAGTCACAGATTGCCTAAAAAAGCTTAGTCTGAATAGGGTTAAAGAAGTTATGAATGTTGAAACTAAACACAGCAGTGTTTTCCCAGGTGACGTGAAATTGCAAAGATCCCGGAGGTTTTGTGGCGTCATACGCGCATGTTTTACGACGGTATACGCGCCCGCGAGTTAGCCCTTTGCGACGGAGGCGGCGGGCACACAACGCGCCCGTGAAACATTCCGCTAGCCATGACCATGAAAAATGACGGGCATGGGTTCTATGGTTCTATGGGTATGGGGCTCCGCGCAGGCCTTCGGCCCGCAGAGCTCCGCTAATAGTGCGTACTATTCTACTAACTGTTTCATGGGTTAGAGTCATTTTCGTAAGACCGTGAAACAGTTACTAAGTTAGTAAACACCATTAGACACTAATTCCATTGTTTTCTTTTGTTTAGTTTTAGCTAATTTTGATTAATTGCTAAATACTGTATATTCCCGTAAACGCGCGCGTAATTCAGTCAATTAGACTGCAAAGTGTTGATTTCTTAATAAGCGATTTACCTTATCGCCAAATGCCACCAAATTTAAAACTAAATTAAAAAAGATTCTATATAGCGAAAGAGAAGCAGTAGTTTGGTGAAAACGTGCAGGATTACAAGGAATGGAAGTGGATTACAGTTTTTTTACAAATCAATTTTGATTTCGTGACAGGCGATCAAGAAATCAATGTTTCCATTCTGGTAGAATTTTGAGTTTTTGAGCCCTTATGTTGTCTTTTAAGTTCATATTTCTTTGCGTTCATCACTTTTGCCGATTTTTTTCCTATTTCAAGATAACAAAGTAAGTTTAAAGGCCCGTTTACACATGCAATTTTTGTCGCGCTCTCCAATGCAACTTATGTCGCAAGTGTAAACTAGCGGCGATTTCTGTTCGATTCGGGTGCGACATTTGCGCTGTGATTCCCACAAATCGCCGCCAAGTTGCATCAGGTTTCGAACATGAGTGAAACCTCTGCGAAATCGCGCGACAAATCGCTCGTAAATCGCACTGAAATCGCCGCTAGTTTACACACGCGATTTGAAGATGCAACTTGCGCGCGACAAAAATTGCACAAAAACTCGCCTGTGTAAACGGGCCTTAAAGCAAGCTCCTGGCCAAAATCATGAAAACACGACATTTCAGCCGGGTTCGAAGACGCAAAGGCATGATATGTAAGCATTCTGAAAACAAAGCTAAAATACAACAACTAAAAACCAGAAAACAAAAGTATACACCGTATTTCTTCGATATTTTTATTACAAACTCGAGGAGGCGTTAGTTGGAAAAACAATGATGCCTGTGCATATCAAAAAATAAAAATACGTACGTTTTTTGATGCATGTAATTACACTCAGTACGTAAGGTACATAAGAATTTTTAGACATCATATTGATGTTTCTTACAAGAGTAAAACATTTTTAGTAATGTTAAGTAATTTTTAGTAATGATTGTAGTAATTTATTTTAGTTAAGTGTTGTAACACCACTTTCTTTGTAAAGAATTTACAATTATTTTTAATTACTTATAGTGACGCTATCGTAAGAAATCATTATTTTATGATGTTTTCAAATATATTAAAAAAAATCAGTCTTTATATATAGCCGTACGATTAATATTTTAAGCATACATTGATTTATTATGAATGAGTTACATGTTTGTTTTATTTTAAGAAACCTGTAATTGAGTTGGGGAGGATTACTTTTCTGCGCATATGCGAGTATTGGACATTTAATTTTGACGAAAACTAGATCTTAATATGCCGCGCAAATTTCGTTTCCCTGCTAGCAGACTAATAAGCAGACTCTGCGTGCAAGGAAAAAGTTTGTTCACGGCCAGTAATTTTCTAAGATTAAAAACAAACAAAAATTTGTAAAGACATGTAATAAAATTGGTGGCTTTATGACCTTTTGCACCATGCAGTAGTTAAGCACGTGTTGGAGTTTACAGTTGTTAATAAAGCCGTACATGATAGTCAACGAGGAAAGACTTAGATGTTCATTTGTGCTTATTTGCCATCATGATAGCCTGTTCCAGGCTCCGAGATAGTGGGGAACGCGCGAAGTTAAAAAAAAGGGAAAAAATCGCGGGGGAACTGGGGAGAGGGTGCCCAGTTCTCTCGTGATTTTTTCTCTCTTTTTTAAATTCGCGCTTTCCCCACTATCTCGGAGCCTGGAACAGGCTACCATCATGAGCAAAAATTCGTCCCAGAAATGTTGAACATGGGAACATTTGGCTAACTTATGCTGCAAGGTATGAGTTTCAAGCTTGCAAAGGTAGTAAATATCACGCAAGGCGAGATTAGCTTTCTTCAGCTTGTCTTTGGTGTAGATAATATTGTGAATTATCTTAAATTGAAACGTGGCGAGCTTAACCTCGTGTGTTGAGTTAAAAGGATATTTGTAAAGTTTCGGAAGACCAATGCCAATTATCCCTTGGCGTAAGATCTGACTCTGTGTTGTTGGAGGTGAGAATTGGCTTTCTACAATCAAATTGAACAGAGAGGCATTACACAGATTTTTATCATCTTCGTACCAGTTCTGTGTTTGAGATTGTGAGTGCGGATTTGCTGTATCACTGAGCTGGTCGATTCCTTTCTTTCTTTTATAGCGTGAATTAGACCGAAGTAGGTGGTGAAGTAAACTTTTAAGTTAAATTTTATTGTTACGTTCGTCTAGTAAGTGGGATATTTTGACGACACCTTTGTCGTACCACTTTTTGAAAAACACTGCTTTACCATTGACTTTAACGTCAGTGTTATTCCAAATTATTTCATCCTTCAGGTTTATATTTTCCTTGGTTGTATCGATGCGTTTTATTTCCTCCCAATATGAGAGCAAGTTGCAGTAGAAGAGTGGTAGATCATCTAAATTTGTAGTTGCAGCCAAGCAAAAAGTTAACACCCCCTAAGTGTGACACTAGATAGTTCGGAATGACTTTCCAAGGAGCGTCTCTGTCGTCCTTAAACCTTTTAACCCAAAACGATTTTAAAGATTTATTCATGGACGTAAATTGAATCATATTTAAGCCACCTTTTTCTCGATAGCCAATTAAGTTAGTTTTCTTAATCTTGTGTGGCTTTCCATCCCAGTGAAATCGAAAGTGACTGCATCTACCCTTTTCGCAAAGTCTTCAGGTATAGGGAGAACTGGCGCGTCAAAAATAAGTTTGGACAGAACTAAAGTTTTCACAAGGTTAATTTTTTCCAAGAAGTGTTAATTTTCTTCGTTTCCAGCTGTTTAAAAGTTTTTCCAATTCAGTAAGTTTAGATTCAAAGTTCCGGTAGTTACATAGGTTTTGATTGTAAGAAAAGTGGATTCCTAGAGCATAAATCGTTTCCGTAGGCCATCGGAAACCAAAAGAAGTGTCGATACGCTCCCTCCAGCTTCCTAGCCACATAGCTTCTGTCTTTGACTTGTTGATGCGCAGGGCACATTTTAAATAGCTCCAACATCTTAAGCAGCGAATGTACAGATTCCACGTCCTTTAACAGAAGAGTAGTGTCGTCAGCATATAGCGTTTATTTTGATCACTTTATTTCCAACGGATAAGCCTTTCGGGTTTGCAAGAATGGCGGGGTTGAGGAGTTCTATTCCCAAAACAAATAGGAGGCCCGATAACGGGCAGCCTTGCCTCACGCCGCGTTCTAGATTAAAGAAAGGCGAAGTAAAGCCTTCATTCAGCACGCAACTTGAGTCGTCAGTGTAGTGTAAAACACTCTTATCCATTTTTTTAAATCGTCTTTGAAATTGAAGACGTCTAGAACCTTCAAAAGGTAAACCCACTTGATCGAGTCAAAAGCTTTTTTTTTAAATCGACGAAAATGGCCGCGCCAGGAATATTTTTAATTTTTGTGAAATTTAGGACATCGCTAATAAGCCTGATGTTTTCACTGATGTACCTTTTCTTGACATAACCAGTTTGGTTCTGATATATGACATCAGGGAGGACTTTTTCTAGCCGTTTCGCTAACGCTTTTGTAATCAGAGTTTAGTAAAGAGATGGGGCGTAAATTGTTGAGGCTTGTTGGGTGGCTTTCCTTTTTTGGGAAGGAGCGTTATAACTCCGCGTTTTTGACATACAGACAGCTCACCTTTTTCAAAAGCATAATTTATGCTGGAAACGACATCGTCAGCGAATTCTTTCCAAAAGAATTTGTAAAATTCTAAAGTAAAGCCGTCGGAGCCAGGGGATTTGCGATGATGCATCTCATTTAGTGCTTGGCGACATTCTTTTTTCACAGATATTGGCATTTTCTGCACTTTTTCTGCACTGAGCGGCGGAATTAATGAATTCTTAAAAAACACATATGTTGAATCTTCCACATCGTTGAACATCGTCGTTACCTGACGTGTACAATGATTTGTAGAAATTGGCCTCTTCCCTCAAGACAGAGTCAACGTCAGACACTTCAGCGCCGCTATCCAATTTAAGTTTTGTAACTCTTTTTTTTTAATTTGTCGATATGCCTTTTTTCTAAATTGAGAAAGTATCATGTGTTCTTTTCCCCGTTTTTAAGACGTGCGCGGGTATCTTGTATTTCTATTTTCAGTTGTGGATTATTCTGACAATTGGCCGACTGTGCCATTAGATTGTTGAGCTTGGTGGATAAGATCTTTTAAGAATCTTTTCTCATCCTTGCAAGCCTTTTGGAGTAGGAAATTGTAAAGTTGCGAATTTCGATTCTTATTAGGTCCCACTTTAGGCCTTTGTCTTCTAGATAGGCATACTTTTTCGTGTATATTTGGATATTGTTGGAGAGTTCAGTGACGTACGCGTTGTCTTCGAGTAAGGAGCTATTAAATTTCCAAAAACCCGGGCCATGTTTATGGGCGCTCTTGGATTTGACTGGTACATAATACGAACACCTCTATAATGCTTGGGTCTGCCCCTTTGGTGTCCGTACACTTGGTCTTCGAATTTGACTTTATTTTAGGACAAAATGTGGTGGTACTTAACTGGAATACAATATTTCCTTATAAAATGTTCGAGAAATTTCCGACCTTCAGTGGCCCTCAATTTAATATCGTTTCCTTCCCAGGCTTGGAGTCGTTCACCTTGAACTTTTAAAATGGTTTGACTGAATTAAGTAATTATGACATGAGCCATCCTATTATTATGAACTGTATTTTATTCATGTTTTGTGTTTGGTTAAAATTAGGCCGGAAATTAAGGGTTATCAGATGAGTATTGTTACCGTCGCACTCGACAGGAAATTCTGGAGCGAAGTTGTGCTCTCACCCGGCCCCCTGTTTCTCAATTTCCTGAATTCTGCATAAAGGGAAAAAATAGCGTCACGCTATTTTTACTTTTGCCGGGAGTTATACTGACTACTTTTATGAACATGCTCCTGGCAAAAGCAACTCGGATTTAGCCGATTAAACTAGTATAAATTGGAGTAGAACTGGAATTTTACTGTGAAAAAGAATTTTCAGACGACTTGCGGTCACAGTTGGCTCTCTGTCGAGGTGATAGAGTATAATTAGGAATATTTGAGGTTTTTAACGGAGAATTTAACTCTTCAGTTGGTTGAGGGAATACTTCAATTGGTCCGAGTTCGACTCCAATCATGTTTATGGTGATGTTTTTCATGCTAGCTGGAGAACTTTTGATCAATGGAGCTACCTGACGACCAACAGACGGGCCATAACAATGTGATCGTATTCAGTTACATGTAATATTAAAAAGGGGGTGGTCGACCAACGCAAAACGGCCTTCAAATCGCCAAAATTGGCCGTTTTCATCCACTACAGCGACAATACAGAACATTTAAGGTATGGTTACGTTTATTTTGAACTTATATGTAAATATTCAACGCAGTATTCAACCTCGTTCCCAGGGCCTCTTTCTCTCTCTTCAGCTACGTCATCGATGATGTCGTAGCTGAAGAGAGAGAGAGGGCCTGGGAACGAGGTTGCGCAGTATTTTACGACAATGAGAACCTTTGGCCCATTCACTCCAGCCGAAACCGGCCGCGACGGAACCACGGTCCTTCCACCATTTGTGACGTCATCCCTTTTTATGACAAAAGATGTCTTTTGTACTTAACTCAAGCAGAAGGAAGAAATCTTTCAAACAGTGCCCAAATGAGAGAGCTCTCGTGAATTGGGCCAGATTTATACGCGAAAAACTATCAGATCTGACTGGCAAAATCGAAGGAAAATCTGGTCTTCCTACCACTTGCCACATCTTGTTAAAAATTTCACCTTCTTCAGCGTTTTATGGGAAACTTTTACTTCATAAATAAAGTCTAGTGAAAGGCCAGCAACAAGGGGAAAAACGGGAATAAGAACGAAAAAGAACGGGGAGTAGAACGAAGAAAAAGAAAAATCAAGCTTCTGGTGTTCAAAATTTTGCTTTGTGCGCATGCCCGAAACCAGAAGTCGATTTATTTGACTCCGAACGAAAAGGAAGCTTAGTTTTCATGTTACAAACAATGTTTTGGACAGTTTGCTAGCAATTGGCCTCCACAGCATTCAAAAAACGGCATTAATGACTTCAAATTGCCTTTTTCTGCAAATTCTCTAGGAGCGAATGGGTTAAATAATATTTTGCCGACACGGAACAGAGAAGTGGGTGTGAGTTTAGGGCTTGGGGGTTGATAGGGCTTTCCACAAGTTGCTCGAGATTTTCCAAAAAGTTGCCCGTAATTTCTCAAAAAGTTGCTCAAAAGTTGCGCAAAAAAAGTCAAAAGTTGCTTTTTGTAACGAAAAAAAGAGTTGCTAGATAATAAACGAACATAATCAGTCTAAAGTTAAAACTTAATTTTGCTGAAGTAATACTCAAGTTTAATATCATACGCTTTTACAACCAAAATCACAGTTTTATAGTTTGGTTTATAGTAAACAAAAGGCAACGCCCTTTAATTCTATAGTTTGACTCAATAGCGGGAAGTGGCCGGCAAGAGATGAAGATAGCTAAGAAAACTAAAGTTCCTACGCTTAAGTGCTAAAAACACCGAAAGTACTTTTCAAAAGCTAATGAATTAGAAAAAGGAAAACTAGTGTCAATTTTAAGGAGACGAGCTCAGCTGTCCCCTTTAAACGCTTAACACACATCATTAGTTAACTATAATTAGTTTCAGAATAAAATAACTAGAAGTTTCTATCTTATGTTTTATAGTTTTAACTCGCTAAAAAGGTACATCTCTTTGCTCACATAAATCAGAATTAAGTTTCTATGAAAATCACATTCTGTTTTCTCAACATGCCTTATATTTGGACATTGCATGCATGCTTCTAATGTTTTTTCTGCAATTATCTTACATTAAATCATTTTTGGGTACTGCTTTTTATCTTATTTACTCAAGGAAAATGGGGTTTTGCACTTAGTAATCAAAAAATGTCATTTCTTACGTTTCTACCAAATTTTCATGATTTCAAGCATACATTAGTCCTGTGACAGAGGCCTCAGTTCCCCCAAGGCTCTTATAAGTTTCGCTCGCTTGGTCGATCGCTGATCGGCGTGATTTGCTCGCGCTCGACTATCCAGAGAGGGACTGCTAGCAATCTGTTGCTGCAGCCTTGATATCCGCTCACCCAGCGGAAATTACTAGGTCAGTACTAACGACGTAAACAACACAATTTCTGTTCTTCTTCGATGTTTCAACTAAAAATTAAAATACGAGCACAAATCAAAATTTGACAGGTACGTCAGAAATATAAGAACGACTAATCATACTGCATGATTGAATTAAGGAACCGTTCCATAACTCTTTCCACCTTTCTGACTTTGTCTCAAACTTCACCATAACATCATTATATATGATGGCTGACAAAATTGGATGGCAGCTCCTATTTGACCAGCAGAATACATCAACAATTCAAACAGAAACGTTTGTTCACTGACCCGACAGTTTACTGAGTTAACATACCGTAATTACGTTCTCAGTTGCATGTGTATGACCTTTATATAATTATTCATCTAGAATTTCGATTTGAATGACATGGTGCGTGTAGGAGCGTTTGCCACAAACAAGGTAAAAGATTTAGTAATGATCATTGGGGTGGGGTGGGAAGAAAGGAAAAAGATATCTGTGTGTGTGTTGCTATGTTGAAGCACACGCGTCCATGATGAGATGAAATCCAAACGCAGAGAAAACCTTTTACTGATCTTTACTGACACAGATACAACGGTTATTTTGAGCTAGTGGCTGATTGTAGAGACTTACCCAACCCCAACGGTAGCTAGATCGTGGTTTTTGTCTCCACCCTCCCCGCAATTTCCTTTATCTCCCGCGCCCGCAGGCATAATATAATTTTCGATTCAGAAAAAAATGAAGGATCGAACTGATCGAACACGTACGTTTGCACGGATACCTTTTCCTCTGTATTTTTTTGAAACGTTGTTCGTACCAAATACTCACAATGGCTGCGCACTGTAAGATCAAATGGAAGAACATGAAACGACGACAACAACTAGTGTCAAGGCTAATTTGGCGTCGTCTCGTCAGTGTTTACTGAAGAAAAATTCTTGATCTTCATCATGAGTTATCAACAGACTAAAAACCAAACCGCCTTTATGAGTAATTGGCTCCTTTCCGATCCTATTATTCTTTCCGAAATATAGTTTTCCACGCGATTACGAGTTTGTAAAGCCAGTCGACTGGAGGCGGTAGCGCCAACGCAGGAGCCTTGATCACGTACCAGTGACATATTTGAAGCTGCAATAACCATGTGGAGGCTTTCAGGCACTTTTAAATTCATACGCGGAGACTTTTTCAACAATATACGGTAAGGCAAATCAATTATCTTTGACGCATTAAAGCAATGTGTACGTACTCATAATTTTAACACTGGCGAAGATTCCTCGATCACACGAATCATTCCACTGTGAGTCGCAACGAAGTGAACTAGTTCATGACAGCCGGATAATTAAATCTGCTCTCGTTCGTATTTTACCCTTACTCAGTACACAATTCTGCGAGTTACCTAGTCTAGTTGCCGCTGAACTTGCTTTTGTTAGAACCTGCAGGAGATATGAAGTTTAACAATAAAGAATGATTGTAACAATAAAGAATCGATCACTAACTCTAAAAAGAGAACAAAATTATGAGGGGCAGTTTCGTCCGGTTTCTTCTACTGAATTTAATTTTCATGGAAATCTCAAGCCAGTAATAGCTTTGGTCTGGTCTTGTATGTGACTGAATAAAATCTTATCATACGTTCCAATGCAGCATGTAGCTCTAGCTGACTCACTGACAGTTATTAAATAACGCGCTACATGAGTAAGGTAGACTGAACTGAAGTCACCCGAAAAAAGGATTCGTATGACCGAGCGATCAAACACTGTCCCCAAACATATTTCGCTCAGGTTCTTAAAATTTTGTCTCGTTCAAAGCTTGTGGTATTAAGGAATCATCAGGTATAAAACTAACATTGTCCCATTAAAACTATATTTGGTAATATACATAAAGTGATATTACTATTACAGTAGAAGAATATTTAAATACAGTCGAACCTCTCCTTACGGACACCTCTCTAATACGGACACCTCTCTATTACGGACAGTTTCCTATGTCCCGATAAAATTCTCACATATTTTCTTTAAAAAAAGACCTCTATAATACGGACCCTCTCTAATACGGACAACGGACACTAAATCTTGGACTGGTGATCAGACTGGACTGGTGATCAGTCGATGATAGTTTGAGTAAGTAATACAATTTCCTGTTTGTGGTTACAAACATATCGAAAGACGTTTTCAGAATTGTACTTTATATTACTTTTTCACGCCGGTGCAGCATTGCGTTGTAGTTCGTTTCGTTTTAAAACAGTGATTCGTATACCTTGTGTAGCTGAAAATTTTAAAATGTAGTACACTGATTGAGAGAAAGCGTCTCAATGCTGTATATTAATCAATTTAGATGCAGTTAAAAGACGAGTGTGGGCCTGTTTTAGTTACTGAACAAAAACTGTCAATGGAGTCTTAAAAGTGACGTCATCGTGGTGACCTCTATAATACGGACACCTCTCTAATACGGACACTTTGCTCTGTCCCTTCGGTGTCCGTCAGTAGAGAGGTTCAACTGTATCTCTTGTGGATGTCAGTCTCACTGTAATACTTTCATGTAATGTCCATGAAATGTAACGTTTTTTACGGTCTGGCCACGTGCGTCGATCCTGAATACAAGTATGAAAAATTAGATCTGGTAAGTGACATGATCATTATTTCATTTCTAAGGTAAAGCCGGTAGATATAGAGGTGACACTCGTGCATTGAGCCGCCCATAGCATGAAGCAACTAGGAGAAATCACTATGGCTCTCCTATTGTATCAGTGGAGATGTTGGTTCATCTCGATTGAGTGTTACCACCTTAAAATCAGTCATTTTTCATAACACATAAACGGTACTCTTTATGTGTCACCAAGGTGGAGGGTGTCTATGTGGGCAAATATATATTTCATATCTTACGAAGCAACACGACGGCAGAACCCATCAACCGGTTTAGTTTGAGCGATCATTGTATGATGAGTTGTTATTTCCTCATATCAGCAGTACATCAGTCACTTTCGTTTACGTAGATAATCGAGGAATCACGAGATGTTATATTCGTTAAAATATTCCCCAGCTGATCTACTCAGTTGAACTATACCGAATGCCGTTTGGTCTCATTCATGTACTTTGTACGAAACTGTAGAGTAGATTAATTTATTCTATAAATTAAATCAGATTAGTAGTTTGATTTGGTGTTAAGTTTTGCAACAATCATTGCCACCGAGTACAACGGGGAACAAATTAAACCACAAATTGATACAAAGCACTGTAGCAATAATTACATAACAACCAATATTTAGACAAAACGTGGGCAAAATTCAAACAATAAAGCTGAATACATGGACAAGTATTTCAATACTCAATAAAAAAATAATAACGATAATAATAATTACAATAATTAAATTATGCTAAGGAATGTGATTTATTTCCGGGGCGAGAACTCACTTAGTAATTTTTGTATCAGAAAGTGAAACAAATCAATCAAATGAAATCAAGCCTCAACCTCGTCCCCAGGGCCTTTTCTACTTTCAAAATGGCGGGCGGGCGTAGAAACTCCTTGATAAGGCTTCTAAAATGCTTCCACCAGCAGATGTACATTGGCTGGTTTAGGTGGTGTCTCTGATAGTTCCTACTTGGGGTGGGACAGAACAAGGCTCAGTTACAGGGCTACCTGTGCTTCTACCAAGAACTCGGTAACCGGGCATTCGGGCAATATGAGATCCTGACAAACGCCTGAGTAATTAATGTCATTGAGCTGCATCAGTTGCTTTAGTTCAGCTCATTAATGAATTCAATCCCGGTACATCTGTAAACTGCTTTATCGAGAACTGATGGTATTAGATGGATCTGTTGAAATATGTCTTTAACATCCAAAATATTGTCTAAAGCATGTTTTACTGAAGACTGTTGCTTTCTACATGTTGCAGTGTTAGAGATACAATGCAGATATTGTACATGTATTGCATTGTGGCAGTATAATATCAAGCTTCTCGTATTCATTTATTGGCTTGATCGCATGCATTCCATTCCGCTTACGAAATGCAAACCATTTCACAATGGCTGATCTACAAGTAAAAACAGTTAACGAAATCGAACGGTCGTGGTTCGATTTAGTTCGATTGAGTTCGGAAATCGGACTTTGAGCTAAAATACAAAATAAAGAGATGGAAGGCGATCCGGTGAACGCGTAAAACCTTAATCTATTTTTGCAGAAACGACATATTATTACGATGTATTATTGCATATGACAGAGAAGATGCCCGCCTTGACTTCTTTTAAACGTAGCTTTTTGGTTACTTGTACGGTGTTCTTATCAGAGTTGCGCAGCAACACCTTTCGAACCAGAAGCAAATGCCGACTGCACCAGGGCTCGGAATCAAATTTCGTACTTCGACACTAGCTGAGTGGCGTATAAAATTTCGATGATTAGGCGGAAAAGTAGAAAATAATACAATCATTACAATTTTTTAGTATTCCTCGAGGGCACTTGGCAGCGATGGGGAGAGCAGAATCTGGATAACGTGTCATGAATATTTAGATTATCGGCTTGCATTCATCATTGACAACAGCAAGTTCTGGAAATACTTTTTTCTCTTCGGGTCAAAATCACGGAAAACAGCGAGGGATCTTGAAAACAGTGTCTCGAGTCTCGATGGTGAACTGATCATAACCACGACTAAAACCATGACCATAATAAGCAGTCGAAACTGTTAATTCATGCTCGGTACAAAGAATGTTGGCAATGGGCCTCGGATTGTCCTGCTCCTGAGGTTGTGGGAGCAACTTCGACATCCAAATTGTCGACACGAATAAGATTCAAAGTTGATCTTGCCTCGACAACTTGCATGATGAAATTTCAGTGTAAGTTTCATGAGGTTTTTATTTCCAGGGTTTATTTTTATCTGTTGGCAATTCAGTTCTTTAGATATTTGAATGTATGTTAATTGCTTAATTTTCATCCCGGGTTTCACAACTGAGCACGGTGACAGGAAATCCAGTACCAAAAGGGCAGACGGAGAGCTGGCAGCGGAGTCATGTTCCCGTTAAAATCGAGTCAAGTTTGGGGAAGCGACAAGCCAGGGAAATCCGACGTGCGCTGGAATCGGAAGGAATATATGCTACCAAGTTCAGGACAATTTTGCTGCGATGGATAAAGATGATCGAGACGATTGCCGAGGTGATTAAGACTTGCAGCCGTTCTGTGGACAGAAAAGCCTTTTTCCTTGGTAGACAATTAACGCATTGACATTTTCACAGGGAATATAATAAGAATAAACTCAGAATATGGATATAATAAAAGAAACAAGACTTCACATCGCCTTGATTGTTTCAACGCTGAATCAATTTACGTTCTTGTCATGGAAGAGTTCGAAATCGAACGTTCGATTTTGTTCGATTCACGTTTTTGTTTTTGTGAGTTCCACTTCGTTCGATGACCGAACTTAATCGAACTCTTTCGTTCGATTAAGTTCGATTGAATTCGAAAATCGAACGTTCGATGTGATACGCCGGGATATACACCATGAATAACTCATCATATAGTCCGAACGATCGATTTGCATGCAGATATTTCTCAACGTATAGTCTAAATGTTTTCATGACTTACGTCACGTTAATAATTCCTTCCCGATTGGCCGTCTCTAGGCCCACAATAACAACGAATCCTACAAAAATCAATGATCAACAATTTTTAAACGTAGCCCACTGCACCAGTGCGTGTTACGAGAAAAAGGTAGAATTGCAGTCAGGGTAGCGGGTTAAAAACATGTAACGGAAGGGTGAAATGCTTGGTAAGTCGGAAGTGTGAATCAGTCTGAGTACATGCAGTTAACAATTTTAGTGCTGATATTTTTAAAGCTGTATGAAAAATACAAACTAATACATGTATACGTAATCCTTTATTTATTTAGACTGATTTGCAACATTTTTTTTAAACTTTAGATTTATTCTTAGCTTGGTATATTTCCAGCACGACTTTTCTAAATAAATGATTTGTTCAAACATCTATAATATTTGTTTTCACATAAGTTTCCTTGCATGTTTCTAAGGGTCGAGTGACGTTAAGAACTGTAGGTATTTTTCTAGATTTTTCGTAGACTTTTATTTTTAAAGTTTCATGAATTTTTTATCATCAAATTTTCATATAACTAGTCATGCAAACGAACTAATGAAAAAAATTTTGCCAAGTCAATGTAGGCATGCATAACTGACGTTCATAACATATACATGCATAACTGACATACTTATGGCAGGTTGCAGATTTTCATCATCTATCGGTTTGGACATTTTGATATAGATGACAAAAATAATGTTTTATTTATCATGATCATTACCGTATTGACGTCTGCGGACAATCGAGAGCATTCATTTGTTACTACCCCACTGCATGGAAAATGATCTGCGGATTCTCCTTGTGAGATGTTTTCAATCCTCAATGACCAAGTGTCATTCGATAGACTAAATTTAGAACTTTTTCAGATGTCAGTCAAACGAATATGAAGTCAAACTGCCGAGTGAAAGCCTCCCAGAAAGTCACAAATCAATTAGTGAAGAACATGATATGCGACTCGGTAAATTCATAACAAGCTGTATCACTGAGTCGTAACAAAACCAATACAAAAGAGGCCCGATATTTCTAACATTCAAGGGAACTGAAGGAAAATTGTTCGAGCAGGCGAAAGTTACTTGAGTCAGTAATGGGAGGCTTTCAAGAATTTTATCTAGCGGTTATCCTAGCCAGACTCGTTAGCCAGACCATGGTGCCGTTTGTACAAACCACGCTTCATACAAGTTGTGATTGATAATGTCAGCTATATCAAAACAATTAATGGAGATGTAGGGAAAGGAAATTCTGGAGCTGGTCGCTTACGTGAATGCATACTCGTAAGGGACCACTGGTATAGTGATAAATGGCAAATTCTACTTTTCCATATGCGAAGGCAGAAGTGGCCGGTTGACTACGGGAGTGTGCAGTGCACGCATTGAAAAGATGAAACCAAATGCTGTTAAAAAACATACTGACAAAGACAGCAATCCGGCGTCGGTTCCTGGAGGGCAAAAGAAAAATCGAGAAAGACCAAAGGAGACACGGCCCAGATCTGTTGAATGGGAGACGCCAGAGAGCTGAGAATATTTGGATTTTGCATGAACTCCAACAGACCAACAGCTAGCAAATGCAAAGACAGAGGTCATTGCATTGACGCTATCTGGCAACCACCGGCCTTATGTCACCACGTTCCACGAAGAGGATTACTGAAGTAAGAAAAGAAGTAAGTCATGGTAGGTAAGTCTCTAGGGGATGGTTGCTTATAAAAGCTCAAAAACGAAGAAAAGCCCAGTACGTGAACCTCAAACATGATCGCAGTCGCTTGCGGTATGTTTTAATTACAGTCTTGCTGAGAATATGAACGGGGTTTCATGGCGGTGGTCGCTGAAGGGAGTTCTAAGTTGGAGACGAGGCCCTCACTTCTTAAGCTCGATTACCAGCCGCTTTTCGGGAAAAATCTTACTTCTACGTGCTCACAGAGTTTCACAAGTCGGAAGTTCTAATTTTTTGCAAGCTCCGCCTTTGAGGACTTTGAGTTCAGATGGAAAATAAAGAAGCACTCTTTCTCTGTGAAAACTTCCACAACGATGTTTCTAGCAAATGTGTAAAATATATCAACAGACTGAGAGCTTAGCTCGGTGATATGATGGTAATTAAATTTAAGTGATGTCACATGAAAATTTCAGCAATAGAACTTTCTAGAACTTTCTTAAAATGCGTCAATGCGGGCGGAGTCGTTGTTATTAATTTCTTAAAATAGAAATAATGATAGAGCGGTTACTACAAACACTTTCATCACAGTTTCTAAGCAGTTAAATAAGAAGAAGAAGTGCATATAAGCAAGATTAGTTTCAAGCGGCTGCGTGCCGAATGGTGCTGAGCTTAAAGTCGACCCTGTAAAGTAGCATCTGTGTGACAAGAGTTCCTGTAAGTTGTGAAAAAGATTGTTTGTGTTAAATAATAAATCTGCTTGTCAAGTTGCTGCGATTCCGACAACCCTGAGTTCGGTCTACAAACTACTTGTTCCTACATCGAACCATGTCCATGAACAGGCTGGATCGGGTTTGGATGGGAATAGGCCATTTGCACGATGGCGTCATTTGACTACAACTACCAGAATTCATTTCGTTTTTCCTTTCTTATTTAAATTTTGTAATCCCAGTGCGGTTTAAACAACAATAGCCCTAATTTGCACTACAAACAAAAAACTGAAGGATTCTGGTAGTTGTAGTCAAATGACGTCATCGTGCAAATGGCCTATAGGCAACAGCTGAGAAATGATGTATTTTAAACTAATAGTTGAGATCTGTCAAAATTAACTGATAGCTAACAGAGGAATGGTTTATATTTCAACTGATAACTAAGTAAAAGCCAAATGAGAGAATGTCATTTATTTTAGCATCATTACATAAAAAATCATTTTCGAAACAAACCAAAAAACTAATGATCGAGTAACTGGAGATAGGATCTGGGTCGAAAAACCCACAGCCTCGTACCCAGTGTCTTCGTTCCTCTTGACCAGGGGTCAAGAAACCCGTCATTGCGCGCGCCCGCGCGCGTCGTCGTTTCTTTATGACCGTGAAAGTTATTCTGTTTTCAGCCCTTCCATTCCAGATTTAAAGAAAAGTTAATGCAAAAGACACTAAGACCACTAACAGTTTACTATTATACTGGAAATTTTGTTTACGTATAATTTTTCTTCCTTATTTTTTTTCAGCCATTGTAGGTCAAAGGTCGTTTGTCGTCCAAAATGCCCGGTTATCGATTATGCAGTTCAGACCACCAAAGTATTGGAGCGAAGTACATGTGTAACTCATGTCGTCTGCTATTAAGAGATGCTATGCAAACTGGTTGCGGCCACTTTTACTGCAATTTGTGCCTTGGGAGTCTATTTCTGTAAGTTGACCTTAAGCTAGTAATAATATTAAATTTATATATATATATATATATATATATATATATATATATATATATATATATATATATATCTTCGTGGGTTTTTGTGTTAAGGTCGTTAAACTCTTATGTGCTGCTCTTGCTTGTCCATTTATGATGTTTACATCTGTTTCGTCAACTTCAGCGGCATGGAAAACACTCTTGGCAACATGTTGTTGGCTCTGATCTGGATCTCCCTGGCCTCCTGTGAATGGGTGTTAATAATTAACTATTATAGCGCGAAAGCGCGCGTGATATCGCCTCGGCTAAAATTAGGCGATATCACGCAAGCTTGAGCGCTATAATAGTTTTATAATTGAACACATTGATAACAAAGCGCAGTTTGAAGAAAAAATATCGCCGACAACCCTTTTATTTTAAAAAAAGCTTAGTACATATGTTTTACCGCGCGAAACTTGCAACATCACACAGTTCATGAATGAAAGTGGTGCCTTTGTCAATATTGTGCAAGATTGAACACTATAACTGATTTATAATTCAACACATTGATAACAAATCACAGTTTCGAGAAAAAATTCATTGAGATATGCAACCTTTCATTGAGTAAAAAGGCTAACAACAATATTTTATCTCGCACCATTTCTTAAACAACAAGCAGCGAATGCCGAAACTTTTGCCAAGCTAACATTTTTAGCGTACACAATCAGTTGAGAGTTTCTACGAAGAGCTTTCGTCTACTCAAAGAACGGGACAGAGTAGTGACTACAAGAATTAAAACACAGTAAAATGGCATAGAATGTCCTAGTTACAAGTGTTTCGTATCTTAAAAAGTTCAATTCAGAATCAAAACAAATTGAACAAACACGGCTACGAACCTAAACATAGCGGCGAAAAGTCGGAAAGAACTGCAGCGTGGACAGTATGTCTTACAAAAATTCACAGCTAAAGCTGATACAAGAAACGGTTAAAACATGGTACCTTTAGTTGATTTGGCTTTTTATTCCCTTCCATCGCACCAAATTTTCAAACATCGAAGTACGAGCTGAGTCGATCAATGTTGTTTACAAACTTGCTCGTTTTTTAGCTCCTACAGTCGTAATGACGAGATTAGAAACTTTTCTGAGGAAGCATCAAGTCTATATCATATCCCAGAGGTGATTACCAAAGGAATTTTACGAAAATTTACTTCTTGTCGAGCGGTTAAATTTTGAACCAGTTTTCATTCGCGACAACGCGAAACTTTCGCGCCTTTTTTGTCCAATCATGTGAACAATATTTTTTTTCTTTTCTTTTCTTCTCTTTTTTTCTTTCTTTTTCCTTTTTTAACTAATATCGCCCAAAAACACGAAATTGCAGCCATGCAGCAGTCATTTTCACTTTCCTTCAAAATGCGAAATTTACCGCCATCGCTGGTTATACGTCATGTAGACATAACGTATATCGATAACTTTTTGACCATATTTGGGCAGTGTATCAATGTGTTGAATTATAATGTCTGTTATCCACTCATTTGAGCTTTATATACCTGTATTCGCCCCAAGTGTAATGTGGGTAAATATTAAATTGACTGACAAGCATTACGTTTGACTGTTATGTCATTTTACCATGTAAGGTTAAGGAGACGTCATGATTTCAAAATATGTACCATTACTCAGTGGATTAATTTTTGTATTACAAATATAGTATCCGATATTAGCCTGCGACTCAAACGTGCTTAAGGCTAGTGACGGCATCATTCATCCTGGAAGGACTGAATGACAATTAGCCCGCCAAAGAACTTCGGTCATTTGGCAGTTGGTCTCTGGTCGTAAGTGTGAGAACCTCATTTTTTAACCATTTAGTTCAGAGTTGAACTAAATTGAACTCTGATTGAACACTAATTGTGTCAACAGTACAATTCTTGATTCTGATTGGTCATCAGCGTACATGTAGTCCTCTTCCTTACGTAATTAGCAGGTGGTGTGCACATGTCAGAAGAGATGAGACGCACTTAAGTGGTTGGTTATTTTTTCTTCATACGTAGCATGCACACACCAATCATGTGCACTTAAATGGTTCTTTTTTGCTGTTTCTCTACTTGTTTCGTAGCTGACAGAAAATTGCTTAAATATACCCGACGTTTTGAGAATAAAATAGTCAACATGGACATTTTACAGTAATCCCAAATTTTGTTATCAATACGTTAAATTAGTTATAATATTGGACTTCGTTTCATACATTTCACAGATAATCATGCTCATAATTTCAAATCATCCTATAAACTACCTACTCGGCCAATTTAAATAACTCGCTGGATTACTCTGTGAATAGTAATTCACTGTACAGATTATTCTTGTGGCATAACTTAGTTGATATTTGACCCCTTTCAAGCTGCATCAACTGCAATACAATGATATATTAGTGACAAAAAATGAAACATGCCCATTGAAGCATTTGAGGCCACCCAAGCTACAGCTGTATCCAATATCATGATAAATTATATTGTATTTGGGAAATGAGGTTCTCAATATTATTTCT
Organism: Cladopsammia gracilis; assembly: GCA_022457155.1. Lineage (NCBI taxonomy): Eukaryota > Metazoa > Cnidaria > Anthozoa > Scleractinia > Dendrophylliidae > Cladopsammia > Cladopsammia gracilis. The sequence continues at coordinate 992,598 of JAJGOT010000176.1, forward strand.
GTTATTTCCCCTTAACTTGTAACCAATTCATGCTTTATTGGTTGCGTTTTTCCGATGCAGGTTGTTTTGCTTAACATTCCAGAGACATTTTCCTTTACTCACTGTGAACACAATAATATTATATGTACGTGTTTTCGTGAATGAAGCTTTATTTGCATGTGCTGACATTCAAAAAGTTCTAATACTTTGAGATTATTTAAAACAACAAAAACATGGTGGGAAATAGAGAAACATGTATAATAATATTTATTATAATCCTGTTCATTTCTGTTCAATGTCGCTTGATCTTTTTTTTTTTTCAAGACTAGTAAATAGATTCCAAACAAAGCTTAGATTACTGGCTCTAATATAGCAGCAGACCAAGACGACTAGAGGGAGTGCGAGAGCCCGGGGAAGGGCTCCCATATAAAAATGACGGGGGTGTTCGTCGTGCCTTTTAAGGGTCAGAATTTGTAGATTGGTACCGCTTACGGTGCTGAAATTTAAAATGACCATGGTTAGAATTGTCGCGATACTTTTTAGTGTATTGAGTCGAAAAAATATGACGTGCTGTTTTAGAATTGGTACCTCTTAGGGGTAAAAAATATTTTGAGCCACGCCCATTAAACGAGATTCTGGTACCTTTTAGGGTGTTTTTCGAAAATTTCCGACGATTACCCCTCCGGGTGCGAGAGGTGAATCATTTGAAGAAAGCAAGTAGTGTACGGTCTATTCCCAGGCACTAAATAACGTCGGGTTGAGTGGTTGAGAAAAATAATTACCTGCATCAAAATGATCCATTTTTTCTCTCTTTCTCAGACAAAAGAATACTTGGAAGGTTAATTTGCCTATAGAAGAAGCTTCTTTTGACCCAAAAATAAAAATAGAAATGCCTGTCAGTGTGGCATGTCCAATATGACAATTTAATGAAGTGTTTGTCCGCAAACAAATTATCATTGACTGACCTTGGCTTTCTATCTTAATTTTATTCCTCAACGTCGACGTCAGTGATGAAATCTGTTTTCATGACTATTTCCGGTAATATCCCTCAGGAAAACACAACCATTGTTTCAGCTCTGCCGGCCGCGCCGCGCCGGCTGGCACTTTCTATTGTTAAAAGAATTTAAAAAAAATAGCCTTTGGCACCCAGGATACATTTTTTTGTGTATGGAGTAGAGGCTGTTTGTATTACCCACCTGGTGTTTTTGTTGTGAATTGTTTGAATTATTGGACTCTTTGTTATTTAAAATCCTTACTTGAGAGAACTCATTCATTGCAAACCTTCCAGTGACAGTCTTTTAGAGGCGATTCAAAGAACTGATAAATATTGGGATATGACTAAAAATGTGTATGCAGCATACTTGTGGTTTCAGCTGCCACTTTGTGGTGTAAAGAAGAACAAGGGCCATTATTTTTCTTTAATTCTTGGTTTTCACGTGACGTCATCAAATTCGAAAATCATAAATTGTAATGCCTTCTGAATTTATATGTCCACCAGGTTGACGATGACTTAAAAATAAATCTTTTCACAAGTATCCAACCCGGTAGCGTCTTTCGTTTTGAAAATACAGCATTTTGAATTTCTGACTTTTCACCCTACGTGACACCAACATGGCGTCCGTGACAAAGCTTTTTCCTATGAAACAAGGGCCTCTCCTCGTGATTTTTGGCACTTTGGGCAGTTTAAGTATTAGGAATGCAGTTTATGCGAATGAATAGTAGTTCACGAGAGAAAAGTAATCGCTTTCAGAGCGAAAGTGAAGTCCAGATGTTTTTATTGATTTCCGGCGGCCATCTTGGTGCCCACCAAGATGGCGTTTCCATACAAAGCTCTGTAAATTTGAGTCGAGTGCTTCGGCGAATAATTCAACAACGGGATACTGCACAGATCTGAGACTTTGCGAAGTTTTTTATTTGTTACTCTTTTATAACATTACAAATTATTGGCTTCTTTCACTAAATAGTTTCGATTCTAAAACATTATATATTGGTGTCCCTCCGGGATGGCGTTTCCATACAAAGCTCTGTAAATTTGAGTCGAATGCTTCGGCGAATAATTCAACAACGGAATATTGCACAGATCTGAGACTTCGCGAAGTTGTTTATTTGTTACTCTTTTATAACATTATAAATTATTGGCTTCCTTCGCTAATTCGTTTCGATTTTAGACCATTTTAAAATTTTATGGCGTGACAGTGAAAACCAAGAATTGCATATTTGTATTAAAACACATCACAGGGGGCCCACACAAACTGCGTGACCGTTCGTATTTTTAAATTTAGAGGAAATGTATGGGAATATCAAAAAGGTTCACGCTCAGGTAAACGCCCGATGCAAAACCCTTCAAATCGCTTAAATTCGCCGTTTTCAGCTACAAGAACGACACTACACAACATTTCAGGTAATAATACGTTTATCTTGATCTTTTATATGAATATTCCTCAACGTATATAACGATAAGTAAACCTTTTCCATATTTCCATACCCTCTAAATTAATAAAAATACGAACGGTCACACAGTTTGTGTGGGCACCCTGTGAACACATCTCTGTCTACAGCAGGTTTTTCAAAAAATAAAATATAACTCAGAAAGTTAACCTAAATAAACACATACACTTCACTAGTCTTCCTGACTTCCACCGCATGGGAATAATAGTTGGTTCATAGTTTAGAATAGAACTCAGACATCATGTTTGAGAGAATTCAACAACAAAAACTATATGACTATGTGGACTTTTGACACTAACAAAACGTTTCTTTTATAATCCAAGGTTGTATTTAGGGCAATGCAGTGTTGAACAAGGAGACCACATTTGCGATAACCTGTTTCATCAGTGACTTAGATCGAAACTACCTCACATTTCCTGATGTGAACATTTTCCATAGGGAAACATGCTTTATTCATGATGATAACAAATATGTTTCGCCCTAGTGTGAACACAGCACTATAAATGAGTTGTAATATGTCACAAAAAGCAGCAAAATATGTCTTAGGATGTATTAGGCTTTTAGCATCGCTTCATGACTCTGTCCAATAATACATTATTGCTGTTTAATTTCAAATCGCCGTATTAGTTTTGTATCATGATTCAACTGTTTTTTTTCCTCAGGCAAAACGAAAACAAAACTGACAATTCTTTCAAAGTGATTTTCGTCATCTTTTTGCAATTTATTGCTTGTGGTTATTACAACAGAAATTCTTAATACTTCTCAGATTTCACTGCATGAGTGTGGACTTACAATATTGTTCTACTTGTTAATTTCCTTAGAAATGGAACATCCAAAATGATTTGTTTGCCGGACCAGTTGGAATTTTTTCCAAATGAGGTAATGATAAACAAATGAAGTATTTGACTAATATTAATTTGTCTGTGCCGGTCAGTTTCTAGAATACTATTTATTATGTAATGACAGTTTTTATTAAGTTATCACCTTTGTACATGTATGTCGTGGCACAGAAGTTTGGAACTGGTTGTCTGCTGAGATACGTAACTGCACCTCTCCTCAAACTATTAAACGAAAACTAAAAGACAACCTCTTTAGCAACATCTAATCCCAATCAGTACTGCATGTAGTTTTTAATTATATTTTATATTTATATGTAATGCTTATATATTTTATTAGCCCTTAAAATTTTTCTCAATTTAATGGAAGTAGTAAGATTGTTTTAAATTCATTGTAAATTAGCTTTGAAGATCCCATTTGGGAACCTAATAAACTTTATCATATTGTATTGTAAATGTAACAGCCTTCCATCACAAGTAAAATTGAAAGTATGGCGGTCTGGAGTATGTATTTATGTGATAGCCAAACAAGAAAGGCATGCACATTTATAGTGTGGTTACGTTATGGTGATACACTTTTGTGACGCACATATAGCTTAAAAAGAAAAGAAGAATTACGGTAAAGACCGCAAATAAGCTGCATCTATTTTCATAAAGTTTTCGTTCTTAAGCTAATTAATCGGCATATTTTTTTATAAATTGACATTTGTTGACCCTATTCAGCCTGGGCTTTTTTTGAGTTTCTGAGCCTGGGGGGGGGGGGGCCATTGTGCCCCCCCCCCCCCCCCCCTCGTAACTTCAAGAACATTAAGGGTATGACAATGAAACCTAGAGGGTACATAGTACGTCCAAAACTGTCTCCTTTGCGGTCCGCACAATTTAACGATGACGTCATATGACGTAGTTATTAGGTAATTAGTTATGTGGCCGCCATCTTGGATCCGCCATCTTGGATTTCTGAATTTTTTAAAAACCTCTGAAAAACCGTCCAAATTCACCCAAAATTAATGAAAACCAATAAATAAACGCTAAATGACGTAAAAATATAAAAGTTATATTTCTTCAGTCAAAGGTATAAATATGCAAATTTCAAAAAACATGGCTGTCAAAATCTTGTTGCCATGGAAACATCAAGTCACGTGATCAAAAATTGTCATATGGAATTGTTGCTAGATAAATTTTAGGAAAAGTCACAAAGTTTGATGGTGTTTGAATACATATTAAAGAAGTTATGAATGTTGAAAGTTAGCGCGGGCACTTTGTAACCCCCCCCCCCCCCCCCTCCCCAGGCCGAATAGGGTTAACGGGATTTTTGTCTATGTTTTAAGGTTTTTCCTGATAACTTCATGCGTCGCGAAGTACAGGCCTTTGTTGTTCACTGCACATTCATGGATGATGGATGCAAATGGAAAGGAGAAGTTAGACACTTAGAGGTAATTTGGCTAAAAAAAAACAGCTACTTGCATCTCAGGTGTACTGTACAAATTACACTATAAATTAATTTTTTTTCAATGACTTGGCATGTAATTATGATGGGTTAAATCTATAGTTTTGAATGTTCTTTTTCTTTAGAGAGATCTACAAAGCAGTCAATCATATATTTTTAATGTATGCATGTAGTTGGCTAAAAAAGATGACTATTGGCTTGTATTATGAGTGTTCCTACTCAGTACATGAATAATAATTTGTACCTATTCTGTCATCCTCTGAACAGGTTCCACCACATTTTTGTGTCTACTGCGTTTGTGTCTATGTCTACACTTTGCTAAAACCAAAAGCTATTTACAATAAAAGTTGTTTATTAAGTGTAACAATAAAAGCTTTCCCATAGTTTTTACATTTTTTACATTTTTATAGTACGGTATTTTAGAATTTGTATGTTAACATAGTATTATTAATAATAGTGTAGTTGTAATTTTGGTCATTGATTATGGGAGGGGGCGGTGGGTGAGAAAAGGGGGCACCCCGAAACAGTTTTTCCATGAAAATGGGGGCGGTCTTAAACCTGAAAATGTGTTTCAGGGGGCGGCTTGAAAATGATTTCAATGTTTACATGTATTCTACACATAACACTTGTACTGCATAATTGAATTCAGCTCCACAAGTGTATTTAATATTGCTGTTATAAAATCAGGTTATAAAGTTCGCGGTCAAATCTGTATGGAATATCTGAAGCAAGGCTGCCAAAGCGTCAAGGGAACTCCCTGTTCTTTTTGCTAAGAGAACACGTGGACGGGTATTGAGACAACTCGAATTCCCCAACCAATGCCAGATACCAATCCAGGACACTTCCTACCAGTCTTCAAAACTCCTCTTTACAATGAAGATGGAAGCCCTAGATCTCCGGACTATTGGTAACCAAGAATTCAGAATACTATGGCTTTTAAGGAGGGAGAACTATCTTTGGAACACCACCAAGCAATACAAGACTTTGCTGAGAAGATTGATGTTGAGCGGAAACTAGTTAAAGAATGCCAAAGTCACTGTCAAGAGCTAGAGACTCTAGCCAAAATCAGAAAACAGAAAGAACATCCAAGCGCAAGCGGCAGAAGTCAAGAGTTGTGACAATTACGATTGGCTTTCGTTAACACTTTCTGACGTTATTAACAAACTGAAAGTTTCCGAGCTTGACAAATACTTGGATAAGTATGGGCTGTCCAAAGGAGGGAAAAAGTTGATAAAGTTAAGTCAATATCCTTCCACGTTTTCAGAAATGATTCAGAGCAAGAACAAGAAAAAGCCATTGAGGAACACCTGAAGAGTGTTGAAGAGTCGGATTCGGAGGAATCGCCTTCCAGTGACAGTGACATTTTGAATGATATGGTTTCTGACCAGCAGGAATCATGCTCCGCAGATGAAGATGAAGAGGCCATCCACTTTGAAGAACTGTGGTGACAACTAGAAGTGGTAGAGTAGTAGGGTCATGAAGAAATTACATTACTTCTTAAACTCTCTCGACAGTGAGTATCTGAAGCAATGTATAAAGCACAAGTTCCATTGAAATCGTAATTTTCTGATTTTAATAGTGGGAAGAAGGGGGGCGGCTTGAAATCCTGGGGTATGAAGTACTGTAGCTTGTCTTTTGGGGCGTCCTGAAAATAAATCAGTATTCTGGGAATTTCTCACCCACCGCCCCCTCCCATAATTAATGACCGTTCCCTTAATAAAAAAAATAATAAAAAAAGTATAGATATTAATTTGGTCTTTAACATTGTTGTCTTCTTACAGGCTCATTCTAATAATTGTGAGTTCATTAAAATCCCATGTGTACATCCTGAGTGTGGCATGTTGGTGAAAAAAGCTGATCTTCCTGAGCATTTGGAAAATGAATGCAAGTGTAGACCAGACACCTGCGGATTCTGTAAAAGGCAAATCAACCTTAACAACATGAAGGTACTTATTATTGCAGACGTGTATATCTATACATTCTTAACTCTTTCCTCGAAGATCACTTTTCCTTCTAAGAAAATAGGCAGCTGCTCACTTACTTTAAACTTAATCCCTCACTGTACAAGTCTATGTAATACTTGTACATATAGTAATTATCCAAGTTAGGAATCAGGACTGAATTTTTTTATAAACTTCCAAGGTGTGCGTGTGGCTAGAAACAAATTCCTGATAGCTTTAGCTATCTAATAAGACAATTATTGTCTTAGAGCAGTCATTGCATGATCTAACCTACATTGAAGTATTATCCCCCAATTGGTCTAGAATCAATGACCAAATGAAATGAAATTGCGGGTTGTAAGCTTTCAAATTTCGTACCGCCAAAGCTAAAGAGTCGAGCCTGAATATATAGTTCATGTATCAGTATAATGTTATATCTTTGTTTACAGCTGCACCACGAGAAGGAGTGCCCAGCATGTCCAGTTGTTTGTGAAAAATGCAGCAAAGATGACATTCCTCGAGCAAAGGTAATTATAAGAATACTTAATTTGCATTTCATTCCCTTGCTTTCTATGTTAAATTAACCTGATCATCAGAATCAAAAAGACGTACTAGTTGTGTGATTGTGTAGCGTGGCAACTGTTGGTAAACATGGGGTATAAGTTACTATAGTGTACTGTGGGCATTCACGAGTTTCACATTCTTCCAAGCCCTGAGGCTGTTATCGTAAAACCTGCAGAGCAGGTTAGGAACTAAGATTAATAATAATAATAATAATAATAATAATAATAATAGTAATAATAATAACTTTATTTCACACAGAATTCAGAAAGTTTACACTTATTTACACTGTTGTCAATTGACTCCTACCATTTACATTTCAGTTGTTGGAGCATCAGGATCCAGTTGTAGGAGACTGTGATGGTGTTCAGGCGCCATGTCCATTCTCACAGATTGGCTGCTCAAAAACTGAGGTACAGATACACAGTTTCTTCCTACATGTGCTCAGTTCTCTAAATAGTGTTCAGGATCTACACCATACACTAAACAGCACCATAATCACCATAAGCACCATAATCCCTACTGTCGGTAATAAAGCTTCAAATGAGAAAGCAGACAGAGGGCTCAAACCGGTAAAAAGCACGGCCACTACTTTATTTAATTATTTTGTTATTTATTCATCTTTCGGATGCCGAGGGGGGTGGGGGAGTTTCATCCCAGTTCCTACATTCTTGATACCGAAAAAGAGCTTGCCAAGTACATGTAATAAATTAAGAAAAAAAGGTGATGAGTTGACTACATGTCAGAGTTCCAAAACAGAACCCAACCGTAATTTTAAGAGCTTCTGGTTTGTATTTCCTGTAACAGGATTCCCTTAAAAGTTAGACTAAAACATTGCCACTTTATTAAGAGACAAAAGTTAATTTACAATTTCCGAAACTTCAGAAAGACTGAACACCAGCTTTCGGCTCTAGGTTTCTGGGATCGTTTGGGTAACCAGCGTTAGCTACGATAGGTTCATGGTTTCCCAAGGCAACCCGCGTTAACCAATCATAGCTCATATTTGAATAAATTAAAGAGGTTAGTTTCTAACGAAACTGTGGTGCTGCGTCGCTCTTACGAGGGATTAGCGCTCCAAACGTCAGATTTTTCAATCTTTTTACGGTGGCCAATTTACCTTATCAACTCTGATGACAAAACCAAATTTTCATAGGTCATATTGGTTACCCAAACGATCCCAGAAATCTCGGTGCCAAATGCTGGTTCTCAGTCTCCCCAAAGTCTCTGGAGGGGCGAATAGCTCATTTTTCCCTTCGTATATTTACACTATTGTATTGTATTGTATTGTATACAGCCTCGAATCAGACATAGGAGTCTCTTCTCATTGCACGCTTTTTTTCTGTGGTAGGTGCTCAGCCCCAGGCAAAAGAAAGAACATCTGGAGAAAGAAAACGCGTACCATACCACTTTGCTACTTCACCATGGCCTCCGCATGGGTCGAGAAATGGAAGCACTTGTGACGCGTGATCCTAGAATTATGTCCAGAAGCCCGCACATCTTCACAAACTATGACAGCATCATTTCTGATATACTCTCTCAAATTCAAACCAGTACAGCAGAAAACAGGGATTTGCAAGAAAGATGCCGAGAGCACAGCGAAAGAATCACCTTGCTGGAAAAGAAAATGGCCTTAGGGAATTTCTCGGCTGCTGCCTTATCTGCTCAAGTGTCTGGTGATTCTACTAGTGGTGTACCAAATGCTGAGATTACACGAAGAGTTATCAACGTGGAGAACAGGACCGCTGACCATGAAGTGCTTTTGGTTGAGAATAACCGCACAATTGAGCAGGCAAACCGGGAGATGGGTACCGTCAGACGGCAGGTTGATACTGTCCAGGAGACCGTTAGGAGGCTGGAGCGAAGGATTGACTCCATCGAGCACACACTGGCTCTTAGAAATGTCACCTTGGCTGATTTAGAGGAGTACATCAGACAGCAGGAGTTCTCAAGCCACGACGGCCAGCTGCTGTGGAAAATTCATGAATATGCACGTAAGAGAAATGATGCAGTCAGTGGGCAGCAAGTGTCATTCTACAGTCCGTGTTTTTATACCAGTCGCTATGGCTACAAGATGTGCGCGCGCATCTATTTAAACGGAGACGGCATGGGCCGGGGAACACACATCTCTGTGTTCTTTGTTGTCATGCGCGGTCAGTACGATGCGTTGCTTCGCTGGCCATTCAGACAGAAGGTCACCTTTATGTTAATGGATCAGGATAATGTGGAACACGTGATTGACGCCTTCCGACCTGATCCAAGCAGCTCTTCCTTTCAGAGACCAAGAAGAGAAACAAACATTGCAAGTGGGTGTCCCATGTTCTGCTCCCTAACCGAGTTAAATAATCACGCTTATGTGAGAGATGACACCATGTTCCTAAAAATTATAGTGGATACGTCTGACCTGTAAAGAGTCTTGCAGTCGATTTCACTGCACTGTGCACAACCATTTTTTTTTTCAAACGTGATTCACTAGTTATGATTCGCCCGCCGTGATTGGCCCTTTGTCAGAAAATGTTTAAGTTAAAGGAGGTTCACACATCTTGTTCCTTGTGGATGTCTTAATTTCAGGAATTACGCATTTTCTCGTTGAGTTCATTTCACCTTGGACGAATCATGACTGGCGAATTATAGCCAGCTAATCATTTTGAAAAGCCCTTCTCTGCACATTGCAGAGAAATCGGCTGTAAGACGCATTATCCAGTTAAGTCGATCAACAAGGATCATTCCTGAAGGCACAGTTAATGAGGTCTTTGACGAAAGACCTGTGTAGAAGAGCAGTAAGCGTATAACCATAATAAAAGGTTCCTGAGAGCCAACCCGTGAATAAGAAATGCTAACGCGTAACGGAAGTCAGCTTGTCGCGAATCGTATTCCAGGTTTATTGTTGGTTATCCATAATTTTGGTGTAACACGTGGAGAAAACAAGAAGAATTGCAGAGTGCAATTCATGGTATCAGATAGTCAATGACCTTTGTTGCTTAACAATTAACTGTCATTTCTGCGATTTCTTTCTTTCTTTCTTTCTTTTTTTTTTTTTTAGGTTAACTCCTTGTTTAATGCTGTAGAATAAAATAGGCGATTTCCGAGTTACGTTCTGCCTCATTGTCAAAGCGAGGTTAGGTGCAAAACCTTTCATATGGAAATGAGTTTTATTTGCATTTGAATAAAAACTCATTTCAATATGAAAGGTTTTGCACCTAGCCTCGCTTTGACAACGAGGCGTAACGTAACTCGGAAATGGCCTATTTAATTTTCTTTATCCGAGATTTTTAATGGACAGCAGAGTAATTAGGAATCAAGGGATTCTTGGGATCCATTAATAGGTCAAGGTAGAGATACAGTGGAACCTCCATGAATGGGACATCATGGGAACCGGGAGAAGTGTCCCCTTAATGGAGGTGTCCCAAAGTAGAGGTTCCACTGTACTGAAAATAAAAGGTATTTCCTTCAAGAGTGACACTGACAAATGAAAAAATAAATAGACAAATTCGGCTAACGCATTGTTGTACCAAATTCAAACCTGGGAATAAAATCCTTTGTTCGCAGTATTTCCATATAATTTCCATGTCAATGCTTCATTGATATGGAAATATGACGAGCAAAGAGTCCAAATCCCAAAAGGTTTGAATTGGGTACAACAATGCGTTAGGCCCAGTTCAAACGTCGAACTTCACATGTGCCGAACCTAATGCAAATGAGCAAAATCTATTGTTCTTGCTAATTTGCATTAGGTTCGGCACATGTGAAGTTCGACGTTTGAACTGGGCCTTAGCCGAATTTGTCTATGAGCCCAATTACACTACAGAAACTTTTCGGCACGTATATAAAAATTGGTATAAAAATTGTAGGGATACAAAAAAATATAGCATGGATGCGTCATTTACACTTCTCTTCTTTAACCGTACCAACTACAGGGAAAATCACATCACTCAAGTTTTTAATCACCATGCTAGAACTGACCGCAGTGCGCATGAGGCGCCATTCATTCAATATGGCGGGTTAATCGAAAAGCAAAAACGGAACGTCGAGATTCTTTTCACCCTTAGCCCGCAAAAGCAGAATTTTTTTTCCGACTGAACTGCTCTCACAGGCTATCTCACTTTACGCACTGCAGGCATGCAACGAGCACAAATATGCTTTTATAGCGGAAGAGGAAGCCTGAGCAGTCCTCGCTTGTAATTTCATGTTGATCGATGAGTGTGGCAGAAAACGTTTGACATCTTCTTATTTCCAGAAAAAAAAGGCGAGACTTTTGTGGTTATTTGCACTTTTTGCATTCAGTCTCCGCCAAATAAAGTAATAAACCATAAGAATAAAGTTGACCATGGCTGGTCGTGAAAAAGCTAGCTGGCTCGGCTCGGTTATCCATCTTCACTGTCTTAAATATTAACCGGTCTATATTATTTCTGGTACCCGTGCCAATTCTCGGACGGTTTGGCGCGCACAGATGAAATTCGTAAGTCGTATACAGTGGAAAATTTTACCCTAGCCGAACCATTATTTTTTGGTATCCGTACAATTTTTGGGTCGGGTTGCATCTTTCCCCCCTTTCCAAATGCCGCGCATGATTCGTTAAGAAAACAATATAACAAACAGAACAATGGACCATAGCCCTGAAAATAATAGAGCTGCGGGTTATCCATGTCCAATGAAATCAGAGGTTCGGAAGAGGTGCAACCCTATTGCCATTTTTATCCAAGCCGTCCCAATTTTCCTTTAGTGTAAATGGATATTAAAGAACCACCAAAACAAAACTTAAAAAGTATGTACCGTATTTCTTCGGATAAACGCTAGAGCGCTAGCAGTCCCTCTCTGGACAGTCGAGCAGGTGAGCATCACGCCGGATATCAGAGACCGAGCGAGCGAAAGTTATACGAGCCGAGGGGTGACGTTTGCTCCTGGCTCCAGTCTCGCTCGCCCGCTCGAATAACTAAGAAGGGACAACTAGCAGTCTACATAAATTCCATGGCATTTATTACAGGCTCAGTTGCTTTGAAAAAGCGTTTATTGAAAAAAAAAAAAAAAAAAAAACACGATGCTATGCATATCAAAAAATTGTCTGAGGTTTTCAGATGATGTATGTTATTACACTTGGTACTTAAAGTACATAACATATTTTAAATCATCGGATTGATGTTACTTGTACAGCTGTATGGAACGTTTTTAGTAGCTTAAGCTTATATATTAGTTAACAACTATTCACCGAAGTGGCTGGTGGTGGTTAGTTGTTGCTGCGGCAGGCAGTTTACTAATCCGGTGTAGAATCGAGAATTTTTTCTGTCTGTCTGTCTGCCTATTTCGGCCTTCCGAAAGTAACAATGAACTGTCTGAGAACCAATCAAGAGCGGAAGAAGATATGCTACGAAACCGTCAGAATTTTCGGGAGAGTCTCGGCATCCAATCAAAACAAAGTGATGACAAGCCGACTCGAGTATGCATCTATGCACGACTTTCGCTGCTTTCGACAACGCTTTAGACTGGTTTTCAAGCGGTTTATACTATCCATCCGACTTGTCAGGAAATCGGTTGAACATGGACGAAAGTGAGTAGAGTGAGTAGCCTAATGGCCTTATGGCGTTTTTGAAGTGTCTGCGAAGGGTAATTGTTTTTAAGTTTTGACCATCTAGTAGATTTAATCTATCATTCTATCAGGCCCCGTCCACACGTATCCGGATATTTTTGAAAACGGAGATTTTTTTCTCCGTATTCGAAAACATCCGCGTCCACACGGACCGTATTACAATCGTATTTGCCCGTCCACACGTATACGCGAAAATTTTTCGAATACGCTAGACTTCACATGATGAGCATGCGCAGGCTACTGGCACATGCGCGCTGTGAGAAGCATAAGCCCGCGAAAATCAAAGAGTTTGCCGCCATCTTTGTTTTGACGTCATCGTATTCGAAAACCTTCGTTTTCGACCGTCTACACGAATACGATAAATCTCCGTTTTTAAAAATCTACAGTCTGGAGAGCGTATTCAAAAACCTCCGTATTTGTTGCCGAAAACGCCGTTTACGTGTGGACGGGAGGTGCAAACGAAGAAAAAAATCTCCGTTTTCGAAAATATCCGGATACGTGTGGACGGGGCCTCAATGTGTAATCCTGAACTGTGTACATGCTTACCAGATCGGAATATTTAGGTTGTTTTGCTCCGTTGTGTCGCTTTAGTACTTTTATTAATTTGCTCATAAACTATGTTCAGACATTAAACAATTAAAATAAGATTAATAGAGACCTACATTTAAGACATGTGATGTGATTAAAACTTTGCGTATGGAGCCCACCTTTAAGAATAGTTAAGGACTTGACGAACTTTTCTTGTGATGCCACTCAAGCCAACTTGGCAGTTGCCTACGCGAGCCTTTGCAATACGCAGCTGTGAAGGAACCTTCTCGCTAATACCAAACGTTCGGACCCTTCCCTCTCCCAGACGTTTTGCTCCGGCCGAACCCAACCACCCCCACCCCCCTCCCCCCCAACCCCTCCCACCACCTGCGTCCAACTCCCCACCCTCCTCTTCCTCCAACACAGTCCCCATGGGTAAGGCAGGTTACGATGACATATCGCGTATTCCATGTTCAGCTACCCTTCCCTTTCCTAGGCGTTTTGCCCCACTGACCCCCCACCCCTTACGTCTAACTCCCCAACCTCCCCTCACTCCAACCCGTCCCCATGGGTAAGACAGGTGACCGTTATATATAGTGGACTCAATGTTAACAGCCGATCGGACGATCGAGTGAAATTCAACTTGTCAATGCTTCGCGTAATCACGAGTTAAAAAGGCAGATTTGCATTTCTTTCACGAAGTAACCCGGCCAAAAGCACCTGATGTGCAGTCTACGTTTGTTGTGACGGAGTTTTTATAAAACATTGATAATTTACCGTGGAAATATAAGTACAAGGAAGGCCGGTGCTGTGCAATACATGTTAAGGTCGTATTCCCCAACTAGTTTCTTATAGATCCAAAACTTGGATCAGAAAGTAAGTTTGCATGTCCATATGGTATCCGACAATATATCCCCAGTTGGATCAATCATAGTGTAATATATCTACTGTAAAGTTTTCAGTAAGTGTCGAGGACAAATAGTAATAACTTGGCACTTTGTAGGTGAATTGCCTCTTCGTTGGCAATTAATGTACCTTTGGTAATCCAGCTGATTTAGATTTACTCGGTCTTCATGCAGATCCATGAGTGTAAAACTATCTAACAGATATGATATAACCTGAAAAAAAAAATAACCTTTTGAAATACAAAATAACTTTCCTTGGTAAATATAAGGGAGCTTAAGGTGATTCCTCAGAAATAAAAGTTGTCGAACGATTTTTTTTAAATTTTCCCTAACAGCTCCCTACCATAAGTTGTTTCGAAAAATTCAATAAAAAAGATAGGTCACCATGCTCGGTAAAGAGATATGATGGACCAATGTTGCCCCATTTATGCCTATAGCAATACCGATCACGCACGTCATTATTTGATCGCTTCATGTTTCTTTTCCCGGTAACCCGTGAAAGCAAAGTTTACAATTCTTCAAAAAAACTTGATAGGTTAAAGTCTCCACCATATCGGAACACTTTAAAATAAAATTTATGAAAAAGTCACACAACTTCAAATGACACGGACTCAAAACGTTCCTCGCGTCCATGTTTTCAAGGTCAACAATTTGCTCCCACGAGTAACTGATTTGAGAACGTTTTTAGCGATATCTTTTTTTCCTGTCGAGGAATTTTTTTTTAACTTTGTTAACTTAAAAAGCATTAATTTAACATCAAAATGATGCAATAAAAAATATAGGTCACCATGCTCGTTAGAGAGAAAAAGACAGTCGTATTTTTTAACGAGCTTGCGGGCCTTTGATAAAAAACATTCCATCCTCCGAAATGTGCGCGCGCTCATTTTGCTCAACCGCGTACGCTCATTGCTTATAAATTATGGTAATTCTCCTTTTGAAAAATACTCGTAAGAAAATTAAATTTCCAGCTGCGTGTTTTAAAAACCGTTCACTAAAAAGAGTGTTGTTATCAACTGGCTGCCATGAAAGGACTATTACGTGTGTTATGCGCAGTACAGGATGCGCAGTGCAATACTGAGGAATCACCTTAAGATCCACGACGACGGCATGGACGACGACGACCGGAAGTGCATGAGATTCACGCGATTTTCCCGCGAATTCCGTCGTCGTCCTCTCGTCGACGACGACCAAGCCAGTAGTTTCACGTCGTCGTGCAAAGGAGTTGTTTAAACAAAGTTCAAAGGTAAAAATTTACACTGACTTGTCACTTTTGTAATCTTTTTTTATCCTTTATCTTTTGTGGTTTCATTTTAGCTTCTCTTTCTATTTTACGAAGCGAATTGGATTAAAAATTTGACTGTGTATAACTTGCGTGTTTTCGTGTTGTTTACTAACTGGCGGCAAGACAAGAGGAAAAGGAGAACCGGTAAGTCGTAAATTTATTTTTCCATGAGGTTGTAAAAAGGAATGAAGAACCTGAATAATAATTATAAGTACTCAATTGTGTTTTGACTTGAGAACACAACTGTAAGTGCTGGCAGTATAACGTTTATCTTTAAAACTTGCCCTCACGGTCGAAACAACTAGACCTAAAAAAATACTCATGACTGCAAGCAGCTGGCCGCAGGCCTTGAATAGAAGGATTTAATCACTTGTACTCTGGAATTTTCGCCTCTGTAATATGTAAAATTATATCGAATCTTTAGCAGTGAAACGTTTCATTTTGTAACTTTTTTGCACATGTGATTATTGGGACTCACTTACGGCCAAATACAATTATTTTGGCAACTCTTGTAATTAATTGTGTATCGTGTTTATATTTAGGAATCCAAACTTTGTATGGAATTCCGAACACAATAAACTAATGTGCCGGGAACTCGGCCAAACACTCGGACTCGGCCATTTCATACAGCGCGAACTTTCAATATTCTCCATGGGGAAAAAATCAGGATTTTTTCACTCGAACAGGTCAAACAAAAGTTTAATCCGCGGCTCAAAAAAAGAAGCTCACTCATGTCCTTAAACGATGTCATCTTGAGCGAGACGTTTTCAACAAGCCAAGTCGAAATAAGTCGTCGTCGTCTACCTGTCGGCCGCATCTTAAGTTTTCATTTTCCTACCGAAACCGACGTCCTCAGTCCAGTCCTCCTGCGGTCTATACACGTCGTCGTCGTCTCGTTCGTCGTGGATCTTAAGTTCTCTATAGTCTCTTCTCAGGCCAGAATAGTCTAAACATTAGATTTAATCTGGGACTTTTTGCAAGTGAGCATGCTCATACCCGGAACAAGCCATGACAGTTATCACGAAAATCATTGAATAATTGCAAACATTTCAGTTTCGCTCAGATGAAAGAACAAATTAACTTATGTCACCCTTACCTTGTGGAACTGACGAACATCAAGGAAATGTTGTTCAGTCAACGGCTGCTGATTGTGGATATACGTATACTATTTTAACAGGTACGTTTGTTAACACTTTTCTCCTGTCACAGTGTCAAGTTTCAATGATCGTCTCTTCTGGTGTGCGTTTTGTTACCCGGATCAAGGATTACACCAGTCTGTTACACTGGTGTTAATGCAAATGTTGTCGATGTTACCAAGATTTGATTCACTAAGAAACGCAGCAGAATATTAAATCTATTGTTACATTTCGTAGTGCATTTTAACAAGCAGATATGGGATAAAATACAATGAAGTCTCAATGTACTAAAAAAAGATATTTTAGTCGATTTTCTGCGCCGATCAATTCGAAACATCAACACCCCACCCCTCCACCCCCCCGGGCAATGCCCCGGGCAATGCCCCAGGCATTTTAACTTTTGAAGATCGACTTGTTCAAATTCCAGCCCCCTTCGGCCAAAATTGCATTCAAATACCCCACCCTAGCACTGGATATGACTGTCAAATGCCCCTCCTAACGATAGTTAGTGAGAATAAAAAAATACAGTTTGCATTCAGTTTTTCGGATATTTTCTAGCTAAAGTTTTCCTCGAGAATATACTCAACTGATCCACGTATACTTTGCAACTAATTTCTCTCCGGATGTTTTAATAGACGTACGTACACACACTATTCATGATCAAATCGGGGTTTTTCCCATTTCCGCTTTCAGTTTCGTTCGAACGCTTAAGTCAAAATACTTTATCAATTTGTCTCGAAAATCAAAAGATATTTTCATGGAGCTTTTCTTTTCATTCTTTTTACAAAAGATAGATCTCCCCCATTTCCATTTTCTTAGCGAAAAAATGCTTTATTTTGGCATTTTCATCAAATTCCAGCTCTCCTTATTGCTGCGAGCCTTAGCGAGGAGCAACACTATTTGTGACTGACCGAGTGGGGCCTGGGCTTGGCCCAAAACTCGACCATTTTTTTCGTTGGCGATGATTTTGAGTATGGAGAGTTTTCACATGACGTCACAGCGGCCATGTTGGTGTCCCAAAACAAAACAATCCTGTGGGGATTGAACTCTTTTCTAATGCAAACACTTTGTTTTGTTCAAATAAATTAGCATAGCTGCAGACCACGTGAGTGAAAACACTCTATATTTCCGCGGGAAGACAATGCTCTTTTATGAGTTTTTCAGCGCTGTTGTGTGCGCATGTCCAGTGCGGCACTGGGATACTGTTACAGTTGACTAAATTTTAATCGAAGGAGACAGGATGTACTTGAATACACTTGAAAGTCAAAGTATTCCAGATACCTCTCAAATAAAGCAAGGACCACTTGGACAAACAGCACGGCAAGGTGAAGCCGGATCTTGGTGTAGATCAGGATTAGCAGTATTGAATAAAACTTAGAACTAAATGAAAGGCTGATCGGACAGCTATAAAGGCTATAAAGGATATTTTATTGCCCAATATTTCGGTTAGGCAAAATTAACCTTCATCAGGGGCTACAAAGAGCTAAGTAAAAATGGAATAAAAAGGTTACAAGATATAAAATGATTCAAATAAAAGGATTAAATACGATTGGTTAACAAAAATAGACAGCAGAAACGTTTACAAAGGATACTATAAAAATAGAAATCGAAGTAAAAATAGATGATTGCCCTTGGAAATGCTTCTCTGGCCTCTGTTTGAGTTAATGAGTTGAAGGGGGAATGAGTTCTATGTCGTTGATCGAATGGCCAGGAAGAGTAAAGTGATCTGAAACGGCGGTAGGCTGATCAATGTGATGTTGTATGGCTTTTTCGATTGCGCGTCTGTGTTCACCAAATCTGTAGCTGAGATGTCGTTTAGTCTCTCCTATGTATTGTACTGTGCATCAGCAGCACTGTATCATAAATATGAGATCCGTAGATGAGAAAGAGATGTGGTGTCGTATTAGTTGTTGTTCGTTTGTAGAGAAAAAGGTGTAAAAACGTGGTTCCCTCTGAAATAAAAGGACGTTTTGAACCTATTTCTGTTACCGCGGAAAGCTCCTGGTGTTTGGGGGGAGGGGGGGGGGGGGGGAGGGGCGGTAGTCTGCGGTGTTTTGCTCTGACTAAAATGTCACGTAGGTTGTTGCATCGGCGGTACGATATGAGAGGAGGTGAAGGGAATGCTTCGCATCGTTGTGAAGAACAAAGAATGTTTAGATTGTTGAAAATGATTCGACGTATGATGGGATTCTGCAGGAGAGACTCTTTTTTCTGAGATGTTTTGAGGGCTTCGCCTCGAGGAATTAGACGTACTTATCTACTTTTTCTTTAATAAAACGGTGTTTATATCCTCTCTTGATTAAATGTGTTCTGAGTGCGTTTGAACGTGTGTGAAAGAACTCATCAGTCAGTAGAACAAATTCTTCTCAATCGGAAGGCCATGCTGAACGGGATTGATAGTTTGGTGTGAGATGGGTGGCAGGATGATTTAAGGGGATACTGATGCTTGTCTGTAGGCTTAACATGAAGGCGAGTTTCCAGTCTGCCGTTGATGAGCAGTACGTTAACATCATGGACCATCAAGGAAGGGGATTTCGTTGTGGGAGAAGGAACTGGTAAATTTGATTGTAGGATGTAGGTTGTTGAAGTATGTGATAAAATCATTCAATTGTTCTTCTCCATGCCATGTCCATAGAAGAAGGATGTCGTAGATGTAACGCCACCAGATAAGGGTAGAATGCGAAACATCCGCTGGGGCGCGTTCCTCAAATTTTCCCATGGAGAGATCGGTCTCTGCCGGCGATTTCCAGATACAGACATGTTGTCCCTGATTTATCTGCCAAATCAAGCTCAATGGACAGTTCAATGGCCCGCCATTGAGGTCAAAAGACAAACTCAATCGCCCATTGAAATCACAAAATCGCTCGCTGAGGCAAACAATTTCAGACAATCATATCGCCCGTTGAGGCAAAAATATTCATAATTAAAAGAGAACATTGACCTCAGTATGATTACGCTTTTCAAGTAGTGTTTTGAAAAAAGTCTCTTCTATATATTTAGATATTTTTATAAATGTACATGAAATTTGCATTTAAAAGAGAACAATTGGCCATTTCCGAGTTGACTTTAGCCTCTCTATCAAAGCGAGGCTAGGTGCGAAACTTTTCATATGAAAATGAGTTTTCATTCACATGCAAATAAAACTTATTTGCATGTGAATGAAAACTCATTTTCATATGAAAGGTTTCGCACCTAGCCTCGCTTTGATAGAGAGGCGAAAGGCAACATGGAAATGGCCTATTGGCCTCAGTATATGATGACGTTTTTCAGGTTGTTTTGAAAAAGTCTCTTCTATGTCTAAATGTACATTTTGTTTCTGTCACCTTGAACTTACATGACTTATACGATTTATGTACGTAATAAAACAAATTATTATAGTTCTCTTCTTTTTTTTTTTGGTTACCTATCATGTTACACTGTTTCCTTCCCTTGCTATCGCTAATTTTATCCATTTTTCACATTAATTGGGCATTACTTGACTTAATATGCACAAAGTTTCCATTTTCTTTTTCTCCTGTGCCCACCTCGAATAGCCCTTGCTAATTGCGGGCAAAAGCTTTGTAAACTTGGAATGTCCATATTGAGAATTTATGTAAGAAAATCGCGTCTGGCACTGGAGCGTTGAAGAGAGTGAGGTCTTTTGTTCCACACGAGACTCTCCGATCAATCTTTATGTCTTTAGTGCAGCCCTACTTCGATTATTGTAATTCTGTCTGGGGATGTTGTAGCAAAACCCTAGCCAGAAAACTTCAAAAACTTCAAAATCGCGCTGCGCGTATACTCACTTACTCGAACTTTGATGCAAACGCTGATAACCTTATCGAAAAACTTGGATGGATAAAACTAGATTCTCAACGAAAAATCCATAGGGCTGTGATGGTTTATAAGTCGCTTAATGGTCTTACTCCCGATTACCTTAGTTCCAAATTTGTTGACCGTAGTAGCGTCTCCAATTACTCCTTAAGAGACACAGAGGGCAAGCTAGCTATCCCATGCCACAGCCACGCACAAATTATGTGAAAAATAGCTTCAGTTACTCTGGAGCAGTTCTTTGGAATAACTTACCAATCGAGTTGCGGCAGGCTGACTCCCTTAAAGCATTCCGGGCTGGCTGCGAGCGTTTTTTTTCGCGTCATGAAAATTTAAAATTTTTACACACGGCACTCATGTAAAGCAGGTTTTTTAATTTCGCATTTAATATTATTGTTGTATAGTTATTGATTATTTAGGGTAATTTTAGTAATGTAGTTCTAGCTATTACATATTTTATAATACTTTTGTATTAATTAGGTTTTTTATAGTTGTACTGATGAGTTTACCGTGTCTAAATAAAGTTATCCTATCCTATCCTATCCTATCCTAAACTTATAATTTAATTTGAAATAAAATTTGTTGTTGTTGTTGACATCTGATAAATTGTTATAATTGTCATTTTTATTATTGTTATAAATAGCAATAATCACAGATTAACAGAGTGCGTTCGACATGTTTGTTCCAACAGCTGAAAGAAGAAGTATTGATGTTTGTCGGAAATCGGTTCATTTCAATATTTTCATTCATTGATCTTATCAAGTGATTTAGTTTGACAAGTAGGAAATTAAGTATATCAGATTCTGTAAGGAAAATAAATATGCAAAGTTAAGATAAGATTACTTTATAGACTATGTGTATGACTAGAGTGAACGCGTTTTCGGGATCGGTGGACATTGTGATTAATAGGATCCAGGGACTTTGGGATTAAATCTTTCTTACGTGAGAATTGTCGTGGACTTCTTGTGCCAAACGGAGGCGTTCGCGACACATTAAAAAAAAAAACAAACAAGTGTCGTCTCAAGTAATTTCGCTGCACTTGTAAATACCAGTTCCCGACGGCCGAGAAGAAAAACAAGCAAGTGTCGTCTCAAGTAATTTCACTACACGTGTAAAT
Source organism: Cladopsammia gracilis (assembly GCA_022457155.1). Taxonomy (NCBI): domain Eukaryota; kingdom Metazoa; phylum Cnidaria; class Anthozoa; order Scleractinia; family Dendrophylliidae; genus Cladopsammia; species Cladopsammia gracilis. The sequence goes on from JAJGOT010000176.1 coordinate 1,014,168, forward strand.
ATTATTCAAAATGGCGCAAATTTTGCACATCGCCCGCCCGTCTACCCAAAAAATCTCGATTCTTCACGCCAGCGAAATCATGTGATACGTGACCACAGGAACCCCAAGTGACCACAGGAACTCCAAGATTAGGACTGCGTTCTCCCATCGTCGAACGCAAATATTCTCCACTGTTATTATTTAGTGTTGACTTTGTCGGTGTAATCCGTTGAAATTTTCTGTGAATTTTGGTCATCCTTTGCTTTGTTTGGACTAATTATAGTATGTGATTATTGAAGTAAATGTGAGTGGTTTTTTAACTGTGCACATGCGCCGAACCATGAAACCATCCCTTTAAGTCTAAGCTGAAGACGTTTCTTTTTAATAGAGCATTTTATAATTAGTTGTTATTCTGAGTTTACAACTTTGTTTAAGATTGTGATGTTAAGATTTTATATTTTCAGTAATATTGAGTTAGAATTAATATTAGTTTTTTCTTTAATATTTGTCGCATTTATATTTATGATATATTTTTTGTATGTTATTTCCATTTTTATTGTAAGTTATTGTGTTAAGGCGTATTTCAATACATTTATATAGAATTTGCACCATAATTAGTCAATATATTATTATTATTATCATTATTATTATTATTATTATAATGGTTGTAATTATACATGTGTTGTAATTTTATATTGTAAATTTAAGATTGTTTTAAGAAATTTGTTAATAAAGTATTATATAATAAAAAAAATTATTATTATGGTACACTACTGTAATTGCGAATGACATCCGAGTCCAAACCATGGACTATTATTATTATTATTATTATTATTATTATTATTATTGTGAATACAAACGTCTTATATAAATTTTATTTTTATTGAAATTTTTTTAGTAACACTTTTACGATATTTTATGGATTGTAATTATGAATATTTTTAGCATTTCAGTAGGTTAATAATTGTAAACGTGAAATTATTTGAGAATTTTTTTTAATTAGTTGTAAACGTACGATTGTTTGAGAATTTTTTAATAAAGGTTTTATCGTTGAAAAAAAATTATTATTATTATTATTATTATTATTATTATTAATATTATTATTATGGTACACTACTGTAATTGCGAATGATTTTTCTCTCTCAACATCCGAGTCCAAACCACGGACTATTATTATTATTTGTAGGTTTTATCGATTCATTTCTATACAGGTTATATCCGGATATAAACCATATACCTAGGGTATATAACCAACAATCATGTAATGGAGAGCACTTTCCGTAGTGTAGGATATGTGCGGTTCCCAGTAACGAGATCTTCTGTATCTGACTGATCTCACTTCTTCCTGGTATTCTCTCAAGGTACTCGCTCACTCCCTTTTTGATCACTCCAAGCGCTCCAATTACCACAGGAATTGATGTAGTCTTCATTCCCCACATTCTAGTTACTTCAATTTCCAGATCTTTGTATTTTGCCAATTTTTCAAATTCTTTCATTGAAACATTTTGTCCGATGGAATACTGACATCAATCAAAGTGCACTGTTCAGTGGTATGGTCTTTAACAGTGATATCAGGCCTATTGCTGCTTAGGGCTCTGTCAGTGATGATTGGCATATCCCAGAGAATCGTGACCATGTTGTTTTCTTCCACTGTTTTTGGTTGATGTTCATACCAATTTTCTTTGGTTTCAATATTGTAGTGTTTACAGATATTTTGGTGGATATAGGCAGCAACATTATTATGCCTGGTTATGTACTCTGTTTTAGCCAACACTGGACATCCAAAAATGATATGCTCGACTGTCTCTTGGGAGGATCCACATACTCTGCACATATAGGATCTGTGCCATCATTGATGATGTAGTGGTGGTAGACAGGTGTTGGTAGGCTTTGGTCCTGGGCTGCTGTAATGAATCCCTCTGTTTCTGATTTTAAACCTGAGCTTCTTAGCCATTCATGTGTCCTATTAGTATCTACATCTGGTTTCTGCACTCTTTGTGGAAATTTCCCATGCAGTGGTTTTTCTGCCCATTTTTCTCCCGGTTGAGTGAGTCCAGCTCTTTTTGCTTGTGAACGTTCATTTCTTGCTCTCATGTTTGATGTTGTATGAGTCGCCTGGGGGCAAGGGGTTGTGCCCAAATGCGATCTGAACTTGGCAGCCTCTTTCACAACTGAGTATAGCTTCTTCTTCTGATGATGCTTGTATACCAGTTGCATCAAGTTGTCAGTATTGTGTTCAAGATATACTTGAAGGCCAATCGTGGTTGTCATGTATTCTAATTCCAGCTGTAGTAGACCCCTACCCCCTTGCGCGCGCGGTATATATAGTCTCTCAACATCTGCTTTGGGGTGGTGCATACGATGCATTGTAAATAACTTTCTAGTTTTGGTATCCAGCTTCCGTATCTCACTCATCTTCCAGTCAATAATATTATAGCTGTAAGTCACCAATGGCACAGCAAGAGTATTATTATTATTATTATTATTATTATTATTATTATTATAAAAAATATTTCAATAAAAATAAAATTTATATAAGACGTTTGTATTCACAACGTGACGGCAATAAAGAATTCTTAATATTACATTATGGCTCCTTCTTGGGTTTCAATGTCAATATCTATGTTCTTAAAATTATTATTATTATTATTATTATTATTATTATTATTATTCGATTCTCTCCAGTTGCCGGATGTTCTACTGGGTAATGTTTATTGTGTCTCAGCCACTCCCCGTAGCTTAGAGACACAACACTTTCCTCAACAAGTGCGCAGTTCCGAGAATGGCCGATATTTGTACACTTACAAGGAAGTCAGGTACATCTAACTTTCCAAACCAGGTCTTTGCACCTTTCGATATGCTTCCAAGAGCACCAATCACGATAGGTATTATTATGACTTTCGAGGCTCCGTGAATCCTTCTAATTTCAAATGCTAGTTCCTGGTACTGCTCAACCTTCTCCTCCTCAGTCCTGGTGATATTCTGGTCCGCTGGCACAGCTATATCAATAAGTGTCCATTTCTGTGTACCTTTATGCACCAGAGTTATATCTGGCCGATTATGCTTCAGCACTTTGTCTGTGTAGATAGTCATGTCCCAGGTAATCCTCACTTCTCCATTCTCTACGATCGGCAAGGGTTGATGGTCATACCACTTGTCAGAACACTCTATCCCATACTTCCTGCACATCTCCCAGTGTACCCGTAGGGCTACCTTGTCGTGACGCTTCCTATACTCTCTCTGGGCAAGCTTCTTACATCCACTGACAATATGTCGTACTGTTTCAGTGGCATCCCCACACAATCTACACAGTGGTGTCTCTCTTATTATTATTATTATTATTATTATTATTATTATTATTATTATTATTATTATCATGACTCACCTCGCAGCACTTGCCTTGCTATTAGCAACTTCTAGTACCTCTCGCATATTTACACGCACACTCACTGTTATCATTTCGGGGCGATCGAAAGGTAAATATGGTATTAATATTCACGACTGCGGTTATCGTAACTATAATATTCATGACTGTTATCATGGATTTTGAAACTCGTGATATGCTTGTTCATTCACTTTGTGCATCTGTCCGCTGTAGATAACTTTTGTTTTGCTCTGCCCGACATCTGAGAATTCATAAGGTCACAGGTTTCTACCCTTACATGAAAGAAGTTGATTTCAACAGTGTAGAGTTGTAGATTGAAGTAGTATAAGAAATGTACGTATACACTGCTGTACCGAGTTTAGTGATTGTATAATTTTCAAACAATACTGCATGAGTCGAGGTAAATAACTTTCTATTTCCTAGTCAGCTGAGTTGTATCAAGTTCTCTACTGTCGTTACAGGTCATTGTACTTGTTCGTGTCCGTCCTGTACCGGACAATTCTCGACTGGGTTTTTGGGTTCTGAGTTTCTGATACACATGAGGGCCTCAGGGTGTGAGATCTACGAACTTCAGTTTTCAGTCTCAGTTTTCGAGACAAACTCCACTTCCATTCCGGCACACTATTTTTTCAGTCTTCTCTGACCTCGTCACACTTAAATTTTTTGCCGCTTTTCATCTCACTTGGCATATTGGCTGACTAAATTAGTTGAATGCATGACTTCCCCTGTGTTAAGTCCTGCGGTAAACCTCAACAATTCCGGCAGTCAACGCCGGTTTGTTCAGTGATCCGACAGCTTATGAGCTATTAACATATCCGTATCAGAGAATGACTTTATTCAATTCTAAGCTATTCTAGAACGTTGGATTTGTTCGCAGAGCTTTGAATGACACTGCACGGAGTCCGGTTTGCAAAAGGATTTGAAATTATTAAGGGGGTGGAGTGGGAAGACAGCTGTTAATGTTTTAAACACATTGTCCAATAGTGCGAGTGTGTAGGATTGAAATGCAAATACTAACACTGATATAAGTTTTATTTTCAGTGACTGATTGCAGAGTCTTTGCTAACGGTTGCTAGGTGTCTCCGATCCTGTGCCCGCAATCGTTTTCACGGTATAGCTGTATCATCGATGACTTTAGTTTCAAATTATGTCTCAATATTTTCAGTTGAAAAACACGAAGGGAACACGCAGATATGTACCTTTTCATCTCTGCTTTTTTAAATATTTGTCCGTATCGAGCTCGAATTGAAAGATAAAATACTTAACGCTGGCTGTGTACAGTACGATCAAATGCCGAACAAGACGAAACGACTGCGAAGGGACAATAATGGTGCAGGCCTCTTTATAACCGGTACCTTACTACATGAAATTTTGGCTCGCTAAATTAAAATGCACCAAAATTAACTGTCGCTAAATTTAAATCGTCGCTAAATTAAAGTGAATACAATATGAAATTCCGCCATCTGGTCAGTTTCACACAATCATGCTGTTTTACGGTCGATTATGGCCGTGTTTTCACGAGCGATTTTTCAAGTCGCTGAGCGAGTGACAGTCGGAAATCTCGTGAAAACAGTTGCTTGTCCAACTCGCTTAAAGTTAAGCGAGTCGGCGAACTACAATAGAATTCTCATTAAATTTAAGCCACCAAACCAGGTCGCTTAAGCTTGTCGGCAATTAAACAACAAAGAAGGGCATTGTATTGTCGTTCTTTTGTGTTCTAATTTTCTATTGTTTTAACAAAAGAAAATATATCGCGCATGGTATAAGAAAAATGAATAAAGTTCTGTCCGTTAAAACGCATAAATTTTTTAAGCTGCTTAACGCGGTCAGTAAACAAATTACCTACAGGAATGTTAAGCGAGAAAAACCGCCTCGGGAAAACACAGCCTATGACGTGTATCGGATGTCTCGTGCACATATCAGTCATTTCAGCTTGACAACTGAAATGGATTCTTCGCTAGATTAAATTTTGCATTCCCGTATGGACTCCGCGGATTCTACGTTTATAAAGAGCTGTGGAATCCTAGACTAAATGAAAGGCTTGACACAATTCACAATTCGCCAATGTTTCAGTTCGTGAAATCGCGAAAATTAAGTGACTTATGTTCCAAAATTTACGAAAAATCGCTAAATTAAAGTGTCGCCAAAATTTCATGTAATAAGGTACTGGTCACAATTACAACGGTTATCGGCACTGAAAAACAACTGAACTCTTCAAGCTAACGTAAAGTACCAGAACTTTCATGAAAGTTTAACGGTTCCGAAATTATCATAGCTTTACACAACGATCGTCCATTCTGAGATCCGCCAGCCTGCGTAGCAGGCGCATGAAAATAATATTGGCGCAAGATCCGCCCTACTCCCACGAGCATCACGTCAGTTCCTCATTTTCCCTCAACAATCACCGACCATGTGGCCGAAGGAGACGCGGGAATACGAGGCAAGAAAAATCATTCACCTTTGATAATCACGCCGGCAATATCCTTCTAACCCCGGCCAGTGTAATGCGCCGATCAATACGAAACATCAACACCCCCCCCACCTCTTGGGCATGCTCTGGGCATTTGAACATTTTTTGTGCCGGGGAGTCGGGAATTTGATGTGAAAGGCCATCACGGGGGTGGGAAATTTGAACCGGAAGTGTTTTTTGGCCGGCGCCTATCAAACGCACATGGTAGCAGTTCAGATTCAATATGGAGCAATTTAAAGGGAAAACATCGCTTTTGTTAGTGAATGGCTAGTGAAAAAGGGGCTGACAAAGTTTTGCAGTGTTTTTGAAGGTTTGTATGAATAGTTAAATATAAAATAGTTAAATATTTGTAAATCGTAGATTTTTAAAATATAGCTTCAACTGCCCTTTAACAACGCTTACTAGATTTCGAAGTCATATTTGTCGATGGATTAGTCAATGTAATCGATTGAAATCGATAATCACAAAATTTGGCTGGAAATCACTCATAGTAAATAACACGTCACTGCGAACTCCTTGAGTGGTAAAACTGTTTTATCCTAAGCGTTTCGTGTGACTAAAAGCACACTTCATCAGCAGCCTCTTGCAGCTTCTCTGCCAATAAGAGTAATTTTGAAAGGGGGCAAAAGTTTCGACTCAAACAGTTCTCCTGAGGCTAAGAATATTGTACCTATCTATCATAAACACTGACAAATTCGAGTTTGAGTTCGATTTCGAAGTAAGAATTCGAGCGCACGTGGCATGCGTACCGCCGTGGAAACAGATCGTTTTCGTTTGTTCAGTGTTTGTTCAAATAAAGCTATTTTACAGGCGATTTTTCCCGTAAATTAAACTTGTTATTATTTGGAATTTGTTAGGTAGAACGAATACTATGAGTGTATTATTGCATTTAGCCATCGCACTTAGCGAATTTTCGATAGACGCCATTTTGTTTACTGTGGCGCGTGCCACGCGGAAAGTTCTTGAGCACATGTTTCCTTATAAGTAAAGATTTGGTAAAACATTTGACAATAAAAATCTGCGATAAAATATTTTAAAACATAACACGACGTTTCGACGTTTCCAGAACGTCATTATCAAGTGAGAATAAAATAATGAAATCGAGTATATATAATAAAAAGATGAATAAATTAAAAGGCATTGAGAGTCAAACAAAGAGTTTGGCCCTAATGGAGTCGCTCTGAGACTGAGTCGCTCATCTTTTTATTATATATACTCGATTTCATTATTTTATTCTCACTTGATAATGACGTTCTGGAAACGTCGTGTTATGTTTTATAATATTTTACATGCTTTCTTTAGCGGTTTGTTTGCGTTACAAACGGGCGTCGATCACCAGGAACACGGAACATTCCGGAACATCCCGGAACGTGAAAAATTACAACAGTTATTCTAAAAAAAATAATAATAACTAACTTACCAATAAATATTTTAAAGATAAATAAATGAAACAAAACATCTAAAATAAACTGGTATTATCTCCGAATATGAAAGTACCGTAAAACCCAGCTAACTCGAACTCCCCGCTAACTCAAACTAAGTTCGATTTCCCTTGGATTTGGCCCTATTTTTGAGTCATTTTTACTCGGATACAATTTTGCTCGGATAACTCGAATTCCTCGCTAACTCGAACTATTTTTCGTTTCCCTTGGCCTAAATTTACCCCGATAACTCAAACTATGGTTATTTATTTCATTTTTTTTTTATTTCCAAATACTTGCTCTCCATCGATGATTAGATGATTTTTCACTTCTCGATTAAATGATTCTTCACTTCTCAAAATACAGTATCAAGAAAATAGGCTGCTTGGTGTCTGATTGTAACTTCGGACTGATCACGTATTTAAAATTCATTTCATGATCTTATCAGTCACTACTGTATGCGCGCGGTGTCTTTTGTATTGACACAAAGCCTAACACCCAACAGTGCGTATGTAAAAGTACTTAGGGACCGATCGTTAATTACGCCCTGGGGAAGAGGGGGTGGGGCGGTGGGGCGGTAATTTCAAAGAATCTTTGCGTATGAAAATTGTACCCCCACAATAATCTTTCAAACAAAAGTTATTACCACCCCCCCCCCCCCACCCCACTGCAATTGCAATTTGAAAAATTTACCCACCCACCCCCCCCCCCCCCCATCCCTTGCCCTCCATTCATTTCCTAGGCACAAGGCTTGGTTCCATTGTCTTCAATATGGCAGCTACCAAAATATGTGAGGAGATCTCTAGTTCGCTGAATTGGCAAGAGAAAAGATCAGAAGTTAGGCAAAATTCAAGTAAGGGAACGTACCTTAGACGCATCACGACAATGTCTCGATAATAACGATGTTAGTGTTATTCCTGGAGTCTGTTGTTCAGTCGTAGTTGCTACCTTTTGTATGTATTAAAATTTAACCCCCTTGACTTCTCGTGCAAGGTAAAAAAATAACCCCCTCCCCAAACGGAGCTTGTTAAAAAAAACACCATCCCACCCCTTAAAAGCCTTAAAGATATTTCATCTGCAATATTTCCAGTTCATTCTCGCTTTCAGAGGAGCGGTTCGTCCGTTTTTTTTTTTTTTGTGCTACAGCCAAAATGTCTTTAGAGACATGAATAATCGCGTTAATTTTCTTCATTTTGAAAACTTTCCCTCTCTCTCGCGTTAATTTCCCTTATTCGAAAGAAATTTTCCCTCCCGAATTTGTGTTAATTTAAGTCGCGTTAATTTCAAAGACCTTAATTTACAGGAGCGTTAATTTCCTATAATAAGGTAATAAAACTATGTTTACGGCGCTATAAATCATCACTATTATTAATAATTAACAACAACAAATAAATTTTTCACCGACCCCGATAACTCGAGTCCCCGCTAACTCTGATCGCAACTAGTGAAGGCTCGCCTCATTAAAATCATTTTTTTTAATGGAGACGTCGGTTAGTTTCTATACTGTTAACAGCCCAATATTTTCCGTCTGGTGGAGGTCGACCGCCCGCCATCTTGTTTAGCGAGCGAAACCTGGAGAGAGTACAAAATGCCCCTGGGGCAACACCCATATGTATAGGTAGCAATGTTCGCTTTTTTGTACATGTCAAAATTGGAATCTGAAAACACTTGAGAGTCCCATTTTGAAAGAATTGCAGCACTAAACAAGTCAACTATAAGATAACTGAACTTTCTTTTTAACTCAGAGTAAAAAACTAGTAATCAGGATGATGGAATTTTCCCGTAAAATTGTTTTGAAAAAAAAAATTTCGAGTGGAAGACCACCTTAAGCTCGTCTCCCGATCACAGATTCACAGATGGAAGACTGTCACATGATTAAACTCATGGCGAACAACTGGTAAGGTACCATCGAATAATGTTATCAATATTTAGCTTTTTGGTCGCGACCCGGCAAGTTAATTATGTGGGAATAAGATTGATGAAGTTGTCTTTTTATGTAAACAAAAAATATTGACTGATGATAGTGTGTTTTTCTTGTTAAGCCTATTTTGTCTTCCCGTTTGTGTTTTTCTATTATTAGGAGACTTAGTCGAGGGAAATATATCGAGGGGAATATGTCAAGGGGAATATGTCAAGGGGAATATGTCGGAGGGGATATATTCCATTGTTTCGCTATTGTTATCAGCTATTGTTTAAGTCCCTCACTCCCCTGTTACAATCAAAACCGCCACCAGATTTCAGACAGTTAAAAATGGTCAGGGGCTATTAAATATATTCACCCGAAAAGAACAAAGAAAACCGAGCCAACTAAAAAAATAATAATATTTAATTTATTTATTTCTCTTCTTTTGTTTTTTTTTTTTTTTTAGTTATTAAGTTATTTTTTTTATAATAATCATCATAATTTTTTCATGTTCCGGGATGTTCCGGATTGTTCCGGATTTTATTGACGCCCCATTACAAACTCCTTTCTTTAGCTTCTTTCGTTCGTCTTCGGTGTTCCTTTATTGCTAAAAGCTTACGAGTTGCTGTTCATCTGTTCGAGCGAGCTGTGATTCATTCAGACGAGGATGGACCAAAAGCAACAACGCTTTACCAAAGTTAATCAACCAATCTTCGCCCATTTTTATGTTTTCGATATTTTTCGATCAACATCGATAAAATTGATCGCTTAATTACAAAAATCGATCAAAATCGATAATCACAAGAAGTCAACCTTTTGGAAACGGAACAACACGATGTTGAATTTTGCAATCTCGACTCACTGGTAACATGCTCATAAAAAAACCTATCGTGCAGAATGTCTCTCTTGATATATGTAACAACACTTACATTGCTCGCTTATTACTCATGCGCGTAGCGGCATGAGGTAAGGTTTCGGCTCCGTTTTTCTTGTTATTATTATTATTATTTTTATTTTTTGTGTCACGATTTTGCATGCAAATTTATGCACGCATATTTTAAATTGTACACTTCCGGTTCATAGCTTTGCCACTACACTTCCTGTTTAGTGACTTCCGGCTACTCTCACTTCCGCTAAAAGAGCGTTACTCAAGTGTCACGACAGCGTCTCCTACAACCCTACTCACATTACAAATGTTCATGTTTGGTATATATAAGACTAAGAAGAATCATTCCCTTCATTGTGGTACAGCCTTCATTTCCAAAACAATCAATAGTAAACAACGTGGTTTGCAGGAACGATGACTGAATGAAAGGAGTACTCTTCGCCATGTCGGACATCTTCTTATCATGTTTAAAATATATCATGAAACTAACTTATGCATGCGCATGAGTATAGGCTGCTAGGAGCCTCTTGTCTAAAAAAAAAATGTCAATACGCCCTTTGTCGGAATGTTCCATTAATGTTACGCAGGAGGCCATGTGTGTTGCGAGATTGTCTTCTCAGCTTTTACTACTACAACTTGCGTGTATCACTAATTTAGCCTTTGACAGATTCAATTAACAGCACTCGCAAAATAACGTAATCACGATAATAATCAAATGATACTGACCACAGTTTCCGACATAACACTCCCCCCATATGACTCGTTAACGAGACATATGTATTACTATGGAAACTGAGTCTTACGAAAATGTCACGCAATCAAATGAAAAGGTAAACAAAGTAACGAAACTAATCAAGTTAACATTCTCCGGAACGAAATAAAATGAAATGTTCAAAGTTCAGTTCTCCTGGCTTCTCTCATTGTTCGTTGTTAAGGCGAACTGCATCCTGGATGCGTAGATCAGCTGCGGCTGCGGCATCTCGCCTAGATCGGAATATAGGCGCTTCAGGGTTAAGCGGTGCAGGCCTGTTTGGTGGTGGAGTCTTGTCACACTCTAGTTCTAACGGGTAAAGATGCTGCACAGCTCGTTCTAAGACAGACATGCCAACACGCAATTTTGTGCCACGAACAACTTGGTCTCGCCCCACAATTAGCTCCTCGATAATGCCAAAGGGCCAACAGTTGCGATTACGCTCCACTGATTTGATGATCACGACATCTTCAACTGCAAGACCGCTTTCTGCGTTACTATGTTTAAGTCGATGTCGCTCGCGTAACGCTCGCAGGTACTCTGAAGTCCAGCGACGCCACATTGCATCCTCAGTTTTCAACAGGAATTTGGCTCTCTTTCTGAGGTCTCTCTCGTCCAGGTGATATGGCGCGAGTTCTGGCAGTATATTGGAATTGGCGAAGAGAAACGAGTTTGGCGTAAGTGTAGGAAGCTGAACATCCTCTTCCAAATAGCTTAGCGGTCGGTTGTTTAGGGTCACTTCGATGTCTAGAAGAACTTCGGTGAGCTCCTCCCAGGTGAGTAAACCCTGTCCTACAGTTTTGTAGAACGCGGCTTTCATCAGGCCGATGAGGCGTTCAAATTGCCCGCCCGACCATGGTGCACGGCTTAAGTTGAACTGCCAGGTTATGGACTGTTTGCTGAGAAAGTCGTTGAATTTCTCGTCCTTGCGCACCTTGTCCAACCACTTAGCTGCTGCTACAAAGGTCTTTCCACTGTCGGAGTACACCTTCGATGCATGGTCGTCCGCGTCTTGCAATGAATCGCTTAAGGCTCTGGATAAACTCCTTTGTCTCGAAGCTTGATAGTAGTTCTAGAAATACTCCACGAGTCAGGCTGCAACTGTAGAGTACTACATAGGCCTTTTGCTCTCCTTTTGATTTCTGTAAGTACTTCACTGGTCCGGCGAAGTCCACTCCGATGACATTAAATGGCGTGTTGCCTTCTGTCCTCTCTCTCTCGGTAAAGGTCCTGGGGGCGGACGTTGGGCTGGAATGGCTCTGAATCGTTTGCATCCCCAACAGTTCTTAAGAATGCGTTTCACTAACTTTCGAAGGCGAGGCACCCAGAACCGTTCGCGCACCTTAGCCATGGTAAGTCCGACTCCCCCGTGTAAGGTGGCAACATGAGCGCGTTGGACTACTTTGGCGGTGTAGAGTGCAGAATCCGGAAGGTACACAGGGTAGTCGCCTTGAATGCGACCTCGGCACTCCAGCACTCCTTCAACATTTGGCTTTAGGTTGAGTTGCTCCTTGTCATCCGGGAACTTGGAATCAATTGTCCCTTGGCGTTGTGATCTCTTGATCCAAAATAGCTCTTGGGCGGAGATCTCTTGCGTAGATAAAGGGCCCATGGTTTTCTCGGAAGGGTGACGAGAATTGTGCTTGAATCGCGAGATCCATGCACAAACCCTCAAGGCTTTATGCAAGCCGAACTTTTCGAGGAGACGATCAAAGTCGTCACTGACTTCGACAGCGCCCGCAAAAAGCTCTCGTTGAACCTTCCTCTCTGCTTGACGTTTTGGGGTGGTCTGTGTCACGATGTCTGGTGGCCATTTCGTCAGGTCAGCTAACCAAACAGGTCCCCTCCACCATAGCTCTGCTTCGGTCACACTTCCTCCGCGGCTTCCAAGGTCAGCAGGGTTTTCAGTTGTAGGTACATGGCGCCACAGGAGGTTCGGATGGCTCTGTATTTTTCGGACACGGTTTGCCACGAACTGACGGTATTTTCCATTGTTGCTGAGCCAATGAAGGGCCACCGTACTATCCAGCCAACACTGGATATTGGTCGCTAGAGGGAAACCTTCTAACGCGTTGCGGACGTTCACAGCAAAGTTAGCAGCCATGTGACCAGACACAAGCTCTAGACGAGGGATTGTGAGTCCCTGTTTAGCGGTTACTAAGCCTTTCGTTACTCCTGAATCTTGTGTGACGACAGCGTAAACAGCAGCGCTAACACCGTATCCACTGACGTCACCAAAGGCGTGCAACTGTATTTCTTGAATCGGCTCTCGCGATCGGTAGGTTGCCAAACTGCGCGGCGTGGACAATGAGGCAGACAACCGGTTCTCCCACGCGGTCCACTGTCTGGCGATAGCTTCTGAAAGTGGCGCGTCCCATGCAGTCTTTTGGTTACAGGCCTCTCGATAGATGCGTTTCCCGTCTAGCATCACGAGTGACACTACTCCCAGCAGATCATAGACTTTGGCTAGGTTGGCAAGAATCCCACGTTTTGTTAACTCGGCTGGAGATGCTGGGAACGTCACGCTCAGAGTGTCATCATCTTTGTTCCAGGGAAGGCCAAGAAGTTTGCTCTTGCCTTGATTCGATGCGCATTCAAGTTGCTGCTTGGCGAAGGTAGGCTCATAGTTCTCACCTTCAGTCTCAAGTTCTGGTTCATTCGAGTGCCACTTGTGCAACTCGAACTTAGCATCTGCGAAAATCCCGGTAGTTTCACGTTTCAACTGTTTGGCTTTTGCGACTGTGGGCGCGCCGGAAATGAAGTCGTCGACATACAGACTTCGTAGCGCCTCTCTCACACACTCTGGAAGGCGAGTCTGCCAGCTCTCAAGGTGTTGCTGGATTACTCCACCCAACAGGAATGGGGAGGGGGATAACCCAAACAGCACTCTGGTAAAACGAAGTGTCTCCACCTCTCGCGATTGAACATCAACTATCCAGTGAAATCTAAGGGCGTCTCGTTCGGCTTCTCGGATTCGAACCTGAAGGAATGCTTTACGTATGTCACCGGCAACTGCTACTGCTTCACAGCTTGTTCTGCAACGGAGGCTCCGCATTGAGGGACGGCGCACCACCATGTGCTCGGGCCGAAGCGTCATACACCACTCGTAGTTTGGTTGTTTCTGCATTCTCAAGCACAACTGCACGGTGTGGCAGGTAGAACTCTTTCCCAGTGGCTTCAGTCGGAACTCTCTCTACCACGCCTTCTTCCAATTGCTCACGGATGACTGCGTCGTATTGAGATAACATATTGGTCCGCTGCAACTTGCGCAACAGCGAATCCAATCGGTGCATACTCCCCTCGTGATTGTTTGGAGGGGGGATGGTTTCCCTTCCATGGTAACGCTGTCTCGTACCATCCTTCAGGCGAACGCGTTAATTGTTCCTTGAACCCGTCGTATACATCGCCCTGATTTCCTGTGGGAGTATCTGCTAGACCTAGGACGTCTAGCGCGGATAAACGCTCATAATCAGCAGTTGAATTTATAGCCAGGTACACTGGTGAAAGGTCGGTTTCGGCTCCAGGTGACATTAATGTCCGTCCAAATCGCGTGTACTCTGCAACTGGATCGCCGCGGCGGCCAACACGCAACCGCTCTCCGGTGCGTATTTTGGCTAAATCGTTGGCTCCTAAAATGAGGTGGACTGGTAGGTGGCTTTTCTCGTCAACATCGTCCATTTGCACTCCTCTGAGATGCGGATGCTCGGCGAGAACTTCCTTGTATCGGGTTTTTTTTAATAGGAGTAATTCTCGCTTCTCAAATGATAAATTATGATTTATAGTGCTAGCCCCTGAAGAAGCTTTGTTTTGCAAAGCGAAATATTGGGCACTATTATATTCTACTTTTATTTTATTTTATTTGCTTCTGCTTCTGTTTTTCTGCCGTAAGGATCAGTTTGCCGTTTTTTTTTGTTTTGCTTCACTTCAAGTATTCATACTGATCTAGGTCTGGAAACCAGATCCGGCCATTCTCAACGGTTTGCTGCAGTGATCGTGCATTCTATGGTTTTTTTTTTTTTTGAATAAAAAGCCCGATCTCTTTATTGTCGAGGAGTTGGTCAGAGCTATTTGCAGGGAGTAATAATTTAAGTCTGAGGAAACATCCCGTTGTAATTTAATGATAATTTGTGAGACCTATGGAATGTTTCGACCGCTTACATTTCAAACATGAAAAACACGTGTTAAAAATGTTTCAGCGATTTATTCAAAATCGAACAGTTTAATTTGTTTGAAATGTTCCCATTTACATGTAGTGTGCTAGACTGTGTAGATTATAGCGCATTTATTCGCTTGTCGTGAGTAGCCCCAAAATCGAAAGATAATTATGGCCGCCGCACACTAGCCGACAAGTTAAGATTTTTTGTCGGCTAGTGTGCGGCGAATTCAGACAAGCTTACGACAAGATCGCGGCTTGTTGGGCGATATCTGGCAGTGCTAGATCTTAAAACGTCTTGTCGGGCATTGTCGGCTAGTGTGCGGTGAACCGGGGCGCGCTCGCAAAGCAACCAATTAGGAAATGTCATTGTTGTCACATGACCAAGCATTATTCCAACATGGCGGCGAACAACGAAGCCGAACATGAGGAGCAATGGACTCCAGAAAAAGAATTCTGACCAAAACACGGAAAGATCGATCGACTAAAATAGTGCCAGTTTACACAAAATTCTACTCACCAGTTGCAAGGAAACGCAGAGTGATGGACAACCTTTCGCCAGCAGAAATACTGGGCCTCATTTTTGTGTTTTTCTTAGTTATGTTATATGCGAAACAAGCGCGAGTATTTCTTGAAAATTTTCTTTAGATAATCTAAAGTACCGTCGGAACCCAGTGGGATTTTCGTCTCTGAGTTCTTGAATGAGGTTTTTATATGCACCCTGTTCATCTCGTCTGGCTAAACAACTCTTAACCCACGTTGTTCTTCTGTTACTCTTCCGACGCCTCCTTATCCTCCACAGCATAATTAATATAAACGAAACAAGTTTCAATTTTCGCCGCGAAAGAGGCGCCTTGACTTTGGATAAGTCGGGCTCAAGCCCCGACGCGGCAAGTCGTGACAAAAAATCGGCTAGTGTGCGGCAAGCTGATGGCCCGACAAATTTTAATCAGATTTGATCCCGATAAAAAAATCGGCGTTCTGAAGACAAAAAAATCGGCTAGTGTGCGGCGGCCATTATTAGGAAAAACTGTTTTTCGCCGTGTTTGTTTACTGTTACTATGGAAACGCCGATTAGCGCTCAAAACTTTCATCCAAGCCTAACATCTGGTATCAAATTCAGATTCATTGAGCTAAAGTAAGATTATGTATATAAGCGCATTCAAAAAGGGAAGTGTGACCCCAAAAAAAATTACTTGGAGCCACCTTAACACGCGTTTAGAATAATAAATTTTCACCTCGTGGAATAACGCTAGCAAGCGATTTGTTCAAAACCCAACAGCTCCACCAAAAATGAATCAACCGCTTTGCTAAATATTTTTTGCAACATTTGCTGACACACGAGGAGTTACTCAATTAAAAAAATGATCGAAAAGTAAATCCCTAAACATTTCGACGTGGTGTCCACATACATAAATACTTACATGCTTTATTGTAACTCCCTGCAAGGGTTTTTCAGTTACAAAATTGTAAAAATTGCTAAAATAGCAAATAAATAACTAAATGACTAAGGTAATAACTACACATTAAGGTGATTCCCTGGTTTTGCACTGCGCATCCCTACTGCGCATAAACATTGCGACATCAGGTTGAAAAAAATGGCGGCTTTTGTGAGGAAAGCCGGCCGTTCCCACGATAGAAAAGGACTCTGTGAGCGCTAGCACGAGCACGGCACTGCATAAATTCAATCAGGACAGTGTTCCCAACGCAAATTTAAAAAGTGAGCAAAAATCTATGATCAGATTTTGCACAGTTTATAGAAATCCTACGAAGAAAGCCATTTTGGGTAGAGGACCGCACATCAAGCAACCGTCTACTGTTCGAGAGTTCAGTAAATTTGAAGCTTTTTGGACACGTTTTCTATGATACAGACGATTATACATATGTATAAAGTCAACTTATACGCGAAATATCAATATGCAGTGGAAATATTGAGCATATTAGCTTCACGCGGTTATTGCCTGAAAATGCCTTTAAACATTGTATTCGTCAGCAGTATACCACTAAAACGAGCACGGTGACCCCTCATTTTTGTTGCAATTTTGGAACCTTCATGACTTGTTCAATATTTGTGCCAAGTTTCATTACAAATCTATGACAGATTCTTTTTCCAGGGAATTACCTTAAAAAAATAGTAAAATACAATAAGAAAGAAAGAAAAAATACAATGAATTGAATTGACTATTTACAAATTCAGACTAATTAGAAAGAAGTAAGTTAGCAAGTCTTTTCCCAAAGACTTAAACAGAGTCTAAAGATTTAACATCGTCCCTTAGATTATTCCAGAGTTTAGCGCTACGACAAGTGAAAGACCGCTGTCCGGTGGTTGTACGGCACCACGGAACGTTTAGTACATGCAGAGGACAATCTCGTTCCCAGAGTCCGCGTTCCTTTTGGTCAGCACCAAGGTTCCGTGAACGTTCGGTCTCCGCTGACCTGAAACGTGCGGGCTCTGGGGACGAGATTGATGCAGAGGAGTGCCATGAAGCTGTGCCATGAAATATCAGTTGCAAAGTATACGCGGTTCAAAGTATCAGTTGCAAAGTATACGCGGTTCAGTTGAGTACATTCTCGAGGAAAACGCTAGCTAGGATAAATCAGAAAAACTGAATGCAAAGGGTATTTTTTATTTCTCACTTAAAATATTTTGTCGTTAGCAGGGGCATTTGACAGTCAAATCCAGTGCGTGGGTGGGGTATTTGAATGTAACTGTGTTGCAAGGACCACCGTAACAAAATAGAAGCACTGGATCCTGTAGTAAAGGATCTAATCAGCGTAAAAATAAAACAGTGCCAAAAGCAAGGCTGATTAAACGGTACGGAAATTGTATTTGAATCCAATATTTCAAAAGGCACAGCCTTTCTTCTTCAGGGTCTTTTATAAGTCTTTTGAAATATTGGATTCAAATACAATTTCCGTATCGTTTAATCAGTCTTGGTTTTGTCACGGTATTTGAATGCAATTTTGGCCCAAGGGGGCGGAAATTTGAACAAGTCGATCTTCAAAAGTTCAAATGCCCGGGGCATTGCCGGGGCGGGGGGGGGGGGGGGGGGGGGGAGGGATGTTGATGTTTCGAATTGATCGGCGCACAAGTTTAAAAACTAGTCGAGTTAAACTCCACCGCTGCAGTCCGATTATTCCATTTCACGACGGAGCAAGCTAAACTGGTCAAAATTTTCGAACGCTGTAAGGAATCGTCTTTTGCTCTGCATACGAGATCGCATTACTATTTTCCCAGCCAATCAGAAGTAAAAGCAAAACCAATCGTGACTTGCTCCCACGCGTTTTCCCGCGCTTGGCGCCAGCTATGTATTTGCTTCGAGTTCTGATTGGTTCATCAAATTGTCTGCGAGTTCCGTAATTGGTCAGATTAATTACTTTGGTTTTGGTTTTACGACACTCGATTGAAAACCGCTCGCTAATAGTCAATTGATTTGTAAAAAACTATTACTTGGACGTGGAAACAAGTAGTTGTATAATAAACGATTCTTGATTTGACGTCATCTTATTAACATTTTGTAAATTCAAACCTCTATTTAACAATTATACAATGAACTAAATACTACGCGCTCTGTGATTGGTCGTTGCCTATGATCTATCAGAGTACAGACGCACGGCTGACGTCATCGAAAAATGAACCAAGACGAAAAGTGTTCTTGGCGACTTGAAAAATATCTAAACTGGAACAAATCTTCGAACAGTCGAGCGCTACAAGGCAAGTTCGTAATTTTACTCTTTTTACTTTTCCGTTCATTGTATAAAACAAATAGATTCCATTTGGCCGTGTGTCTGTTCAGTTATAGATCACAGAAGACGTCAAAATGTGGTAAGAACATCAGTGACACACTCGCCTGCGGCTCGTGTGCCACTTTTTTGTTCTTACCACATTTTGACGTCATCTGTGATCTATAACTGAACAGACACACGGCCAAATGGATTCCATTGGACGTCAAAATGTGGACGCACGGCCAAATGGAATCTATTTGTTTTATACAATAAACAGAAAAGTAAAAAGAGTAAAATTACGAACTTGCCTCGTAGCGCTCGACTGTTCGAAGATTTGTTCCAGTTTAGATATTTTTCAAGTCGCCAAGAACACTTTTCGTCTTGGTTTCTTCTTTTTCTTGCTCGTAAACAGCTCCTGCTAAACATTTTTCGAGGCTTTCACTTGCTCAATCCAGAATAATCTCGCAAACATTTTCAAAACTGTGCGCCATGTTGGACAAAACAAAGCAAACAATTTTTCTATGACGTCAGCCGTGCGTCTGTACTCTGATAGATCATAGGCAACGACCAATCACAGAGCGCGTAGTATTCAGTTCATTGTATAAAATTCACTAACGCAACGTTAAAAACAAGAAATATTTAACTATTCAACTTTTCAAAGTACATAGAGTTGATTAAGGCGTTTTTGTTTAGGTCAGCATTTTACTTTTAATTTATTTCCTTTTTTGTGATAATTTTTGGTATATTTTTCTTCCTTATTTTTCATTGATTGTATATATGTAATATAGCATATTTTTATTTTATTATTTCTGTTAAACGCTTTTCATCAGAATATGTAAATGGAGCTATATAAGTTATTAAATTTTTAAATTAAATTATTAAACTGTAAAGGCTCAAAACAATACAATGGTCACAGCAGGAGTCACGTAGGTCTGCCAACCTCATTTATAACCATATAAGCAAATTGTTCTAACAGGCTTCAATGACTAACTTGTTCCCACAGAAATGATTCTATCCCTAAAACTTGAAAAATGTTTTACATATTATAAGTAACACAAACTGAGAATAGTGGAATGACAGCGAAAAGACTCAATAATAGCCAAACCTGGGTTCATGTCCGCCATGTTGGCATTTGAAATGATCTGACATAGGGGTTAATATAAGTAAAAAAAAAGAAGCATAGGACCGCGAACATTTTGGCTTTGCTTTTGGGCTCTATCATGTCCGGTTGTCGCGTTAAATGCTCTAAGTAGTATCAGCCTTGCTTATCACATTCAGTCCACATTGGTCGTGTTTTTCGAGATTTATCGGCTTTTTCAAGATTTTTCGCGTTTTTCAAGATTTTTCGAGTTTTTTTTTTAAGATTTTTCACGTTTTTCAAGATTTAGCGCCTTTTTCCAGATTTTGTTTCAAGATTTAACACACTTTATCAAGATTTAAAAAAAAAACATACAGAATTTAGTGATGATACGCGTACACCGTAAAAAGTTTATCTTCGCCTTACTGCATGCGTGATGGCAAGTTTGAAAAAAATCTGTACGTCGGAACATTTTGGGTGCGAACGTCTTTAAATCACACATAACTAAGCTGACAGAGAACGAGAGAAAGCCGTTAGAACGTCCCTGTAACGCCGTCTGGCCGACAGTGACCGTGAAGTTATTCAGGCTTGCTAGTTTTGCTCGTTATTGCATCAGCTTGCACAGCATAGACATTTTTGCGTTTTCGAAACTCATGAGGGAGCCTGATGAGGGAAAGAATCACAACGCAAAAGCTTTAAACTGAAGTAACATTAATGGCTGCATGATTTGCAATATTGGTGACTCAAAATTCAAGATAACGTTTGAACAGACGTGATTAATTATATCCCTAACCTTATCTTTAGTTCTGATTATCTTCTAGGTCATTTCCGCCCCTCCTCTTTTTTTAAATATGTATTGCGACATTCTACTTTACATAATGTTGTACTTTCATTTTGTAATTTAGTAACATCTTAAACCCGAAGAAGGCTGGTCTGGTCAGCCGAAATATTGTTTCAGTATATTTACTCGTTGTATCAGCTTTGCAGTAGTCCTTGGAGTTCTCGTTTATATTGTATGTATAATATTTGTTTTTTTTTTTACGTCAGTTTTCTTGTTTATAAGGGACAATAAGTTATGAAGTATTTTTTTATAGAACTTTACACGTTTGTATCGTTAAAATTTCATACATTTTTTTTATAATCTCTGTGTTGTAAATTTTTCATTATTTCACGCCGGAGTGTCCGGAGTGGCGATTTTTCTTGTTAAGTTTGTTTGGCGGAAAATAAAAATTTGAGATTGCAAAGACAGGGACCAGATTCTGTGAAGGTTGGTTCAACAACTGACTTAAAATAGCTCAAAACCGTAATAAATACACGAAACAGACTAGATCCCGTTAAGTCGGATCTTTATAGTTTGGTATACTGAACTAGATAATTCTCTTGTTATTGCATTTTTTTATTTATATATTTTTATCTATTGCTATTAGTAATTTTAGGGATTCTTTTATTTTGTATATTTTTTTATATTTATCTAGGGCCTCTATTGATAACAGTTTTTTACCTCTGTAATTACTGAAAGCGTTACCCTGTATAAATCAAAAAGTATCTCTCTCTCAATGTTGGGGCGGGTCGGCCCGCCATTTTGAATGCGGAGAATGCCCTGGGGACGAGATTGAGTAAATACAAAATAAGTATGAGCAGCGACTAAGAAACAGGCTGCATTCCATGTAGGTTAGATAGGTCATAGTTAATCGAGGGACTGGTTATGAAACCTTGCAGACTTCAATAGCGATAACACAGGAACTATAATTTATATTGAACCTTACTTGACCCTGCACATCTTTTGTTTTTATCACACGCTAAGACTGAACAACTTTTAAAATAGCACCATTTCTATTGGTCAGTTGCTCGAACAAAAGATATTTGTGTTGTGCACGGTCAAGGCACTTTATAACTATGGATAGATAGATAAGTTTATTTTGACACGGTAAAATTCCTTCAGCCATTACAATCCTTAGAAACTCATAACTAACTAACTAACTACCTAACTTACTTATTACATAGTAAAAACAAAGGAAACAAATGAAAATAATGAAGCTGTTTTCCAAGATGCTGGCGTGTATAAATTTAATTCAACTGTGATTACGCAATTTTGTTGTAAAATCGTGTGCTGCTAGACGTAGGTCAGATGATAGACTGGTTCCATATTATCCGGCTCTGCTACAGTAAACACCTACATATAAGAACCTAGATTTTTTTTAGTCTGGCAAAATAAGTTCTTATATCTTGGGGTAGTTACTAACAATTTAGGCAAAATAGGTTCTTAATAGGTTCTTAAAATTTCTTTAAAGGAAATGCTATCGTTATATGACCTGAACATCAAGGAAGCATGGGTGTGGTCCTTAATATAATTAGCTATTAATCCGTTTGTGTATCCTAATCAGGGCACCACAGTAAAGGTGACAGGCCAAACACGACTCCCGCTAGTCGCAAAATGTATAAAGAAGCCTTTAGAATAGCTGTCCCTAGAAGGTCTACGAAATATTTGTTCCCTTTAGATCACCAAAATAGAATTGTGACTAGTCGCTATTATCTCTTTGTCTCAGTTTTGCATGCTCGATGTGTATTGTATGACTCTTTGGCTTTCACTGAACAGTTTCCTCAGTATTTTTCCAACTTGCTTGAATACATGACCTGTATGAGCCATGAATACAGTGGGGAGGGAGGGGTGGGGGGGGGGGGGGGGGAGGGGGCACTGTATATCTAAACCACTTTGTTATACAGAGATTATACAGTACTGTATGTCTGTAATTTCTGTAATGATATTTTTATGACAAGGACCAAATGTATAGCAAATTTATATTTTATAGTCCCACACTGTTTATTATTAAGGGTGACTTTTCATATAAGAACCTTGTGGCTTTGGTTGACTAAACAGGTTCTTATTTTTGGGGGTATTGAAAATCCAAAATTTCTGCCTACAGGTTCTTAAATCACTAGGTTCTTATATGTGGGTGTTTACTGATGAAACACTTCTCTTTAGATCAGTAATGTGGAAGAGCCAGCTTATTTTCAGAATTTCTTAATTTGATAACAAGTTACTTCTCCACGAAACACAAAACCAGATGCTCGTCCAGAGTGATCTCATGTAAGGTTTTATACATCATACTGAATAGCTTTCGATTCTAATCTTTGACTGGTTAAGTTTACGCTACCCCAATGCCTGATTGCCTGGAACAATTCATCAATCAGTTACAAAAGCTGACATTAAGATACGGGCTGCGAGTCTGACGATAATCGAAGTGTGGCTGAATTAAACTATTATATGCTTTTAATATTACATTAAAAGGTGCAAGATGTCGAATCCTTTTAATTGCACCTTAGAAGGCCGAGGCAAATTCTTTTAATTGCACCTAGAAGGCCGGGAAAATTCTTTTAATTGCACCTTAGAAGGCGGAGGCAATCTTTTTGCAATTACTTTGTATGTGACATTCCCAGTTTAAATTTGGTTGATGTGCACTCCAAGAGATTTGGTGGTTGTCACCTGCTCGGAGAGTTTGATCATTTAGAAAGAAGGAAGGGGTATTTGAAAGTTTGGAAAACCCAGCTCTGAATTCAGTTTTTGATAGATTCAAAGTTTTATTCATGCAAGGCACCGCCTTCAAAACATTCGGATAAAGTTGAGTTTAAGTGGACGTCAATCAAAGAATACTTTTGCAGGGGAACTGTACTTAAGTTTAAATGTCTAATAAAGTTTTGTTTGTTGTTGTTGTTGTTAAAAGAAAAGCCATTAAAATTATTTTAGACTCTGACAGGATTTCAAACAAACAGAGCTAAAACATCGACAATTTCACCCGCCGAGAGTTGGTAAAACTTAATCAAACTCGATTTCCAAGCCAGTTTAAACAAAAAGTAAAGCTGCTGTTTGTAGAAACCGTCTTTTAAGAATACAACTGTGAAATTTCACTGCACCTGATAATTTACAACTCAATGCAGCGATGCATGATGAATAGTAGGCGGATCATAACTCATGAAGCCGCGGCTGCACGAGGCGCCAGTTTTTATCATGTCGAATGAAATCTTCTCTTTAAAACTGTAATTGACTTTGAAAGTTTTTGTTTTAAAATGTTTACTATTACTTTTTGGTAAAATTGTTCGGAATCCAGTCGGAATTTAAAAACAATGTTGACGCTTTTCTTTGATTGACGTCCACCAAACTCAAGTTTGACCTTCGGAGATGAAGAGCGATGGATTGCGTGTTAATGGTAACCGCTTTAAAGCTTACGGTGGCCCTTAGGGACAAAACACTTCCCAGAGTCCAAAAACACTTCCCAGAATCTAGAACGCTTCCCAGAATCCAAAAACACTTCCCAGAATCCAGAACACTTCCCAGAGCCCAGAACACTTCCCAGAATCCAAAACCAAAACACTAATTCCCGGCATTCTCTATTTTCGAATTGCCCATAATACACTTTGTTTGCCCCCCAAATTTTGCATGAATTTGTAAATGCTCTCGGGAGGACTTCCCAAGAGCATTTCAAAACAATAGTTTATGCAAAATGTGGGGGGCAAACAAAGTTTTTACCACAATTGCCGCTAAACTCACAATCTCATTGGTCGACGTGAGTGGTCGTGAGTGGTAAATGAGAGTCCAGACAAACGGTGCTGACGCTAACATTACGCGCGCTTGAATAAAACCAATCAGATTGCGAGAAAGTTATAGACAACGCTTGCTCTTTCTTTGCTGACACGTTTTGTAACAAGACTTCGATTTTTCCTTGTATTTTTTTCTAAATATTTTTGTAAAAAACAAATTTACATCGGTTTTCCGTGGTGTGGACTCTTATTTACCACGATCAAGAGATTATAATTGGACAGAGAGGGAGTCTAGGAGCCTTGGCTGGGATATCTTAATTGCAAAAAAGTTATTTTTAGTAACAATGCGGACCAATGCGGAAACAGTTTCCGGTGAGCTGGTTGACTTCCGGAAGACTCGCTTTCATGAATCAGCGCGTCAAGCCAGGCGGAGTCAGCAAATTAAAAAAATGGCGACCATCGCGGTGGTAATTTCGCATGTGAAAAAGAAAGTAAAATGGTCCTGTTTGAGCTAAGAACGTTATATAGTACCACAGCGGCTGGATACATAGATCTTTATCTATCTTTATACACAAACTGTTGCAATTGAAGCGGTAAAAAGGGGGCTGGACAATTCAACTTACCGGACAGATGCCAATCAACCATCCACTCCAATCTCTTGTAAGCGTCGTTTCCAAAAGCTTGAAGTCGCTTTGCTCGATCGCCGGATGGCCACCCAACCTCGTATCCAAACTTTTCAGACGTGAAATAGTTGCATACAGTACTGTAGAATTCAAAGTTGTTATGTTTTTTGTAGCTGAAGGATAGGATGATTCTCTTCTTCTTCTTAAGCTTAAATGAATTTAACTTAGAACACGCGGCCTATCGAATAAATGAAATTCAATCACTTTTCCAGAAATTTTACTTACACTTTGGCTCTAAATAACCTCTAACCCGGTTGTCAGTATAGAGTTCCATGGTAGCGGCCTCAACAGAACTGATATTCATTTTCCATGGAAAGAAGATGCTCCTGACAAAGTCCTTCCAAACGTGAGCTTATAGAAAACAAATCCATGCATGCATGTGAACCGGTTTTAGCGTTTTTAACTCCTTGCCGTGTTGAAATTCCTAAAAAGTGATTTCCCAGAAGAGAATCATCCGATGCTTCAGCTACAAAAAAACATAACAACTTTGAATTCTACAGTATGCAACTATTTCACGTCTGAAAAGTTTGGATGAGCTGGCCATCCGGCGATCGAGCAAAGCGACTTCAAACTTTTAGAAACGACGCTTACAAGAGATTGGAGTGGATGGTTGATTCCCGGGGGGGGGGGGGGGGGTACTCAACAAGGTTTTGTAGATAGATAGATAGATAGATAGATAGATAATCTTTATTTAAACACGGTAAAAATTCGTCAGCTAAAAATCATTATAATACTTAACACAAAGCAATAAACTAATATTAAAAAAAATGTCTATATATGAAGAATTTAATTAAATAATAAAAAGCTGCTTTCCACGAATGCCGTGCCTTATAGTTCCTCTTTGAGAAGTCGTTTAAATTGCCCAAGGGACTCAGCTTTCCTTACATTATGAGAAAGGCTGTTCCAGAGCATGGCGCCACTATAACTGAAACTATTTTTATAATAGTTTGTGCGCGGCAATGGAACATTAAGTTTATCCTCAGAGTCCCTTAGGTTGTAACTAATTTCTCGCTTCTCAAATTTAGAACTTAGATAGTTTGGAGCCAACCCGTGTAGAGACCTATAAACCATCGTTGCTCTTTGAATTTGTTGCTGGCAGGCAAGATTTTTCCATCCTAGGAGTTCTAATAGGTTACCAGCATCTACGTCATAGTTTGAATAGGTCAAAACACGAGCTGCTCTGTTTTGTAGCTTTTGTAGTTTATTCTGCAGAGTTATCCCACAGTTTCCCCAAACAATGTTGCAGTAGTCGAAGTGTGGCTGTATCAATGCTTGATAAATTAAGTATAAGGTCGCTTGAGGAACGAGGTGCCTAATTCGTTTCATGGCCCCAATACCAGAAGCGACTTTCTTTGTGACTTTCTCGATGTGGTCACTCCAGCCAAGTTTGTCATCAATGGTCACCCCAAGTGATTTTGTGGTAGTGACCCGGTTAACTTGAAGATCTTTAATTGCAAGTGCTGGGGAATCCGTGAGAGTACTTAGCCTCTGTCTAGATCCGATAAGCATAAATTCAGTTTTAGTCATATTTAGAGTGAGTTTGTTTGCTTTCAGCCAATTGTAAACGTTTTCTAAATCTTGGTTTAGATATAATTGAATGTCGTCTGCATTATTACTTGCGTAAGTAAGGTGGGTATCGTCAGCATACATCCTCGGCTCGCAGTTTAAGAGACAATTTGGAAGATCGTTAATATATAACAGAAATAGTAGTGGTCCTAGGATCGTCCCCTGGGGAACACCACAACTTAAAAGACAACTTTTTGAGAGCGATCCGTTAATAGAGCACATTTGGGTACGATTCTCTAAATATGACTTAAACCATCGATGTGCATTACCATATATGCCATAATTGCTTAATTTTGATAAAAGTAGCCCGTGGTCAACTGTGTCAAAAGCCTTTTTTAGATCTAAGAAAACAACAGCATTGACTTTACCACGATCGATATTATACGCCCAAGCGTCAGTGGCTTCAAGGAGAGCCGTGACAGTTGAGTGAATAGTACGAAAACCTGATTGATATTTACAGATGATTTCGTTTTCATCTAGATAGGCATATAATTGATCATAGACGATTCTTTCAAAGACCTTGGCAACAACTTAGATAACCGAAATTGGACGATAATTGTTTAGATCGTCCCGATCGCCCTGTTTAAAAAGTGGGGTAACCTTTGCGCATTTCCAATCATCTGGAAATATACCTTGACTTATTGATTGGTTAAAAATATCACGGATAGGTATACAAATGAGATCAGCACATTCACGAATGATGGGGATACGGGGATGCTCCGCCCCGAGGTCCAAACCCTTACCCTTTCATATACCGTTTTTGACAGAAAAGGTACCCCTTTCATATACCTTTCATTGAAAATGGTACCCCTTTCACATACCTTTCATTGAAAATGGTACCCCTTTCATATTTACTTACATATTTTACTTACGTGCGTCTGTTTGATATATTTTGAAAGGCCCTTTTTATAATTCTTAAATGGCAGTTTTCCCTACCTTTTTTATGCTTCAACGGCGTGTTTTCGCTACCCTTTCCTATTCTTCGTGAAATCCCTACCCTTTCATATACTTCAACTCGTAAAATCCCGACCCTTTCATATACCTCCAGCCTCAAAAAGGTACCCCTTTCGGGCGGAGCATCCCCGTATGGCCCATTATAGGGAGTACCCCCCCCCCCCCCGGGGGTTGATTGGCATCTGTCCGGTAAGTTGAATTGTCCAGCCCCCTTTTTACCGCTTCAGTTGCAACAGTTTGTGTATAAAGATAGATAAAGATCTATGTGGCTCAAACAGGACCATTTTACTTTCTTTTTCACATGCGAAATTACCACCGCGATGGTCGCCATTTTTTTAATTTGCTGACTCCGCCTGGCTTGACGCACTGATTCATGAAAGTGAGTCTTCCGGAAGTCAACCAGCTCACCGGAAAATGTTTCCGAATTGGTCCGCATTGTTACTAAAAATAACTTTTTTGCAATTAAGATATCCCAAACCCATTACTGGGAGACTCCCTCTCTGTCCAATTACTTTCTCTTGCCACGATGTATGTCATCACATGGTCAAAATTTGTTGCTGGCCTCGTGAGTCCACAACATTTTGACCATGTGATGTCGCAAATCGTGGTAAATAAAAGTCACGGGTACAGGAGGCCTGGCTACCAAGGAAGCGAGGCGGGGGAGAAAAATGCAACGACAGCAAAAACTTCCATCATGCATCCTCCTTTTTTTTTCAGCAGTCTTGATCTTAGGGCAAAGGTCGATCATCTTGGAGCAACGAAGACCTTTTGAATCTCACCCACAATGCCTGGTTATCGATTATGCAGTTCAGACCAGCAAAGTTTTGGAACGAAGTACATGTGTAACTCATGTCGTCTGCTGTTAAAAGACGCTATGCAAACTGGTTGCGGCCATTTTTACTGCAATTCATGCCTTGGGAGTTTATTTCGGTGAGTTGTAACTAAGCTTTAGTTTTTTTCTACGTGCATTCGCTGTAAGACTTTTAAGAAAACTCTTATAACTTTATAAGCCTTGTTTAATTTACGTGATATGTTCAGTTATATTGTTTATAGTCTATTTCGTTAACTTTGCCTGGAGTTAGTTTCTAGCGAGAAACAAAAAAAATCATTAGCAAGTGGAAAATGGCCGCGCCAAAAACTTGGGTTTTGCGCTCGCCAATGTTTTCTCGTTTCTCGCTCCATGGACTAATAAGCTGGGAAAGAGGGGCTGTTCGTGGTCTAGATCGCCAGATGTTTACAGCCTTGAAAACGGGAACGTGTTACAGCTTTATAGGGGTAAGAAATTTAAGGGAGCACTTTATAAAGCTTACTTGTAAAAATGTCTTTTCTTGCGTTGTTGCAAATGGTGAGGTCATTCCTTCCATATTTGTGTATCTACACTCTTAGCTCTGGTTTAAGCTAAGTCATGCACATGGGTTAGTGGGTAAAATCGATGTTTTAACTTATTAGTCACTTTTATGTCACGTCATTAGACCATATAAGGAAAAAAGAAACATGCATCCTTAATATGATATTTGTCATATTAGACAGTATCCTAGTGTGCAATTAGAACTGCATTATTATAAGCTTGACCTCCAACGCAATTAGAAATAAATTACAAAATTGTGGGGCTGGTCATGCAAAAATAACTGGAAGATATGTATGACAAACCCAAAGAACGTCAGTATAGGAGGCTATTATTACATGTATAAGCTACGTAACAGTAGGGATTTCAGGGGCAGACTGTTTTATGCTAGAGACACTAAAGTCATCTGGACGCATTTAACGTCTAAGATGTTAAAGTGCATCTAAATGACACAACATCTGACGTGTTTTCTGTTTTAATTTTATACTAGATGTTAAAGTCTCTTTAACATCTCAAACAACTTTAACCTCTCTAGTATTTAAACGGCCCATATCAAGAGTTATTAACTTCATTTATTTGGCAGTTTAGATGGGTACCTGGTATAAGGGTCTTTCCATGTAATGTTTTAGTTTAGAACTGGAACTGAATTGAACACTTGTTATTTTTTCCCAATGTTTTCTCCTGGGATGAAAAAGCAACTATGGGTGGCAATACAGCCTTATCTAAATGTACATCCCAGGTGCTTCAAAGCTATTTAAATTCTAAATAATTACATTTAGTTGTATGGTAAACAACAGTATTATTACTATGATAAAAGGTGTTTATAAAAACGTTGAAGCTGATCTAGATAAAAAATTATATATCGTTAAAAGACTGAATTTTCGACTGCAACTGTAGTCTTCATCAGAGTAACTAAAATATGCAGTTCAAGTGTAATATGCTAAAACTAAATTAAGAAGTTACTTTATCCCCTGGGGCTTCAATAATGTCTAATAGACAGAAGGGAATGGCTTCTGCTTGTTCACCGAATTTTTGTCTATTGTGGAGTGCCATGATTTTAGAAAAGAATATCAATAATCTTTTTGGAATCATGGCACTCCACAATAGACAAAAATTCGGCGAACGAGCGGAAGCCATTCCCTTCTGTCTATAAGACATTATTGAAGCCCCAGGGGATAAAGTAACTTCTTAATTTAGTTTTAGCATATTACACTCGAACTGCATATTTCAGTTGCTCTGATGAAGACGGCAGTTGCAGTCGAAAATTCAGTCTTTTAACGATATATAATTTTTTATCTAGATCAGCTTCAACGTTTTTATAAACACCTTTTATCATATATGGATACTGATCGCCCATCAAATATTTACAATATTATTACTGTCTATGGGGTGATTATCACTGATGAAGTTTATGCAGCATAGGTAACAGAAAGATGACAGACTAAATAAATAGAACACAATTTCAGCAATATTTTAACTGGTCCTTCAGAACTGAACTCTTCATACATGTATATATATAAGTAGGTTTTTCAACAGATTGATCCTTTTCGCTTTTGTTATAACTTGACAAGCTGTGTTTGCATTGCAACTGACCTTTTGATCTCCATAGGGTTATTTTGTTGATATTTTTGCCTGCTGTGATAATTGACCCTTTATGCAGAGATGGCTTAACTGACTGTTTTTGCACCATTTTTTTAATGTTATGTCTGTAGCATAACAATGCCCAGTCTGTGTCTTGTTTTTTTGAGAAAATTGTGACTGAATGTTTGTCTCAGCACTAGTGCCATCTCAATACCAGACAACTTAATTGAGCTGGATTAATGCGCCAATCTAGACAATTTTAATGGCTTTGGTACATAATTATGTGTAAAAATGGTCACTGATCAAGTGGATGATTTATATTGATACAAATTAAGCCAAATGGAACAATTTTTTTTTAACTTCTGGGGTTTGATTGCTAGGTTTTTGTCTTAGTTGTTTTAGAAGATATTGAAATTTGTAACTCTCAGGGAAATTCATTCTTGTGGAATAAGTTGGTGTCTAAACCTTTCAAGGTGTACAATTAACTGTTTTTTTAGCAATGGTACAGTATACCAGTCATGTAAAATCAACTGAGTGCATTGTTGAGTTATTATAATGAGCTTAACCACAAGAGAAGTGCGTGGGATGCACATACAACTGTAAGCTATTATAATTCAATTAAGCGTGTGCATGATCTGAGGCAAGATTTTTTTAAAAGGCTTATTATAAACTTAATCTGACCAATCATACATGTCAAAGCTTTCACATTTCTTTAAACACTTTATAGAAACATGTAGCTGCATCACCTCAGTGCAATGATATATTAATTAGCGACAACTATTATACAGACCCATTGAAGCAGATACATAATAAGCTAGACTGATAATAACTGGTAATGTGATAACTTTTGACTTGATGCACATGTAATGTGATAACATTTGTCAAGATTGCAGTTCAAACTATCAAAGTGTGTCCGATTAGAGACTTGGGTTTTAATTACTGAGCTAGGCTGTAGATTTAATCTTCAGTGACCTATTTTCAGTCAATGTAATATTTAAATAAATCACTGTCCACCCTTGAAATATTAGCCCTTGGGGCTTTTTTGTTCTCAACTAGGAAGTGACAGCTGAAACCACAAGTATGCATTAGTCATTTAAGTGAATCAATATCACAATTCTTGATTCTTTAAACCCTCTTTATATCTAAGACTGCATGTCTGAATCATCTATCATTAGCTGGCCAACATGGCAGAGCATAACTTGATAGCAATTAAATATTTGCATTCCATACATTCATGTTTATGTGTATACTTATTTAAATTCCATGTATAATTTTGGGTCAAGTGATGAATGCTCTCTCCCTTACATCTCTGTATTTTGGGTTACTAAACAAAACATCAAAAAGTGCTTTTCCCCCCTAGGTTTTGATTTTGATAAAGAAAACATTAATAATTTAATGATCAAGATTAACTTGACCATATATATTCACTTTGCAAAAAATGGCAACAGCCTTGTATATTTGCTGAAATTACAACTGCTGATAGTCTAGACACAAGCTTGACAGGGCATCTGACAGGATGCAGTGATGCGGATCCGCATAATTCTCTAATTCTGCATCCTCCGCATCTTTGGAGCATTTTCCGCATAAAACTGAAAAAAAAAAACAATATTAACAATAAAGCAGCTGCGAACCTTCCTCATAAACATAAAAGCCAAAGAGATTGATTATTTTGAAGCAGTTTTTCTCCTAAACATCGACGAAAACACGCCAATTGTTATTATCACAAGCGAGTTTTAACCTCCACGCGTTCCATGCACCTGTTGGCGATGAGCCTGGATACTAGTTTTGTGGTCAGCCTGGTTACTATGGTTAACCAAGATGGCCACTTGTTTGGCTTCTTTCATTTGTCTTCGGTGTTCCTTCATTGCTAAAAGCTTCAAAATGTCTGACAAAGATAGAGAGCACTGTTTTAATACAGGTATTTTGACATTTGTGCGTTAAGTGTTCGATGTAAATACATTGGAGAGGCCCAATTATCACTTTAAATTTCCTCATAAGGCCTGGCGCACACGACTGATGTACACGGCTAAAATTCACACTTAATTTAGCTCTTGAAATTATGAAAATTCAGATTAAGTTGAGATTTGGTAAAGAACTAAAATTTATTAATGTTTTCCCTGTGAAAGTGGGAAAGTGAGTAGTTTCACGTTTCTGAAACTCATGAACATGTGAATTAACTTCGATTTTTATAGTGGATTTATTTTACGATTCGGGGAAAAGTAAGGATAATAAACTGCAAGCTGCCGTTTGCCGTGTACGTGTAGAACGCCGTGCGTAATTTAATCTCTTGATACTCACAAGCAAGTCACGTAATATAAAATGTGTTATTTTTGTTGTATCAAACTCCCGAAAGAGCTTGCAAGATATTTTACGTTATCCAAAGGCGAAAGACTTTGAATAAGAGTACTAGTTTCATTGATCAATCGATCATAACTTTCATAAACAGTGGAAAAATAAGTTTTTCTCTTAATTTATAATTCCGCAACATTTGCCATCGGGAGCGAACACAGTTGGATATTTTTTGCCTCTTGGTGTAATATTCATCCCTTGTTTGAATAAAATATTACCCTACAACAGTTTTTCATTTGTTACTGAGTTATTCACAATTTTAGTCTTCAAAACTCAAGTAATTTTCGGAGCGGATTATGATGCAGTCTGACACAAACAAGTTAATTTAATATATGCAAAATCAAATTTAAGCTGATGGCGGCATTTCACAATTTTTGACAAACACTGCGACCAGACAGAAGTTCAAAGTATATAAGCTTGATCGAGCGACATTAAAGCATGCTAGTCATAAGAATACAGCGAAGCCAATAAAATTCTACCACTACTACTCCATAAAATCACTAAGTATTGCTTCATACCAGTATTTTTGTGCTTATCAGTGCACGTGGTGCAGGAAATTCCCCATATAACTCTCCCTCATTTTAGTTTTTCTGTTGACTTGTGTAGTACGAGGTTGAGTTTAAAAGAAAATTAATCCTCTAAATACTACAAAAATTAGTTTTCTATGCTCAGTATTATTAGTTACTGTGTTATTTGCATAATAAATTATAATTAATTAAATTTGTTTGTTTTTAATAATTAATTTACCTTTGGGCTAGCTCTTCAGAGCTCCGGGCTAGTAAACTAAAGTAGCAGCTTGCCTGAAGGGCAAGCTGATTTTTTCATTTTCATCCCACCCTAGTGGACTTGTAAATTAAAGGGCTCCCGGCAATAAGGTCCTAATAGATCGTTTTCACATGATGTCACGACAGATCCGCCGCCATATTGGTGGACCACTTTCGATTGCATAATAGCAGTAATATGGTGCAGTACAAGTCATATCTACAGTTGTCACATTTTAGAAATGAATACTTCGAGATGTGAAGCAAAGTCTGGGGAAAATCTTTATTTGACATGTTCTTTTCCCATTTTGGAATATGCTAAGAAGTTGGAATCGCCAGTTAAGCAGCGTTATTTGGAAAAAATTATCTAGTTGGCAATTACAATCCATGTTGAAATTTCTTTGAGCCGGCTGTGGTTGTCTCCTATTCAAACAGTTGAATCAATAGCCTTAGTTTACACCCACCAGCAGTTTAGTACTTTCCACGAAGCCTAGTACACTAAGCAGCTTATAATAAAATAGTGTCCGTATTTATAGTTAGCATACTAGTCGTACTACAAAGCCAAGTCATTGCTACAAACAAGTTTGTTTAGCGAAGGTGAGACATTTCCAGCATATGAATGACCCAAAATCTCGATTTTAATCAACATGGAAAGGAAGGGAACAGTTTTGTCTGCTCATTGCCTAGGTTGTAAGGCTGGGTAAGCAGAATCCTTATGAAATTAATGGCTAGTGTTCATTTGGAACTGACCAAGAAGCATAGACAACACTATTAAAATGATAAACTCAGTCATGGACACAAGTTAGTGTACATGCGAGTGGAGAATTTTTAACAATCAGTTTGAAAGATAGACTAGTGGGCAGCACACTAGTGGGCAGCACATGGCAGGGTGTTCATTAGGCATCGGAGATCGGAGAATTCTCCGCCTACTACGAACGATTCTCCGGCTGAATTTTGATGGCAATATGTATCTATCTTTGCTCCTTCATAATATTCTCCTGTTACTTTACACTATTCTCCTGCTACTCAAATTCTTAATGAAAACCCTGCATGGACACAAGTTAGTGTACACGCAAAAGTTCTTTATTTCTCCTACATACTTTGTTTAACTATCGTAGACTTCATCAGGGAGTTTTAGGTCTGTATCGAAGCCATAAAAACGGAAATCGCACGAGCGCCAACAACAGCCGATAATGTTTTTGTCGAATTTACGTAAAAGAAAAGGCGAAACTATGAAATATTTCAGTAGGGTAAGGCATGAAATTTTTTTAGGGGCTTAGTTTTAGCTTTTGGAGATTTGTTCTTGAACACAATATCAGACATTTGCCCCCGAGTTCATTTAGTTCTGCTCTGATTTTTTCGGCTACAATCGCTTTGGCTTTTTTTGTTCCTTTTGATTCCTCTCTCTGTTCTCAGCTGCGACACTTGTTCGACGTTTCTTTTATCTTTTTTTTGTCGTTCCTAAGTATTAATGAAACTCAGTCAATATTATACTGTATCTATCCCTGTTATAGCCGCTTGTCCAGAAACAAAATATCTGGCTTACACACTATCGTTCAAAACTCGTCCGTAAGAATTCTGCCTGACTAATAGCAGAAATCCATCGCGATCGCCTCTCTTGCGGCAATTTGTCGGTTTCTTTACTTTGATTCATAACTGCAGAACGTACTCAAGCGAAATAAATACCCCTATCTTGACCGCGTTTGCTTCCACATCGCACAATTGATCACAGAACCCATATTATTAAGGGGACGTGACCCGGGTTTGTTTACACCTTTGGTCCACCAATATGGCAGCGTAGCAACGGTTGTCAAGATTTTTGTCACGTGAGTGAAAACGATCTATTACGTTTTTGGAAAATTTTCACTGAAATCTTGGATTTTTAGCCTCAAAAGGGACTCACTTGCCAAAATTATGACTGGATCATGTAAATATGACTGAAAGGATTTAAACCAGGTCAAAAAATCTTCTATCTTCGAACAGAATATATATATATTCTCAAAGATGTGACTCTCAAAGATGTGGATTTTCTTCCCCATTTTGGATCTGCTTTAAGTACCTTAACAATAACAATAATCAACCATTAATTTGACAAAACTGTGCTTTTGAAGGCCTAAAACATACAATTTTAGTGAAAGTTACCAAAAACATACTTAGACGTTCTTGTCCAGAGCCCTTCAATTATACTTTTTCTCTGTAGAAATGGAACATCCAAAATGACATGTTTACCAGACAAGGTGGAATTGCTTCCAAATGAGGTAATTAGTTATTAGCATCTTGAATTAAGTTAAACTGTTCACCTACATGTATAAATGAACTTGGGGGATAGGTGCCACATGCAGGTGGGGGTTATGCTGCTATCAGAAAATCTCGTGGTGCAGTGAGGTATCCATGGCAACACTGGTCACAGCCCACCACCCAGTCATCATTCGACCTCATTCTTTCCCAGGTATAAGAAGTCTCTTAGTATGGCAAGCTGGCATGTCAATAACCCCAACTTTGAAAGTAATTTGAATTAAAAAGGACTGATGTGTGCTAACAGAGCTGTGTGCAATTAAAAAATTAAGTGATGATTATAAAGTACATTTGAATCATACACAAAGCAGATATTCTTTTGGTCTACACTGTATGAAGGGTGGGGATGGCCGGGAGAAGTCAATTGAGAATTCATAACTATATTTATTACAATGTTAGCTTAGTTTTCAAAATGTTTGCACAACTAATCAGAGCTGTGTTTAATTCTCAACATTATATAAATGACATTTGGATGAATCCTTTCTCACAGGGCTAAGATTACTGGACAGTGCTGGCTGACATAATTGTATATTGTCATTAAATCCCAACAAATTTTTGTCTATGTTTCTAGGTTTTCCCTGATAACTTTATGCGTCGTGAAGTGCAAGCCTTTGTTGTTCACTGCACATTCATGGATGATGGATGCAAATGGCAAGGAGAAGTCAGACACTTGGAGGTAATTATCTTGGTAACAAAAAGCACCTACCAGTGTCTCAGGTGCACAGTAGCAATTTTTTTTTAAAGGCCGTGGCATGTACAGTAATCTGTATTCATGAAGGGAATTTCACTATACATTCATCAACAAAGCAGCCAATTATATAGTTGAATAGATGTGGCTTGCAACCACAGGCATCCCAGGCTCACAAACAGACCACTTACATTTTAATGTAGCAAAATGTAAGAATTTGTATGGAACTTTATCGGTGGTTTAGTAAGCGAATGAGAAGTGACAATAAACATCCAGGAAAGTTTACTTACACACCACATCAAATATTGTCCATGTGCAGGGCCGGATTTTTTGCCTGGGATTATGCCCCTGAACCCCAGTTGCTTACGCGCCCATATTGTCACTATGAAAACTGCTCCGGTCCCCTCTTTATACATTTCCTGGATACGCCCCTGATGTGTTTGTTCTTGACTGTCCTGAAGCCTGATCTTTTAAGTTGCATTTTTGCCAGTTTTTAAGTTTTAGTTTTCCCTTTAATTATACATTATAATACCTAAAATAACCTAAGGGTGATCATGTAATGATAATTAAGCTTATAGCACAATGTGCTAGTGCTTCTGGTGTATTGGTTCTTTTGGTACTTCTGGCGACGTATGGACTGCAGGCATCATGATGCATTGTGCACTGTGTATAACATACTCCCACCATATTGCTTTTTGTAATTAAAGTGTTCAACATCAAACTTCAACATTCTCAGTTTATATTCCAACATAAGTAATTAACTATTACAGATCACAATAAATAAGGGTTAGCCAACGAAAGGAAGCCAAAATTTGGTGTTAACCCATCCCACTTGCTCCAAAACTTCACTTGAGTGTAGATCAAAGATCGTGAAACTTAGCTTCCCTGACAGCGAGATTTTAATCCGCACACTTTTTTCCAGCACTCCAGGAAAACACAAAAAATAGCCAATGCATATAATTTGAACTTGGGACTTCCAACAATACCTTCACATTGAAGTCAGAGAGTCTGTTGGTGTGGAACCTACATGAGCAACGAACATTATGATTGGTTAACAGTTGTCAACATGATGACTTTCGTCTGCTAACCCTAATCAGTTGTAATGAATCACCTTTGGGTTATTTTAGGTAAACTAAAAATTAAAAGCTGGCTGAAATGTGGCTTAGAGCTAGCTCCAGGACAGTCAAGAAACAACATATGGACAACAACTGATGTTGTCTGTAAACTTAAATGGCTGATTATCGTCATTTCTTGTTTGCGTACTAAATCCAGGGATTCTGACAGGGTGTGGGAAAAAAACTAAAATTGTGTGGGAGTTTTGGGGCAAATTGTGCGGGAAATAACTTTGATTGTGTGGGATTGCACAATCCTGTGACCAACCAATATTCAATCACCAGTGTTCTAGCCAGGAAAATATGACAGGGAGGAAATTCTGTATAAATGAAAAATACAAATATATGGCATTGTTTTACTTTGGAGATTAAAATGTACCCAGCAATCACCAATTTGCAGCTGTTTTTCTTCACCAAAGTTTATTTGTCTCAAAAAAATATCACATTGCGTGACACGATGAACTCAATCGGGTAAAACCGAAATACCACCCTCAAAATAAAATGTTTCTGATCTGAGCGAGTTCCTTTATGAAAAATCCTTACATTTTATGTAGTGTGAATAATTTCACACAATTTCTTCAAAAGTTTGCCGCAAAAACACAACCTCGAGATGTATGCAAATTGCGTGCTAAATGTTATTTGATAACATGTTTGTTTTGCATTTTCCTGAATGAAAACATCTTTCACTTGATTGAAAAAATCAAATCCAGTATTCTGATCAGAACTTAATAATTTTCTCCTATCAATCCGAAGTTCCAGCGCTTTGATATTTTGTTTGTCGATTCGCAAACTTGATCAGTTCTTTGCGAAAATAATTCAGACAGAGTGACATTTCATTTCGGCATGACGGTACATTTCTTTGGTGTTTCTTCTTCGGGCCCCGACATATTAAACTGAAAGAGGAAGCAAAAGCGCTCGAAAAATATCAACAGGCTGCTAAGAAAAACGACATAATGACTGGAAAACAACAACTAAAAAGCTACGTCAGGGTTCTCCTTATCAGGCGGTAACCAGTAAAATTTACCGCTTGAAGCAGCACTTATTACCGCCTGTAACGCTTGTCCCCGGAAACTTTTTAAGACACACTGTTTTCCCTTTACCGCTTAGCAAAAATCCCTTACCTGCTGAGCTGAAATTTAGGGAGAACCCTGTATGTGAAAAATTCGGTAGGAAGTCGGATAGAAGTGAAACTGAGACTAGTTCCCAGGACGGCGAAGAGAACGCCTTGTTGTTTTTATATTGATCCGCACGAGCTGTTCAACAAGGGATTTCTCGATTGTTTGGAAGGAAAACAGGCTGAAAATAGCCTAGCATGTTTCTCGAAATCTTGGTAATCAATAGAAATACCTAATTTAATTAAAATTTTAAGCAAATATTTCAGTATTGTGCGGGATTGTGTGGATTTTTAGGAATTGTGCAGGTTTGACTGAATTGTGCAGTCCCGCACCCGTGCACCCTGTCAGGATCCCCGTAAATCAGTGAGTGACAAAAGTTCTGTACAGATCCTTACAGCTGTACATGTATATTTTGCCACC
The DNA here is from genome assembly GCA_022457155.1 of Cladopsammia gracilis. Classification (NCBI taxonomy): domain Eukaryota; kingdom Metazoa; phylum Cnidaria; class Anthozoa; order Scleractinia; family Dendrophylliidae; genus Cladopsammia; species Cladopsammia gracilis. The sequence goes on from JAJGOT010000176.1 coordinate 1,053,325, forward strand.
TTGTGGTCTGTTTGTGAGTCAGGGTTCCCTGTTGATAAACTCAGATTATGTGCACATTTGATGAAGGTGGACAGATGTTGCCACTAAAAAAATGTTTGTGATTCTTTAATATATTTTTTTCAATTAAGGTGAAAAAAAATTTCAATCAGTAATGGTTAATTATTGATTACTCTGACATCATAATGTACTCAGTACATGTACTATAAATGCCCCAAAACTGCAGGTGCTTAATCTACAGGTTTCTGCATAGGAAGCCCAGGCTCGCAACATGAATGCTCATCAACAAAAATATAAGGATTTGTATGGGATTCTATTATGAGTTTGATAAAATATCAAAATTATAAATAGAAAGCCATTTATTAGAGTGTTCATACCTTATTAAATGGTGTCAGTTCAATTCTGTTGTTTCTTGGTGGCTTTGTGGCTTCTAAATGGCGTTGAGCGAGTTTTGGTTTTTCTGGCAGTGTTCTCCCTAAATTATAGATCGGCAGGTAACGGAGCATTCCTAACCGGTTAAACTAAAAGTGTTCGCCTGAGGCTCACTTTCCTAGGGGGTAGAGCTAGGTTCTCTGAAACCCCTTTCCTTCATTTAGAGACCTTTATAATAATAATTTTAGGCAAATTCATATATGCACACCTTCGACCTTCAAAGATAAAAATTAATAACTTACAACAGTTTTGCAATTCATTCCTTACACAACAATATTTTTTATTATAGAATAAACACTTTGTTGAATTTCAAAAACCTCCAAGTGATTGCAGGCGGTAAAAAATGTTGCTTCAAATGGTAAATTTTACCTGTTACCGCCTGATAAGGATAACACTGTTCTGGTTTGACTTCACCTAAAATATTTAAAGGGAGAACACGGATTTCAAAGTCACTCCAATGAAAAGCACCAAAAATTACCTTCAATCATTCCCAATCGCTCCGTCGATGCATTGTAGCACGAATGTAGATACTGGTGGCCGTTGGCTTGCTTAGCAGCCAGGCCATTCGGTCCAAAATCCTGTCATTGGGGAGGGTCACAAGCAAAACAACTGTTGCAAAAAACTGGATTCGCACTCGTCATTGAGGAGTCCTTATGTGAGCCTGGACGCCCTGTGGTTTCTGTAGTGTAAACTGACCATTCATGAGTAAATATTACCTACACCTACCTGGATAAATGGATGTGAATAATACTGTCACATATTAAATATTAGAGAAACATTGTCAGGAAAAAAGCAAAAACCATGACTGATATGACACAATGGAATTCTGGGAACAAGGCAGATAAAGGCTTGCTTACATTTCATTTATTGATGAACTAATATTTAAAGATTATTTTATTACTTGGGCTGCAACGATACATTTTCTCACGATACGATACATATCTCGATACAAGTGCCACGATACGATGCATCATTACATACATTTTTCCACCAACACGGGAAGACATTTTGCGACAAACCGCATGTTTTTCCCGTGGGCGTGCAAGACTGTGTCAGCTGACAACTAATTATGAAAAATATGTGTCAGAAGCATGCGAAGCTATACGAAGCAAGGATGGAACTTTCTTGTCCCTTTGTTTAATAAATAGCTATAAAAAGGCTTGGACTTGGGTAAGGATTCATATTTAAGACAGTAATTTCTGAATGTTGATGAAGAATCATAATATCGCGATATGTTGTTCAAATATTGATATTCGTATCGTGACAAAAAATATTGTGGTTCACCGGTGCACCGGTGTATTGTTGCAGCACTATTTATTGTACTTCCTAAAAGTTTTTCAGAGGATGATTTGGAGCATACTTTGTTGTAATAATGTGCAATTTGTCTGATTGAACACAATAATATTCAGTTTCAATTTTCCAGAAAACCATTCCGTTGTTTCCTTCACAGTTTTTCAATCTGGTGTATATGCCTTTTTCTTTGTGCGGATATTAATTTAGGTCTTTAACAATATTGTTTTCTTACAGGCTCATTCTAATAGTTGCGAGTTTCTTAAAATTCCCTGTGTACATCCTGAGTGTGGCACGTTGGTGAAAAAAGCTGATCTTCCTGAGCATTTGGAAAATGAATGCAAGTGTAGACTGGACACCTGTGGACTCTGCAAAGGACAAATCAACCTCAACAAAATGAAGGTACAGTATACATGTACTTTATGCAGGGGCGGATCCAGGATTTTGAAATGGGGGGTGAAATTTTAAATGCAATAGAACCAAAGCCTGGTTGAGGTGTTTGAGGTTAGTGCATCAGAAAGGGTCTCAGAAAAGGGGGGGGGGGGGGGGGGGGGTGAAAATTCACCCATTTCACCCCCCCTGGATCCGCCCCTGTTATGTTCTTACTATGATGGTGTCTACACAACTCTTTTCTCCTGAAGACAATCCTCTTCCTTCTAAGAAAGCACACTTTAAAACCACTCTGCAGTTCACTCACTTTTACCATATTTTATTGTACTATGTAATTTATGCATGTAAGAAATGATGCTGTGGTAAAAGGTATAATGTTCATATATCAGTAAAATATCTTTGTTTACAGCTTCACCATGAGAAGGAATGCCCAGCATATCCAGTTGTTTGTGAAAAATGCAACAAAGGTGAAATTCCACGCGCAAAGGTAATTTCAAGAACTTTTTCATTCTCATTATATTTCCTTGCTGATCTTTTGAAATTGTCAAAATTGTGACATTCCTGGTAGAAAAGGGAAAATCTTTATGTTATATTCTAACCAACAACTGCATGTACTGTACAGAATCCTTCAGTTTTTGTTTTATCGTGCAAATTAGGGCTATTTTTGTTTAACCCCCTCCTGCTGTTTAACGCCCTCCTGCCTGAGACCCACTTTAGTGGACCCCTGATTAACAACTTACTAGTCATTATTTGGTCAAAATTTTATTTCAATGAAATTTTGACACCAAAATGGCCTTTAAAAGATCTGTTCATTGAGATAATAAAAATGTACTCCCCTGATATCTGTGATGTGGTTTACCACCCTTACAACTTTTTGCACTTTTTTGTTTTTTAATTAGTGATTTAAGACATATCTTATGTTATTCTATACATCAAGAGCTACAAAATAAGCTACAGCTTGGGGTATTTAACCTAGTATATGATTAGATTTTCGAGTTTTTTTAGTTTTTTTGGTTTAACGTTTCAAAAGCATTTCTATCAAAGCTATAACATCCTACAATTATTTTGATTTGAATTGTGAATTGTTAATACTAATTAAGACCTTTAAAATGATGTCTTATACATGGGCAGTGACTCCAGTGAGTTTGTATTTACCAGTTTGGGAAAAGGGGGCGATAAACTTATGCAGGAAAGGATTAATCTCCACTGGAACAACAAAATTTTAATAAAGAAGTAAAAACCAAATAAATTCTGGCAGTTGTTACAGTAGTAAATTTATACCATCCTGAAAATGGCCTATTAACAAGACTGTTTTGTGACTGAATAGTGTGGCAAATGTTGGCCAACATGTTCTGTAGCAAGTTGTGATTTCATACATGTATTCTTCAAAAACCTGGTCAACGTTGTTATATCTTTAAAACTGTGTTAGCCAGCTACGATTTCAGTTGGAGTTATACATTTCTCTTTACTTATAACCATACATTTGAATAATGGTTGTGAGCATTGGTGGTAACTTAACTGCTAAATGAAAAACAGAGCCATTGCAGAAATTAGACGGCTTGATTTTCCTTGTCGATAAACTCCTTTCTATTTACATTTCAGTTGTTGGAGCATCAGGATCCAGTTGTAGGAGACTGTGATGGTGTACAGGCACCATGTCCATTCTCACAGATTGGCTGCTCAAAAACTGAGGTATAGACACTGGGTTTCTTCCTTATAGCATTCAGGATCAACACCATGTTCAAAAATAACAAATAGCACCCAATTTCCTATGGTTGGTACATGTATAAAGCCTTAAATGGGGAAGGAGACAGAGGGCTCAAACCCGTTAAAAGCACAATCACGTTCACCCCCCTCCCCTTTACCCCGATTCCAGATGTTTTTTTTACTGGGGGGGGGGGGGGGGGTGTTTCAACCCATTCGAAAAAGAGCTTGTCAAGTAGAGGTTATAAATTGGGAAATGAAATTCTTAGCTTATTTTGAAAGATAGTAGACTACATTTACATTTCGGGGTGACTGTAGTGATTCCAAAAATCCAACTGTATTTTTTTCCCCCGTGAATTGTGAAATTGCTATTGTTTTCTCATGAAATGTGATTTGGTTACATAGTAAACCGTGAATCGACTTTTTTGAGTATCATCAGAGAAACTGCACGCCAGCTTTCGGCACAAGGCCTTTGGGATCTTTTGGGTAACCAGCGTTAGTTACGATAGGTTGATGGTTTCCAAAGGCAACCATTAACAAATTAGATCATGGCACAAATTGGTTAGCCAAATGATCCCAGAAATCTCATTGCCAGAAGCTGGTGCTCAGTCTCCCCAAAGCCTCTGGAGGGTCGAATAGCTCATTTGTCCCTTCATATTTGCACTATACAGCAAATAACAGATATCGAATTGACAGAGTCTCTTCTCATTGCGCGTTTTTTTTTTGTTTGGCAGGTGCTCACCCCCAGGCAAAAGAAAGAACATCTGGAGAAAGAAAACGCTTACCACACCACTTTGCTACTTCAACATGGCCTCCGCGTGGGTCGAGAAATGGAAGCACTTTTGACGCGTGATCCTAGAATTTTGTCCAGAAGCCCGCACATCTTCACAAACTATGACGGCATCATCTCTGATATACTCTCTCAAATTCAAACCAGTACAGCAGAAAACAGGGATTTACAAGAAAAATGCCGAGAGCACAGCGAAAGAATCACCTCGCTGGAGAGAAAAGTGGCTTCAGGGAATTTCTCGGCTGCTGCCCCATCTGCTCAAGTGCCTGGTGATTCTTCTAGCGGGGTACAAAACACTGAGATTACACGAAGAGTTATCAACGTCGAGAACAGGACCGCTGACCATGAAGTGCTTTTGGTTGAGAATAACCGCACAATTGAGCAGGTAAACCGGGAGATGGGTACCGTCAGGCGACAGGTTGATACTGTCCAGGAGACCGTCAGGAGGCTGGAGCGAAGGATTGACTCTATCGAGCACACACTGGCTCTTAGAAATGTCACCTTGGCTGATTTAGAGGAGTACATCAGGCAACAGGAATTCTCAAGCTACGACGGCCAGCTGCTGTGGAAAATAACCGAATATGCACGCAAGAGAAACGATGCAGTCAGCGGTCAGCAGGTATCATTCTACAGTCCTTCCTTCTACACCAGTCGCTATGGATACAAGATGTGCGCGCGCATTTATTTAAACGGTGACGGTATGGGCAGGGGGACACACATCTCAGTGTTCTTTGTTGTCATGCGCGGTCAGTATGACGCGCTTCTCCGCTGGCCATTCAGACAAAAGGTCACCTTTATGTTAATGGATCAAGATAATGTGGAACACGTGATCGACGCCTTCAGACCTGATCCAAGTAGCTCATCCTTTCAGAGACCAAGAAGAGAGACAAACGTTGCAAGTGGGTGTCCCATGTTCTGCTCGCTTACTGAACTTAACAACCATGCTTATGTTCGGGATGACACCATGTTCCTCAAAATAATCGTCGACACATCAGATTTGTAAAGACACCAGGCCGCCAAATGATGGAACATATCTTAACTGTTTCTAACCTTAACATATTGTGCGTGACTTGGCTTATCAATGGTTTAGGGGAGCAGATGGGAAAGATAAGAAATGGCGAGAAGTTACGGTGCAATCCGTTACAAGCGACGTTTAAAATGCAACTGGAAGTGTCCCTTCTATTAGATTGATTTATGAGAAAGAACACTCGACGCGATTAAGTGAAAAGCAGAGCTGACAGGCCTCGGTGTTACCAGGCTTTCGCTAGGTCCAGCCTTCTCTCTGCGTCTGTCTGTTCTCTATTGCACCGCAATAGTGGCGAGCAAATTAGCTTGTTTTTTTTTTTGTTTTTTTTTTTTGCTTTCTTGCTGTTATGTTAAAACCCTTTTCTTTCGGAGGAACAATACCTTTTTCATACGTTTGACTTTAATAGAGAATTCGAATCAAATTTTCTGCGAGAAATTAAAATAAATAAGACTAGGCGACGTTTCGTCAGGTGAAATCACGGTGACTTTACTGGTCTAGATAGCTTGGCCTACCTTGTGACAAGCTTGTAAAATTATTCGAAATGTCAATCCGCCCGTGAAATGACTGCAATCACGTGTCCTACAGGTTGTGACTTGCGCGAGCTCAACACTGATTGGCTGTCCAACCACAACGAACTGACAATAAGTTTTTACATCGAGTATTGTTCGACAAGTGCGGCTTTTACTTTGTGTAACGGGCACAGATGACGTAAAGCCAAAAAGGAGAGAAACTGAACAAGTAAAGCATATCTAATCGAAATACTATGATCCACAAACAATGACAGAAAACAATGTTTTCTATTGTGTCCGATATAGGAAGTAAAACCTGCTTGCGCTGCGGATGTTGTCTGATTTGACAGAACATGAGCCAAATTTTTTGTTGTTTTTTATCGGCCGACGAAATCGTCTAGTGTACTGCTTGCCGGCAAGTGCTTGCATCACTACCTCTGGAAAACGGTATTGTTTCTCTGATTGATGTATGCGTTAAGTTACTGTTTGGGCAAATTAGATAGTATTGACTGGCTCAATTGCAAACAAGCTAAGGCTTTTCGAAAGAGAGGCGAGGGTATTAAAACCGCTTTCTTGAGCTTGCAATCACGCCAATAAAAATAAGTTTTCATGCATAATGCAACAAGTAGCCAAAGTGCACTATCAGAGCTTGCTTTAATCCGAAATTCCATGGAAAATGTATCCCATTTGCTTCGATAAGCTGCCAGCAACAATCTGGATAAATCTAACCTTTTCCAGTCTTTTTAGTGCACTGTTTTGTAAACTATTTTGAGCACGTCAACGTTATACTCACCCTGGCTACTTGTGATACTACTATATATTCGCTTTTTTTTCGTTAATGCGTCGAAGACTCCTGTTTAAAATGGGAGGAATTCCAGAAGTGTTGATTCAGGCAATTCATCTAAAAGCCGTGATTATAAGATTTCTGACTAACTGCTTTCACGTTATTAAATCACTTGATCAGAGCTTTGAATTGTAATACTTTTTTATAGTGCCTTCTATACAGCGCCATGCTTTTCTCACCTTCGCGCCAAACCCTTTCAGCAGCCACATTCCTAAGAAAGAAGTGAGAACCTGGGGACGAGGTGCGACAGTCTCAGCCAAACAATCGCTGTTTTTTTCTCGTCGTTGCACCTTGTCCCTTCTGCTCTGACTCGGTCAGGTACAACTAGGGGGGTACTGGCGGGAGGGATCATTTCTCACTGGATCGTCCGAAATCGTCGGAAACATGCCGTTGAGGCCGGGAATGCTAACACTGATGATTATCCCCCCACATCTATATCTTTCGCTCCAATGTACTGTGCTTGACTATAATTCAGTCTCCTATCACTAAGTACAGCCGCACCCTATTAACAGTAGCGGGTCTATGGGAGTGGCCCAGGCACCCCTTATCGTGCAAAAAAAAACAAACAAACAAAAAAAAAAACGAGGCCTGAAAGACCGAATTATTTTTTTCAGTCTTTACGATTGGCACGAAGGATATTCGTAATCAGCTTGCATTTTTTGGCATTGAAATCCCGGCCTTTCAATCCGCTTCGGTTTTCTTCAGACTCTGTGTCAAATGTAGAAAACTGACTTTCACATCACATTCTTTATCATTTAAACGTGGAACTGTCCCCCCTTTTAAGTACAAATTTTCGCGGGAAATTAAGGTTACAGTGTACCTTCGCGGGTGTCTTCAGTATAACAGCTCTAGTGTCTTAAGATTACACTTAACATACCTAAACCCAGATATCAAATTAAAGCTTATAGAGCTGGCTATCTAAATATGGAAACCATTTGGTAATATTAAAAGGGAATTGTCGAATTTTTTACGACGTCTAAATTCGAACGTCCGAATCAGCTTTAAAACGCTATAACTCAAAGCGATTATTGTATTTTGCTAATTTGATTTGTACTCGGGTTTCCGAACACGAAGCGCTAAAAAACGGTGTCGGCGATTTCCCATATTCAATTGCAGTGAAAAGTTACAGAATATTTTCGAAAAAGGGAGAAAAAAAATTGGAATGATCGCACGGAAATGGCTCTTGACGAAAAAGTTTTCGGAAATAAGAAATTCGCCGACACGTTTTTGTTGATTATATGTTAGCCTAGCAGGAGCCTAGCTTCTGTCCAAATTTGAGGAAAATCAAACAAATTTCCTTTGAGTTGTAGCTCTTTAAAGTGTCCCCAACAAGCAAAAAATTAACTTTGAGAAAACAGCGCTTAAAAAAACATATCGCTTCATAAACAAACTCCGCCCACAAAAGTTATACTGTCATTTCTCCGTCAATTTTCACTATTTTTCGATAATTATTTTTTGGATGAAAGTTCATTCTGTAAACTTTATTTTGACGCCAAAAAAAAAAAATATCGATAAATTTTCGATCTGAAGGTACACTGTAACCTTAACTTCGGCGAAAATGGAACAAGCATATTTCGCGGGACTTGAATTTCGCGATTTGGCAAAAACAAAAAAAAATGTTAAAAGGAGCTAAATTTTGTTAATTTTCGTGAAAACCATTTTTTCGCAGGTCGCGAAAATTAAGTACCGCGAAAATAAGTACGAATAAGGTACCCATGAGGTTGCTTTTCGCAGGTTTCGAGACCATTTTTTCTACTATCCACTTGTCCACACTGTCCATATTTCTACCAGGTACTGGGGACGAACATGTTGACCACATGTTGACCACATGACCCATGTACTTTGATTTGATTCGTTTTTAAAACAATGAAGTCGGGGATTCCCCCCCAGTTCTGTATAACCGCCAAAATTCGCCAAACCGCCATATTTGATTTTCTCAGCTGATGCCATTGAACTTTTGGGTTCTCTCGTTCGCCATATACTCCCATACTTGAGGTATGCTTATGCTTTACTTTAAATTGCTTAATTTCTACACCCAGAAACGTTTAAGGGAATCTTTTGGCTATTTTATTAGTAATTTACAGACAGATAATGTGATAATCTAGTCTTTTTTCGTTTGTTGGTGGCGCGCGGACGCTTGCATGCTAGCGCTTTCAAAATGGCGATGTGAATCACACGCCGAAGATACGCCAAAGGCTTTCAAAATCTGAGCCAAAGAAAGTTCTATGAAACCTAAAGAATGATTCAGTCAACGAACACACGCCAGAATACACCAAAGACTGCAACAGAACGCCAGCTAGGAAGGCCACGCAAATACTTAAGCAGCGCCACAGCCTTTTGAAACTCGCCCGCCATCGACGCCGATCGAAGATCTTCGATCATCTCCTGCGTAGCCCACACGGAATGCAGACTGGAAATTGGAGAATAATAAGCCCACGTGTTTGATGGTTTGTTTGGCTCGGCATTGGACGTATAGAACGAGGAATAAACGATGAAGGGAGCCATAAAAAGTGTATATTTTAATTTATAAGCTTAGCAGTGGAGGTATTCGAACGCAGAAGACGTCCATATTTGTGGCGGTTCTTTCAGCGTAATTTTGGCTTAAAAGTGGCCGCACGTGAACAGAGCGAAGAATAAAGTGAGCCATCGGAGAATGCTCTGCACTTTTAGGGGCATGATGTATCCAGCTACACCAACTTATCGTCCAAATCACGAAAATCATTTTCAAATTAAAGTTTATCTAACGGTCATCACCTTACCATGTAAGCTTACCTCGCTTGGTAACAGCCGGTTTCGCTACTTGTCTAGTTCGCTACGTTCGAGTTCGCTACATGTTCGCTACCAACATGCCGAGTTCGCTACTTACTTTATTCTGTCCTATTTCCACGATCTTGTGGAACATCTTGTCTTAAATAAGTCTGCCTTGCTCAACCTGAAATGGGCGCCATGTTTTAGCGATCCAAGTCGTTTCGATCCGGTCACTTTTCGATTCAAACTAGAGAGTCTAGAATCTGGCGTTAGTCAATTAATAAATGTAGACTCGTTTCGATCCATAAACAAACTGATCAAACTACATTCGATCGTAACACAGTAAAAGCTATGCGGCGCCGTTATGAAAGTATTCCGAAGCGCTATAAAGCGTATCTCGAGTTCGGCTAAATATTTTTATACAAAGACAGTTTCGAATTACAATCTTGATTATGCAAATTTCGAAACAACGCAAGTTTCGAATTAAAATCTCGATGTTATGGTACTTTGCCTTGCCGGTATTTCTTCTTTATTTCCCAAAAGATCTGTTATATTGAAAGATATTTATTACTTAGTTTCACATATTAATTAATATCCTTTTTACATGCGGGGACGTGTGGGTCGTCCGAATGACTCCCGCCCCTAAACAACATACAGTATTACATTAATTACATAAAATAACTAAAAGACTTCTTATTAATTTCACAAAGTAAGTGCTCGATTCGAATAAAGCACTATCTAGTGGATAAGTATTGGAGAAACCAATTGCTTTATCCACTGGATAGCGAACATTATTAAACCTACTTAGACTGTTTTGCAATTATGATATAACATTTTCTCTTTGTCTAGTTCATTGGATAGCGAACATTATTAAACCTACTTGGACTGTTTCGCAATTCTGATATTTTTACTTAAATCCTAATTAGCTTAACATAAAAATCTAGCCTATATATGATTAATAATAGCTAACAGTTTTTCTTTGTCTAGTTCATTCTAAATTTGCGAAGCGACGATGTGTGATGCTTTCTTGAGAAGACGCTTTGCTGAAATGTCTCCTTTCTCAAACTTCTCCCACGCATCGAACAAACGGGCCTGTATATTACGGTACTGTCGACGCTGGATCCTCTTCAGCTTTCTCTCCGATACAAGGCGGATCTGAAGGGAAGCCAGTTTTGCTTCCTTGAAGAGTAACTCGATGAGCAGGTAGAACGGGATCTGTGATTTACCTTGTGCTCTTGTTATCTAAATGGGTCTGATTCGTAAATAATTTAAAGAGGCCATTCGAAAACAACGTACAGCTGAGATATGAGTGCAATTCGACGTTGCGTGGATAAAAAAAATGAAGAAAAAAAGGCTTACCATTGTTTCACTTGTTTCACTTTTCTGATCAGGGGGGTCATAAATCGTCGACTGGAGCGAATCGCTGTGGGTCATACAAGGGTTGAACTCTGAAGACTCAAGAATTTCGGCTGACGACTCAGTCATAGATATTCTGGAACTCTCGGCCACTGGACTAAGAAACTGACAGGCTGTGCAAACCCAATCTATCCTGGTAGCTGCACGTACAGCAGCTCGATAATCTTGTTGAGAAATTCCTGTGTTACAGGTTCTGTGGTTCCACTGTAAGCAAACGTCACATTGAATTGCTTGTTGCCGCGATGTAACAGGTCTTGTACACGTGATGCAATTGTCGGCCATTCTTGAAATGAAGCTTTTGCAGTCGATAATTAAGGTTTGGTGATCAATGATCGGATGCGTTTTCTATGGATGTTTGAGTTTTTATACACACGATCAGGATCACATTACTTCATCTTAATCGTGATTTGTTGGTTTGTTTCATTAACTAAATAGGTGATAACTGCTGCGAATGGTGTTATACATAACAATGGAACGCGCGCGTGTTTTCTGAGAGGTAAACTTTCTTTTGTGTAACCTTTTGGACCCAAAAAGTGAATCGAATAGTGAACAAACAGAAGGGATTGACGATATTTGCCGTCAACACATAAAACACTCAACAAGTTTAGAATCAAGTTTGTGCTTATGGTTACAAGAGAATTTAAAACAGTGAATTAACAGAGGCAGCAAACTCAGCATGTTGGTAGCGAACATGTAGCGAACTCGAACGTAGCGAACTAGACAAGTAGCGAAACTGGCCTAAAGCCTTCGCTTTATTCGATTGATAGCTCTGATCTTGAATTCGAAATTTAGTCAAGAAAAATTCGAGGGGCAAGCTAGATTAGTGGCAGGTAGCAATTAAGTCCTTGCAAAGTTGAAATAAATGAGACTAATTTTACTTGGGAACAAAATAACTCATCATTACGGAAACGTTGGCAATCGAAGATGCGAATTTTGCTGTCAATCAAATGGCCCCCTGCTTATAGCTATTATTTCTAAGTGAAAAAATAAAAACAAAAAAAACATGTGGCAAGACTATTATTCAGCAGACAACAGAAGAACAATGGGTCTCTTCCAAGGATAATTTAGTCAAGTCTATTGACACCTGTTGCCTGCATGACTGCATCACAAAAGTGATGCGCACTACATTGTACATTAAGCCCGTGCCTTACTTGAAATTTTCTTTAAACAGAAATACATTTGATTGTTTTGCAATGGATTTCCAATGCCAAAAAGGATCAATATTGGAAAACATATAATAGAAATCTGACCAGTGTCCTCAATGTAAAAGGCAGTGCTTGACCTTAATTTTTTTGGCTCACTAGTCCTTAGGCTAGTGGGGTTTGAAATTCACTAGCCAACAGGCATCATCTGGTAGTCGAGTGAAATTGTTTTTTTTTTAGCTGTTACAGCCAATTTTTTTCAGCAAATGTGCTCTTTATACTGCTGACAGGTAATAAATTATCAATGGTCTTATAGTGTTCCGAGTGTTTGAGTTTGACTCACTTGTCCTTTCTGCACTCAAAGTATTTTTGGGTTCCAAGTTGCTTGGTTGTCCTTCATCGTCTTTCTCAGTATTATCCTGCTGCTTTTTCTTAGGAGAATTGCTAGGAACTCTCTCGAAAATCAACTCTATTCTGGATCCCTTCATGTTCAATCAAGAGATCAAAATACAAGATGGAAGTCTCTCTGTATCATGAGCTGCTGGGTCCCACTAGTGTCCAGTCTTCCCTGTAGTCTTGAGTGAACTTAACTCTGGTTTGTGGACATGTTGAACTTGATATCTCATGAGCAAGTGCAGTGAATATTCAAAGAAAAAAATTCACATCTCTGTGCACACACCTATGTGTTATTTTCTGTTTAAACATAGTATCCTGAAAGGAAAGCCCAGTTGCTCGTAAGCAACTGTTTCATTTAACTTGACTGTTTTAAGTAATGATCCGCATAAGAAGGATAGTGCCAACGGCCATGCACTATGGAATGTCAACTTTTTTCATTGTTACAACTAGTCAGAGACACCTTGTCTTTACATAATTAGATCACTTAACTTCTGCGTTTTTATTCATTTTTATATGCAATCTGCAAGGCTTTTCAATAGTATAAGTTTTTTTTTTTTGATTTTGTAGATATTTGTATTATTCATGTACTTGTTTTGCCCTGCCCCGATTAACTTTCTAACTATTTGCAGGGCAAACAAATCATTCAACTCTTCTATTGTTATACCAAGAATAAATTGTTGTTGTTGCTGTTGTTCTAGTGATCTCATTGGTCTAGACTAAAAAACTGCTAAAAAGTTTATAGGGTTCAAGGTGCATTTTATCAAATATTTTTTTAAGGTTTCAAGTAATTTGAGACCCAATCGTAGAACATGCAAGTTTTAAAAGATATTGTATTTGAAGAACTTCATCAAAGAATCAAAATCATTACAGTGCAGCTCAGAAATACATGACCAATGCACACGCATCACGCATTACAAAAAGCGCATTAATAAAGCGCATGTGTGCTTTTGTTATTCATTGCCATAATTTTGCTTTATGTAGCATTGTTTTCTTAAGTTTTCCTGAACAAAAGACAAGTCCTGCTATCAAAGCGCCACTAAAACAAATGCATACCAGCGGCCGCCATGGATAAGATTGAATCAAAACAACGGAACTTTCGATTTGCAAGCAAAATTGAATCCCAACTGAAACTCACATACTTGTTCTCATAAATAGCTATTCACGAGCTATTCTTGCCATTAAAAACGAAAACCTTGGATGAGACATAATGTTAAAAACGAATGTTGCATTGGCAACGACAGTGAAAATGTGAAATGCTCTTTCATAGAAGGTCCAGCGATTCTGTTGTCTGTTTTGCAGCGAGGGAAATTAAGCGAGTGATACGTCTGACAGTGACACGTCCACTGCAGTAAATAAAGTGGGACGGAAACAACTGTATATTTTTATATGTGGACATTAATTGTTTAGGCCATTAAATGTAACAATAACAGACAACAATGAGCTAACTCATACATACTAATGAACTCCTCTACAAGCGCGCTTTTGAAGCACGTTAGATTAACGCACTTGCGTTAACGCATTTCTAACTAACGAGTTTGAAGCGCGTTTTTGTGGTCGTGTATTTCTGAGCTGCACTGTAGCTATTGTCTTCTGCTATTCTGATTGGTTAAGCACGAACATTTCCTAAAATTTATTTGACGCAAATGGATTTTCTTTATTGTTATAATGAAATATAATAATGAACCATCAGCCCCTCCTTTATTCTTGAAACCAAAGATATTCTATGTGGGAAAGAGCCAATGCCGCAGAACAATGAAGTTTACTATAGTTCTTATGTGGAGCATTACTTAAGACTTAAATATTTTCAGCCTATATAAACTTCAGTGCAGTACATCTTCATGTACATATCCATGTGTTATCTTATTTTTATACATAATACATGCAATAATGTTTATAATGTGAATTATTATGTCTTCACAGATTTAATCAACCAGACATCATAATACATCCTTGCTATATCATATTCACCATGCCTGGACACATAGTGCTGTTTTCTGACTTGGATGTAATAAATCAGCAGTTTATCTGCCCTTGCTGTGGTTATATATTACGCGATGCAATACAAACGGGTTGTGGCCACCTATACTGTCACACTTGTCTAGTCGAAAAACAAAGGTAATTTTATTGAGGAGATTCTACTTACTACATGTTTATGAGATTTCAATATTAGTAAATGAAGCTTTACATACATGTATAGGTACATAGTTAGGCAAAAAGGTTCAGTTATTATATCATGGTACAATGTAATTATTAAATTATGACTTGCTTATTGATCAGTCTGATAATATATTTAAATCAGTAATTGTGTAATATTGTTGGCCTGCATATACTGAGTCATGTTTTATTATATACTGTGTGTACCTGAAAGTATTACTGCTGCCTGGCTACATGTAGCTCATGATCATTTGGCTGAACCACCAACCAAGGTCTTAAAATATACACTAGTAATACTGTATTTACCCGTGTATAAGTCGACCTTTCAGGACCTAAAAATCAGTCCAAAAAATTGCCCTCAACTTGTACATGGGTCAAAAATTGAGATCCAAGCACCAGTTAAATAAATTATTCACAATTAGCATAATAATTGTCTTTATTTGTTGACAAACATCTAATAAACGACAGTACAGGTTACGATGTCCTTTCACTTAGCGATCTGTGTCTTGAAATTAGCAGTTCAAGTTGAAATGCGTTAAGATTTGTCTGCTTAATATAAACCTGAATGTTGTAAATACTCACTGGCACAATTTTGGAATAAAGAGTTGACATAAAGCCGTAAATCCGCTCAAAGGAAAACATCTTTTGCTGCTTAGTAACCTGGCTTAGTAAGCACATGTAGTTATCAGTTACCTGAGTACTCAACCAATTTTGTAGCTTGGTTACCAAGTTCCCCGAGCAAGCTTGGCAATTTGTTTATCAAGTCGTTTTCAAATATTCTTGAGCTTCTTTGGTGTTTTGCCTGTCTTCTAAAGCCACTTTTCACTTCTCCACAATTTAGAAAGGTTCGTTTTAAATTAGTATGTTTGATTTTATAAGCCTATTAAAAAATTATGGACAAAATGCCCGCATATACACGTGTTGCTAAAACCTGCTAAAATGCTCACATGCGTCCGATAATAAACTTCATATTAAAACTTGCTGTGATTTTTTCATAGATCCATAGTACCTGAAAGAAAATTCTAAGAAATACAAGATTAGTTTTCCAAAAGAAACTTACCCAGAAATGAAGAAAACTTAGTTTCTGGCCTCAAAAATAGGGGGTCGACTTATACACGGGTCGACTAATACACTGGTAAATACGGTAAGATCATGCTAGCTGTGCTCAAACACCTCAGTTCAGATGATTGGGTCACTGGGCAGTTGGGCTGAGTAACATTAAGCCATCGGCCTAATTGTCTCCTGTATATTCATCTTCTAAATAGAAGAATATGTGCTTACTGTTCGAAAAAGAGTACTATTCAGACACGTAGTCCTCAGTGAGTGGTACAACTTTTTCTCAGGGAGGAAGGGGATACAGACATGAGCTCTGACATAGTACATGTAATTGGTGCAGGCTGTGTGGTATCAAGCTAAGTGTGCAAAGTCAACTATAACTCATAAACATACATGTATATATACCGTAAACACCGGTGTATTAGCTGCACTCGTAGATAAGCCGCACCCCGAGTTTTTAAGCTCAAATTTTCAGATCAATTGGCTCCACAAACCATGAGCCAGTCTTTGCTTCTATCCATCGAATCGTGTTTAAAAAAAAAAAAAACAGTTTCAGCAGTTTTCAGTATAGTTACGTACTTTTGGCTGCCGTTCGTTCAGGCCAAAACAAGCTTGGTAACCCTGCAAATTTCTCGAGCACTTGTTTTTATTTAGCCTGGTTACTAAGGTTAACCAAGATGGCCGCTTGTTTGCAGACTCTTTTCTTTGGCATCTTTCGTTCGTCTGCAGTGTTCCTTCATTGCTAAAAGCTTCAAAATGTCTGACAAAGATAATGAGCACTGTTTTAACACAGGTATTTTGACAATTTGAGGCTAAATTTTACAATAAATATTTATAAATACAACGCTCACGTTCGTGCGTTACGTGTTTGATGCGGATTGTTCAATTTGGTCTCAGAGGCACTCTGGCTGCCATGTTAGACAGACAAGACTAACTTTTCTACATCATCTAAAGTTAAAGAATCTTGTTCCACGTTATGCACCGCTAAGAAATAAAATTTTAATTTTGAGGCTCAAAAAGTCCAGTCAACTTATATCACCGGAAAGTTTGATAACGTTTTGCAGGGTTGTGCCTAAAGAATACCGTTTAGAGGGACGTTGGACACCTTATTAAGACTTACATAACGTAATGTCGACACTTAGAATTTTATTTTCAATAAATTTTTAAGTGTAAAAAAGAAAATCTAAAATCCCCCACTCAAGATTGAACCTGTGATCTCAGCTAGGCTTAGGCTTAGATAGCCTACCGTACCACTGTACCACTGTACCACCTAGCTTCTCGGGTTGTTCAGACCTAAATTTAACTATATAAACTGCTACCCATAACATCAACTGAAAGCTAACCAGTTACTCCGTTATATAACTTTCAATAAGGTGTCTGACGTCCTTCTGAACGGTATTCTTTAGGCTTAACCCTTTTGCAGATGTTCCCGTAGATAAGCCGCACCCTCGATTTTTGAGCAAAAATTTTGGGCAAAAAAGTGTGTCTTTTACACCGGTGTTTACAGTAATATTATTATTGAGTGTTTGAATCTGGATTTTAGGTAAAATGGTATATTTTCCTTATTGTTTAAATATATCTATTAATATTTACTTATATATTTTTGTGTGATGGCAGGCATGAGAATCCAGTTTGCACAGCTCCTAGCTGTGGAGAATCTTTGGAACAGACTCAGGTAATGCCAGTCTGCCATGATCATAATCATAATAAAAATCAGTGGATCAGTGGCTTCTTTATTTATTTGTATGGTATAAATCTTTCTATAAGATATTTCATTTCTCAAAAATTATTTAAGGGAGTTTAAAGGGGACTCTATGTAAATCAATCAGAAAATGTATATCATGTTACTGGGGTTTATAATTCTCCCCAAGTGAATGCATGATAGAATAGCAAAAACTACAGAGCTTCAAACTACCTTATAACAGGGCTTATGATAGGATGCTGAATTTTGCGGGAAAAATCGCTAATTATGCGGGAAACTTTTCCCTCTTGGGTCTTACATTCAAAAGATGTTTTCAGCATCTGATGTCTACTACTGTTGGATTTCTGTGCTCTTCTCTAGTGCTGCAACGATACCCCGGTGCACCGGTGAACTGCAATATTTTTTTGTGATGATACGAATATCGATATTTGAACAACATATCGCGATATTATGATCATATTATGATTCTTCATCAACATTCAGAAATTACTGTCTTAAATGACTCCTTACCCAAGTCCAAGCCTTTTTATAACTAAACAAGGGACAAGAAAGTTCCATCCTTGCTTCGCATGCTTCCGACACATATTTTTTAAATTAGTTGTCCGCTGACACAGTCTTGCGTGCCCACGGGAAAACATGCGGTTCGTCGCAAAATGTCTTCCCGTGTTGGTGGAAAAATGTATGTAATGGTGTATCGTATCGTGTATCGTATCATGGCACTTGTGTCGAGATATGTATCGTATCATGAGAAAAGATATCGTTGCAGCCCTACTCTTCTCTTATGCAATGCTGCCTCGAGGTGTTTATCGAGAACATATTAATTTTTTTCTAATACATGGTTGACTACAAGATTGCATGTGGAACAAAATAACAGCTCATTATCAGTGTGAAATGTATGTCTTGGGTATTAATTTACTTGATCTCGAGATGAAACATTTATCACCTCGTGACATCTCCGTTTAATGTCCTCTGTTGATTCTCTTACAACAAATTTATCCATGTTTTTAAACCATTTATGGAAGAAAGAATTGATATTTTCTATTCCAAATTGTGATTTGCCACTTAGGAAACCTTGTCTCTAGATTTTCCACCAATAATATAATGAGGCACGTTCTATCAAAATTTAGACAACAGGCCCCCACGGTTTTCAACATAGAATGCCTTCAGTTGTCATTCCTGTTGTCAATCGTCGATTGCTCAATGTTCGACGTTTTGGGAAGGAAATTAACTGTTAACTTTGGATAAATTGGGTAAGAATCTAAGTTGAGAAATAGCAAAAATAGATACTTGTTTTTATATGATTTTCTAGAAATTGCTCCAAATTATATTGCCGAATTATGCGGATGATAATAAATAATAAATAATTATAAAAAATAAAAACTTTATTAACGTGTTAATAAAGAAGCGGAGGAAGCCAAATTATAATTATGTGGGTCCGCATCCGCGCATAATTCCATTTATATAAGCCCTGTTAAGTCAGCTGATACCTCTTAATATCTGCCAATAAATATGTTTGGTTCATTTTTCCTTGCAGTGTTTTCCTGATGAATATGTCAGAAGAGACATTTTAAATCTAGATGTGACCTGTTTTAACAAAGGTAGTGGTTGTCTTTGGAATGGCAATTTGAGATTAGCTGATGTAAGTGACATTTTATTCTTAATATAATGGGTGATTCCAGAAAATATCCATACCCTACCACGGGCGGCATCTTCATCAAGACCCCCCCTTGCCTTAGGAAATTCCAAAATGTTCAATTCCCCCTTACCTTCGGAATTCCAAAACGTTTTATCCCCCCATGCCTTCGGAATTCCGTAATCATTCAAACCCCCCTCAGGAATTTCTGCTTTTCCTTCCAACTGATTTGAGAAGCCCCTCTAACTTTCAAACACCTTTATTAATAATTTTCGGTCCAGCGAATGATCAACGGAAAGACCTGATCGAATTAAGCTCTTTGACTTCCTTGAAAAGGAAAACAAAATTAAAACTATTTTTACCTGCAAAACTCCATGAAGCATGAAAGAAGTAGCCAAATTTTTTTATACAAGAGAAAATTCTTGAAAAACACCAAAAAACCTGAAAAACAAGCTCCGATACACTTCGAACTTCTTCAACGTAAGCTTTGACCACCATTTTGTATCCCAGAAGTCTAAGCGAGCACGCCATTTAAGTGCAATGGTTCTTAGCGTTGCGTGATGACAAATAGCGGCCCTAAAGATCCGACTCATATTCTCTTGTCTGATAATTGATTTTACACGAATAAACTTGTGATCCATTTGCTTTGTATAATTTCTTTTGATTTGACAGGGTATTATTCAACTGTGGTAAGTTTTTCATATATAAACCTTGCAATTTGAACCGAGGAATCTAAATTGAACAATCTTTCATTGTACTTTAAAACAGTTGTTTGAATACATGCACAATTGGCAAAAGGCGAAATAATTTGGCGTGTTAATTTATTATGACGAATTCTTATGCCACTTCAGTCGACTGGGGAATTTTTCTCCGTTTAAGTTCTTGTAATGTTTTAATCTCCGTTCAGTCAACCAACTTGTGATTGGTGACTTGGGTTAGCAGTTTAAATTTGCCATTTGTGGGTGTATACCAAGACCGACGGATACCATATCTCGTATATTCAGACAGTTTTTGCCTTAAGCCCGCCGCAAAGCTCTGCGACACAGCTTGATTTCTGTGCATGAGAAAAAATCGCGAACTTTCTCGTATGGAAGCCACGCACACTTACGACGAAAATTTCAAGTGAAAAAAATTAAGCATGTTTGATATTTTTTTTTGCCCAATTTTTGTCGACAACAATGGATGAAAATCGTGTCGTAAGGAACCGCAAACCTTCCCATTAAGTCTAAATTTAGTTCGATTTTTTGTTCCATACGACAAAAATCGGGCCGGGCTTTGTCGCAAAGGTGTGTGGCGGGCATTATCGAGCACTTACAGCAAGGATAGCCCCACTGACTTTAGCTCTTCAGTTTCAAGCATGAGCATAAGCGAAGAGTGCCTGCCCGCGATCGTTGGCCTAAACAAACTTAGGTACATCGCTGTTCCTCCTGAAGGTGCCTGCCGGGATTCGGCAAGAGCGGCGTGCTAGTGATAGCAAAACACTGCTCGTCCCTGAGGACACTGGATTGCCAAGAGGGCTACTTTTTCAACGAGGAGGAATTGACACAGATCGTCTGCAGCAATTACCTGTTAACCGGTTTGATTATTCCATACGCCTTTGTGGATAACCGCACCTTCAAATTCATAACTGACAGCCTGAAAAATTTAACCTATATTTGCGTGTGTGAGACTAGTGTTACACAGGCTTGTGTGGACAGGATGAGAAGCAAAAGGCCCAGTTTAGAGATTGGTTGGAATGTAAACCATACACCGCAACAAACAAGTGAACAGTTATGTCGCATCTTCACATTTCACTTAGCATAATTTTCACTGTGGGCAAACGAGGTGAAAATGCAGTGCTTGTATAATCGTTTTTGCAAATCCATGCTTCCCACCAAAGGTATACAATTTTGGTAAAACCAGCAAATTTTTTAGCGCTTATTATCTTTAGCTATGGTTAATAATTAACCCATTTCTTCAGAAGTTAACTACAATCAACTCTCCGCTAACGGACACTCTCGTAAGCGGACAGCTCTACTTACGCACGCCTTTTAAAATCCCCGTTTTACCCTCCCAGTCAAACTCTGTATTTACACATTCCCGTAAGCGGACACTCTCTCGTATTTTAGCGGACACGGACACGTTTGAACATGAAAATTGGATTTTTCTTTTGTTTACGCTCTCTCGTAAGCGGACACCCCATGTATAATAATTGACTCTTGGCAATGAAATTTGTCTTTAATTTGCAATAAATCAGCACAAATATGACCTTTAGAGAGCAACAGAACAGTGGGGATCGGTTTTGTCAAACCTCTATTTGTCCGCAGGAAAACAAGCTGTCCCTTCGTTTGACATTAACAAGACTCCGACGTAACATTTGTAGTATCAAGTTATGGCCACGTTTGTCATGGTCTACTTTCCTTCTTGTTTCTGTTTTCAATCACTGACTGTACTAGAACACTGTATCCCAGATAATCAAGCTTGGACTTGAGCCACGGTCACGAAAGTTGTTTTAACATCACCATAAAAAAAGTATTTACAAGGAATTTCCAGACCGTACCCAGCTCCTCTGTTGACACGTTCATTACCCGGGACGTTTACCCATTATGATGGCTTTCCCTTTGCTTCTTCCGCACTTTAAAAACTTGGTGGCAAATACAGCCATCCTCAAAGGAATGTGACCAATTATCTCATCTAATCCAGCAACTGTGTTGGCGTGTTCCTTGGCTGTGGTTTCAAAACTGCAATCTTCTAAATTAGGCAGGAACCCGCGCATAACTCCGCATAACTCTCCCGTAAGCAGACATCCACCCTATTTTTCTTTGGTGTCCGCTTATGGGAATAATTCTCGTAAGAGGACAGCTCTACTAACGGACACTTTTTTCAATTCCCGAGGGTGTCCGCTTACGAGAGAGTTAAGTGTATCATCAAATCTGCTTGCAAATGCTGCATTTCACGCTCAATTTGCGTCGCAAGCAAAGGAAAAGCTTTTGCTTTTGTTGCTGTTTAAATTATCCAGTCTATTTGCACATTCTCCGACCAGTCGGATGTAAAACGTTCTTAACCTCGAAATGGGAGATGGCGTCCGACTGCCATCCTTATATAATTTTTATTTTTACCGCGCAACTAAGTTAATACTTGGGCTATGAAACGTAGATTGTCACAGCAAGTATGGAAAACAGTATCTTACAAATATCACGGTAGTTATTTTGTCTTTGAAGATTGTTCATGTGTGATTTATACCAGTTTACAGCGTGAACAGGTCGATTTTTCCCAACAACTGGCGTGCGGCTAAAAACTACAAATCTGACAGGCGTTCCAAATGACAGTGAGAGACTGGCCCGAGTTTCCGCTCACGACGCTTTCGAAACATTTGCGAACGATTGTACCAGGTGGGAAAAATGTGTCTTTTATGTAATAATGTAGGTGGTAGGAAACGACAATTTTTCAAATTATTAATCTAACATACAGTATATTAACATTAGGCCCTCTGGTGCTTTGTTTGCCTTTCTTCTTCGTAATGAAATGTACGTTCACAGTTCGGGCTCGATTTGCGAACTTGTATTTCCCTTCTGGAAGTCCAGACCTGAAAATCCCCCCATGCCTTCAGAATTCCAGTCCAATGAACCCCCCCCGTATCTTCGGAATTCCAGTCCAATGAACCCCCCCTCCCCTTCAGAATTCCAAGATGCCGCCCGTGGTATGGGTATGGATATTTTCTGGAACCACCCAATATTATAATTCGTTGATGGCTTGAATGAGCATACCATTTCTCAGAGAAGAAAAGTGCCATCGGTCTCAAACTTTGGCTATTACTGTGCACCAAAAGTGAGCAAAATCGGACAAACTACTTTATTTTTTTTTTTTCTATTTTTCCGTAAATTCTTTCTAAAATTAAGAAGAAATGCAGTTTGGAAAAAGTGAAAAAAAAAAGTTTCTCCGATTTCGTTTTGTTTTAGAAGAATTAGCCTGCTGTTCTTGATTAAAATATTCCATAAATTTAAAACTCGACTGACTTGTGCTGTGAAATCATCTTCACCTAATGTCTTGACAGGATCTCTAGATGTGATGATGTTTTAAAGATTCATTCCCCAGCTCTTTTTCCCAGCTTCTTGAGGCTTATTGGTACTGAACAGAATTTTTTTAATTTGCCACAAAAGTAGGAGTCCTGCAAAATTCTGTTTTCGGTGAATGTTTTTCTTTGTGGGGGATTTTACATCGGATCTACAAGTAAATTCCTTGTTTTCTTGTAGTAATTCCGTGGTCCTCTTAATAATAGCCCCTTTGTCCTTTTGTTCTCAGAACTACCTAGATAAATTTATGTTCTTCGCTTGAGTAGATTGTTCTTTCATGGTAATGGTATCAAACACTGATGATATGAATTCATTGTGATTTATACTGCATTGTATTTAAAATAAATAGTCTGTAACATCTGGCACTGATTACACCTACAAATTTCCAGTCAATGAACCATTGAATGTTCAAAACATGTTTAATCCAAAATAGTTCATTTCACAGGAGAAGTTGACGATCTAGCACAATAAAAAAAATTCCCAAACGGTGTTGTTCTTTTTTCGTTCGACTTGCTTTGAAGCCTTCCAAGAAAATTAAGAAAAGGCCGTGTCATTTGAAATCACCCTACAATGCATTGCAAACTGCAAATAATAAACTTTTATACATTGCGGCATGTCATGACTATGCTTATGGATTGTGCATCAGGAAAAATCTAAAATGACGAATCTCCGACCTATTTTGTAAAATGTCCTATGAAACGGGAGGTTTAAAAGGACACAGGTCCTTCTAAACAAGAAAAATTATTTCCAGCACTGCCCTACCCTCCCAACTCTTAGAAGTTTGTATTATGGCCTTAATTATATTGACAAATAACTTTTTATTAGGAGATCTTTATATTTTTTGTCAACTGACAATTAACAGATGATCTATTTGTTTACCTATACATTAACTGACTTTTATTTTAAGGAACATCAAGGTAGCTGCCAACACAGACCAGTACCTTGCAAAAATAATGGTTGCAGTTGCTTAATACCATTATGTAACTTACAAAAGCATGAAGAAGAGTGTCCCTATCTCCCAGTACAGTGTGAATATTGTGCTGCTCAAGAGACAGTAGGAGGTCTGCAGGTAAAAGTTGATTTTAGAACTTCCATTGAATATATAATTATGCAATGTTATTACTGTAAACTCCTTTAGTTATAATCATTCCTTTCCCTGTAGAATCTGTATAGCTTGAATGAATTTTTCTGAAGGGGGCATAAATTATTATATCATACTTCAAATTTTAGCATTTGCTGATATCATAGTATTTTGAAGATGTGTATATAATTTTAGCCTGGGCTTATATTTTTCAACTGACTTTTAGTGGGTTTAAAGTACATGTACAAGTATTAGTGCGAGCTTATTTTCAGGAAACTTTATTCTGGAGTTCCAGATTGGGCTCCAGATGGGGTTCCAGATGGTAGTCCATCCAAATGGAGGTCCAGATGGGCATCCAAACAGAGGTCAAAATGGGGGTCCAGATGTGGGGTCCTGCAAAGCAATATGTCCTTCAATTATAGTAACAGTCAATTAAGTCTATGATTAGAAGGACAGGGTTCGTACGCATCTTGAAAACCCTTGAAAACCCTTGAATTTCTGGAGTCTGATTCAAGGCCTTGAAAGTTCTTGAAATTGGTTTTTGGTCCTTCAAAGTCCTTGATTTTTTACCGAAGAACATCTAAAATATCAAGACTTTTAAATGTACTAAGTTTTCAAGTAGTAAGTGCAAATGCAGATGGAATGCAAGTCTCGAAATGCTTACGAAATATGTAAAACACTAGTTCCTAAAAGTCCTTGAAATTTCTAAGTAGGGTCCTGGAAAGTCCTTGAAAAGTCCTTGAAAAGTCCTTGAATTTTTGGTCTGAAAAAGTGTACGAACCCTGGAAGTAGAAGTATACAAAGTTTCTATTTCACACCACAAAATAATTATATCATTTGAGAGAGCTTGACTAGTGGACTTTTATACCAAAAAACTGTTTGTCACTATGACAAATGTTTCTCAAGGGTGCCACCTTGGCTGAAACTATGCTTTTCCCTTAAAATTAATAAGTATGGGTTGTTAATTTCTTTTGAATTCTTTCACTGCAGGACCACTTAACAATATGTCCTAATGTACTTGTGACCTGCCCAAACTGTGGCCAACGAAACATCCCAAGGAGGCAGGTAATTTCATTATTAATTAATTTTTTTTTATGCTAGAGTTTGCAATACTAGTGCATAATAATCTGGGTCTCGTTGCATAATAGTTGTTCAATACATTGGATGTTGATCCTTCAATCTAAATTTGCATACTTCAGACTTGCTGCAGGATGTTTTCAAAATATGCAGCTGGTTGACTTAAATCAACAAAATAAAATTGTTTTGTTATATAAACCAACAGTATGAACACTGATGGAAAAAAAAAATAGTATGATTTGGAGTAGTAAAATGGTCATTTTTTTGACACTCATGGTTCAAACAATGACTGCTTTATGTCTACTTCCTATTAGGTGTAGATTTTAGGCCTGGTGTATACAGCTGTTTCAAGAAAGGTTGTCGGAAAAAAGGCGTAAAAGTGCACATGACAATCCAGAAAGGTATTGCGGGTAGTCATCCATGCTATATCCTAAAAACTCATTTATCCCAATGGCCTGCCATCTAAGATCGTCCCTGTACGTACGGACGAGGCATGGCGGGTTTCATGTATTTATTTGACTTATTAAAATTCATTGATCATATCCCATATTTTGAGATTGTCACATGCACTTTTGCGCTTTTTTCCGACAACCTTTCTCAAACAGCTGTATATCGGATGCCCAGTTCTGCCAAACTGGTGCATTAACTGACATAAAAATGTACACTTGAGGTAATATGCAACGTTGCAGCTTAGTCCTGGCAGTAGCACATTTATAGAACCAGCCCCAGTGTATAAGACTTTTACTTGGGAGGAGCAGGGGCAGGAGCAGGGGCAGGAGCAGGGGGGAGGGGCAGGGGGGGAGGGGGGTGGGAAAGCAGACTGTTCCTTCTTTCCTTAGGAAGGTCTGATACTCAGGTTAAGTGTATTTGTTAATTTTGACCATCTTGCAGCTTACTGAATAAATCACGTCTGCCAGCTGCACTTATGTAATATAATTTTGCACCCCTTTAAAAATGTAAGCTTGGAAGTTATTATGTTAGCCATTGGGTACAGGAAAAGTGATTTGTACCTGCATTGATTTTTTTTAAGTGAGTGCATGCAGCATGGCTGAGTGGTCACAAGACTGTGGGCTTGAAACTGATTTGATGTTGTGGACTCAAGTCCATCTATGATCACTTAAGCTGGAGTTGTGCCCTTGGTTGACCTGGTCCCAAGTTCAACTCTAAGTAAAAGTAAATATTATATAAACTATGTACTTTGAGTTTGTACGTACTTGGGGTTCAAAACGCCTGAATTAGAATGGTTTAACTGAATTGATTCATAGACTGAGGACTTCCTACTGATTTTGTTAGATTCAGTGAACTAAGGGATTTGAGATCAAAGATTAATGTACAGTCATGTTAGATTAGGTTTAGAAAAGATGGAGAACATGAATGGCACACATGTGTACAACTGCAACATGTATAAATACGAAGACTTAGCCTATTAAACTCATAAAATGCAATAACTTGAAGGACTTATGTCGCTGCTGATAGACATAAGATACGTACAGCGAAACCTGTATTAAGCGGACACCCTCAGGACCCTTGTAGTGTCCGCTTTATAGAGGGATCGACTGAATACAGGTTCGTTTTACAGTAGTAATGGGAAGCAAATGTAGGGACCCAAGCAGCTGGTGTTTGCTTAATAGGGGGTGTTCGCTTATTTTGGCATCCGCTTCATACAGGTTTCACTTTAATTACAATGTAAGGTGTCCTTTTTTTCTAGGTGAAAAGCCACCTTGATCCAGTAAATGGTGAATGCCCTAGAAAGCAATGCCCTTTTTTAACAGTGGGTTGTACTTATGACGTAAGTTTACCACACTGTGCTAGATTTATTACTTATTAGTTTAATACTTTATGGAGCTGACATCTAACTTGTAACCTTGCATAGTCTTGAAGATTGAACCAAAGAAGTTCTTCTTTCGCTGTGAAACCCACGCCTAAATTTGTAGTTAAGGAAGAAAATGTGGGGGTTTTTACACCATGAAAAATTTGGTTGAAAATGGGCGTTCAAGACTACCTTTTCAAACGCTTGTTACCCCAAGAATTTCATAACTGATCCACCATCAACAACTTCACAATAAACAATCCACTTCTTTTCAACGAATGGAAAGCGATTTATATCAAACCTTCTTACCGCAAGAAAAACTTACAGGGGCAGTGTCCTGGGATTTCGATCTTTGTTGCAATACTTGTACTTTAAAAAATAATGCTAAAACACCACGAGAAAGGAATCAACTAATTCTTGAAAGACAAACAAATCATGGTCTGTTGTAGCCCATTTTGGAAACAAAAATCTGATGTAAGAAATTAAAAAAAAAAAAAAAATAGGCTAACTTTTTTTTCAAGGTGCAATTTATTCAGACCCTGTCTGTCTTTGACTAGAGACACCTCATTGACAGTTTTGGTGCACTAGGGTGGTATTTTATCAGAAAGATGGATCATTATTTTTCGGTTTCTGTTGATTAAAAAACAATTAACACTTTCTGCTTTTTAAAACAACACCAAATCCCTTTAACATGTTCGCTAATTTTTTAAGTATATTTTATTATTTGTGGCAAACCAGACAGATCAAAAGTTTATTTAATCTGTAGAATAATATTTACACAAGTCACCCGTTCAGTTTACGGAGAGTGCTCATGTGGAGCCAGTAGGCAAAACAATGTGAAATTTTAGAGTACGTACAACGGAACACTTAAACATTTACCTCTCCGCAGTACCAGCACGCCACCTTTTGGAAAACCCAAGGCAGTCATTCCAATGGAGAATTCTTTGTTCATCAAAATCCTATTTTAAGAGAAAGATCATCGAGTGCCTAATTACACAACAAAAATGCCCAACTTGAAAAAAAAAAAAATTGCTATGTTGCAAAGTCAGTTTTCCCTTCGATCCACAATATCAGACAACTTTTAACCCTGATTTAAAACTTGCCGTAAACGTTTGGTTTTCTTTATTATTGTAACATTTTCAGATTCTTATTTTTAGCCTTGTGTAAATGTAGTTCTCCATGAACGTTTTAATTTCTATAAAACAACGTTGTAATTGTATACGGAATCGTAGCCTGTTTTTTTTAATATCCCTGCTTTACATTGTAAAAGGGTTTACATATGACATGCCTTTAGGACCTAGGGTTGCTACCCACCAGGTCGCCGACCTGTTATATTATTGGTAGCTAACTTCATTTATTATGTACGAATATTTACGTTTGATTAATAAGTTTAGATGATATACCTTCAATATGTTTGTTCCTTCGCAATTCAAGGAATATTGTGCCTTATTTTAAGTGATTAATGAGTAACTTAGGATCACGCTTTGCTTTTCATTTACATCCTGTTGATCTTCTCTAGAATTTAGATCATAAAGAAGATTTTGTAAGAAAAATATTATAACACTTAACTGTATTATTCATACTTAATGCAGGAATTGATGGACCAAGCAACACTGAACGAGCATTTGGCAGAAGGTTTCAATGTCCATTTACTTTTGCTTCAACGTTTTGTGGAAGCCAAGGTTCTTCACAGTGGTGAAGTATGCGGTCCTCCAACAATAAATAGCGGCATCAGGCAAGACCTCATTGCAGCTGAGGCTAAAATCGCGGGTCATGAGTGGGCCTTGAATACCCATTACTGCCAGTATACAGAGTTACAGGAAGATCTCAAAAATAAGTTTCGTATTCTGGCACAAGTGAGAGAGCAGTTGGGAGAAAGAGTTCAAAAAGTAGAAGGAAAAAATGCAGCGCTTATGCAAGTAATTGCAGAGTTAAAAAGTCGCATTGAAGCAATTGAAACCCAGACTGAACTTCGGGATAAAAAGGTGAACGGCCAGCTGGGATACACACGTGCATGTTGCGGTTCCTTGTCACGCAGTGTCCAGGAATTGCACCGCCACAATGAGACGCACTCATACAACGGGGAGCTACTTTGGAAAATCGACGACCTACATCAGAAATGCGCCGAGGCTAGAGGCAATCCAGACAGCTTTCTGCAAAGCCGTCCCTTCTACACAAGTCCTTATGGATACAAAGTGTGTATCCGCCTCTACCTGAATGGCCATGAAAGAGAATGGGGATCAAAGATGTCGTTCTTTTGTATTTTGATGAAAGGTGAATATGATCCTCTTCTTTCGTGGCCGTTTCCTCATCACACTGAGTTCAGGTTAATGGGCCAAGGTGTCAGCAAAGGAAATGATGTGGTAGTTCATTTGCAACCACATCCTAGAGATGAATCATTTGCTCGACCCGTTCAAGGGATGAATGAAGCACGTGGTACTCCGCATTGTGCAATTCCTGTGGAGAACCTTCGCAGTGAGTCCTATGTTGATGATAATACCATTTTTGTTAAAGTCATAGTACGTGAGAAGTAAGTCAATTTAGTACTTTCATCACTTTTAGTAACCTTGTTACCCACCAAGGTACAGCATTTTCCATATAATTAGGTTAGAAACTGACTGGGACTATGCCGAATGCGTTACCTACAGTACGGACTACTACAAACGACTCACTCTAGAAAGTTGGTTTACTAACTTAGAACAGACACCACTGAACAGATGCCAACAGCTACCTGCGGCTTACAAACGACTTGTCAACAAAACAGACGAACAATAGACTGAACTCACTGACAAATTTGACTAACAATACGACTACAGAAATTACACTAACACGGATCGAAACGCACCTATCACTGACTTGAGTCTCTACAGCCAATAACATCACGGCTAAACTGACCAATGACAGTTATAACCAGACGTATATAACATCAACTGACCATTCACAATTCACATGACTCTGAAGATGACTTCCGCGCAGGTTGTCGAAACGTCAGTCATTGTCAACAACAACAGTTCTTTTCAGAACTACACTCACCCTGACGATCACAAACAACAGACTACATTTACAAAATTAGGTTAGTGTTAACATTATTTATGTGTGGTGTTTAAAGGCTGGATTGTACTAGCGCATAAGCATAAGCATAAACACAAGCATAAATTTAGTGAGGAGATCCACGTCATGGGTACAGGCAAACTCCACTACACACCAGACACATACAATCCGACCATTAGGTTTATTTTGGTTTACTGCGACCTCGCACCAGCAGCCGGCTCAAACTACACACGTTCGAAACTATAATTACAACTAGATATATCCTAAACTTGCACTACACTTAACAGAACTGAGCAAACGCTCACAAAATAAACTGCAGTTAGAACGGAGGCCAGAAAAAACCCCTGTGGAGAAAAAATATGCAGAAAATCTGGGTAGGAACCATGGCTCACAATCCAAACCTAAAGAAAATGAAATATAAATCCTCTTAAAAATGGAAAGAAAAAAAAAAACATTAATGAACTGGTGCTGGCCTAGAATGATTCACCACGTGACAAACTATGACTTTTTCGGCAGCATGATACCCATCATGCACTGTAACAGTCGAACCCAGCCCCTGCTGGTCTCGTGCCGTAGAAATATCAATTTCTGTCTAATTCGCATTGCCATTAGTATTTACTCAAACGCCAGAAATTACATTTGCCTAGTGTTCTCCTTAGTTCCCAGGGCACAGGGTAAGTCAGTTTTCCAGAACAGTAAAGCAGCTGTTCTGAATCTCAACCGTTTTCTACGCTGGAATTATGATCATGAAATCCGTGTTCAGTGCCCATCCACAGGGTTCACACGGGTCTTGAAAACAATTCAAAGCGCATATCGACTTTCGAAATTCCTCTTTTAAGGCTTTGGTATGACTTGAAATTTGATAACTTTGTTCCTTGAAAGGCTTGAATATCTACTGAACGACAGTTTAATTAAGAAGTGCAAAGCTGTAAAAATATTAACAATATACAGCCCAATTGTTGTTGGTGTCAAGACGACTAGTGTTACATGTAGTACCGTGCAAAGAAAAGTCAAGCATACAAAACTTCCGTCGTAGCATAGAACGTCTAGAATAACACTGACCTTACAAACGTGTTAACGTACGGAGAAACGTCGCGAAGATAAGACGAACACCTTACAGACGCAAGAACTTGCGAAAAGAAAATGAATGAAGGTCGAAAAGATAAGACTGACACCTCACAAACGGATTAAAGCACGGAGAACTGTCGAGAAGATAGTATCGACAACTTACAAACGCACTAACGTACGAAGAAACGTCGGGAAGATAACATTAACACCTTTCAAACGCACTGACATACGAAGAAACGTGGGGAAGACGTAACACCTTACAAACACACTAACGTTCGAAGAAACGTCGAGAAGATAAGCCGGACACACCTCACAAACGCACTAACGTGCGAAGAAACGTCGAGAAGATATTAACATTAATACCTTACAAACACACTAACGTAGAAAGAAACGTCGAGAAGATAACATTAACACCTTACAAACGCACTAACGTACGAAGAAACTTCGAGAAGATAAGACGAACACCTTACAAACACGCTAACGTACGAAGAAACTTCTAGAAGATAACATTAACACCTTACAAACGCACTAACGTACGAAGAAGCGTCTAGAAGATAACATGAACACCTTACAAACACACTAACTTACGAAGAAACTTCGAGAAGATCAGACGAACACCTTACAAACGCACTAAGGTACGCAGAAACAGATAAGATAAGACGAACATCTTACAAACACACTAACGTACGAAGAAACGTCGAGAAGATAAGACGAACACCTTACAAACACAGTAACGTACGAAGAAACTTCGAGAAGATAAGAGACACCTCACAAACGTATTAACGTACGGAGGAATGCCAAGAAGATAACACCAACCGCTAACATCTTACGAACGAATTAACCTACGGAGAAACGTAATAAGGACGTGTTAACACATGTATGTAGTCCAGAGACTAATGCTGTGTTCATACAAAGGCGAAACATGTTTAGTTTGATCACGAATAAAACGTGTTTCACCATGAAAAGTGTTCACATCAGGCGGCGTATTGTGCGAATCATGAGAACAATGAAATTGCAAACCTGTTTCGTTGAAACGTGATTACTCTTTAAACATGTTTTAGTGCTGATGTGAACATAGCATAAGTTGTCTGTATTGACTAAGATTTCATTTTTGCACCTAACAGCTTTTTGTAACTTTTATACTTATTTTCTGTACTAGAGCATGAAGTCTCTTTCATAAATATCGCATTTTTTTTTTCTATTGCATTCATATGCACAGCCATGATTAGGCCTAAGAGCCCAGTTGCTTAAAACAACCTCAAGATGAGTAGAGTTTTTATCATAGCAAACCCCGGTTACCAAAGGATTTTCTAGATTTCTCGCTTTTGAGGAGCTCTTTGCCACAGGCCATTTGCAAGTATAACAAACACTAAGAGACTTTAAAAATCATCTGCCAAGGAGAGATCGTTTACATAAGATCACTTCTCTTACATTTTTTTAATTTAATGCAACCGGGCCTTGGTTACAATAGAGGTTTTGCACGGCAGCCATGTTGCATGGCAGGAACAATAGATTCTTTTCCCCATGGGAAAGAATGTTCTTTCTAATGCAAAACATTTTCATTGTTCCTGCCACGCAACATGGCTGCTGTGCAAAACCTCTATTCGTAAACTTTCTTTTGTAAGTATGAATGCAAAGCTCTCGAATTATTTATTATGTTGATCAGTAGACTGCTTGATAATTTCGTTTTTAATCCATTACTGTTCATAACATTTCGGTAGATATTAAGGGACATCTACAAGGGACTTTTTATTATACGATTCAGATTGTGTAACATTTTTTGTAAGGTTTTGTTAGGTACATCTAGCGATGGTCCTAGTCGCCTCTGTCTTTTTAGTGAGGCTACTAGAAAGGTTGCATGTAGTATTTCGTTTAAAAAAAAAAAATAATAACAAAAAAGTAGTTATACATACTGGTCCGATTTATACTGGAGACGGATGATCCGTCTGGACGAACTTGGGCAAACATTCGCTAGTTCGTCTGATAATCCGTCTGTGTATAAACACGGGCAAAGAGACGGATTACCCGTTAAGACGAACTGTCTGCTAAGTTCGTCTTGGCAGACGAACTAAGCAGATAGTTCGTCTAGACGGATAATCCGTCTCTTTGCCCGTGTTTATACACAGACGGATTATCAGACGAACTAACGAATGTTTGCCCAAGTTCGTCCAGACGGATCATCCGTCTCCAGTATAAATTGGGCCACTAATAGCATAGCTTCAAAAGTGCTTTTTTATTTCTTTTTTTTTATTGTTTTGAGTTTTTTAAAGTTGCATGTGGTATTTCAAATTTTTA
This sequence comes from Cladopsammia gracilis, assembly GCA_022457155.1. Lineage (NCBI taxonomy): Eukaryota > Metazoa > Cnidaria > Anthozoa > Scleractinia > Dendrophylliidae > Cladopsammia > Cladopsammia gracilis. The sequence continues at coordinate 1,086,989 of JAJGOT010000176.1, forward strand.
AAATATGTAGTATTTTCATGTAGATGCTAAAAGCATAGCTTCAAAAGCGCATCTTTATTTGTAGAATTTATGGTATGTTAAATTGTTACAAGTTTTTTTTTTTCGTTTGGAACCAATGTTTTGGGATGGACTTAGCATCCCATTCGGAGGGAGGAGGATGAGAAAAGAAACGACTTAGTATTCCTAAGTATTTCTTGCTACAGAAACCGGAAATAAACGCCGGTCCTATGAGCCCCAAGGTTCTTAAAGCATTCAACAGCATCAAAAAATGTGGTCTTGTTGAACATGCTCTGACTAAAGACCAGAACGTTTAGAAGAAAAAAAAAACTGCCGTTGATCCTGCTCTCGGTGACCAAACTGAAAACCTCAGTTAAGAATTGTTTAGTATTATGCTGGCTGCACCAAAGAGAGTAGCTCAAATTAAATTGTACAACGATTTGTGATAGTGGAGATCGTCAGGGCAAGTTCCTCGGTTATAGAAAAACGTAATAAACATTCCTGGGGTTAAGCATGAATTCAATAGCCCATGAATTTAGAATGAAAGTATAATAGGGAATGTTGATTGAGAGGTTAATGATGCTTAGCCTAGTCAGTCTAGTCAATTTCGGGCGAAAAGGTCCTGGGAACAGTTTCTTGAGTTCGCGTTAAAAGCAAGTGAACACGACGAAACACCCGACTGCTAGGCTCAATAATCTGAATTAAGGTTATTTTGATAGTATTATCTTTTATCTCGGTGGAACAAGTGCAATCCTCGTGGAGGTAGGTCGGTAGAGTCCATGTTGCTTAGCAACGTGTCCACCGACTAAAAATGACTTGTTTCGCCGTTTGTGTCGATTGACTTAGAATTGTATCATTCTAGAATTATAATTGTAAAATTGGTGAAGGGAAATGAAACTTTTTAAGTTAGGTGGAGCAGTGCTAGTTGTTTTTAACTTGAAAGGACAATTTCTTACACTTTTACTGTTTTATTTTTTAAGACATGAATTGCAGCATAACAATTTTTTCTAAGCAGGTCACCTGCGTCCCAGCGAAGGTTGCTAAGTGAAATATTTGCTGGCCGTCAAATTGATGTGTGAATATATCGTTGGTACAATTTATTTTAAGACGAGTGACACAGAGATCTGAAATCTCCCTGAAATGAAAGATAACGTTTCAGGGAACGAATCTAAGATAACATGGAATCTGGTAACGCTCCACCTTTTTTTTTTTTCAGTTATTAACGTAGCAGTTGTTTCTTTTTACTGTAAAAGAGAAACTATTATGGGGGATTATATGTGTACGAATAACTTTAGTCAGTTTACGCTGGTAGCGTTTAGTCGTAATCAATTAGTGCCGTAATCGATGTAAAATTAGGGTGAGGTGATGTAAATTTTCCCTCATCCTGGAACCAAGTTCTCGTCAGTTTTTAAAGGGGCTATGTCGTGGCGGTTTTTATGTTCTTAGCCCAAACTGCTAGAATTAAACCTACGCATGTTATTTCAAACACGAAATACTCTCGGAACACCATGAAGAACATATCAAGTGAATTCTTGAAGGAAGAACAAACCACAATGAGTTCTTAGCAAATTTTCCAAATCACGTGAAACTAACTTGAAAAAATTGGCCAAAGTTTTTCGAGTTGCAATCCGTTTCTATCCTGGCCATCTGTAGTCAGACACTAGTTTATATTTTCAGTGCATTTGTGGAGAAATTTTTGAGCAGTTTTCAATTGAGTATCGAAAGTAATCTCGCAATTGCTTTGGTTTTGCATTGCTGCGCTTCGTGATTGGCTAAAAAATCTCGCGCCACTTTATTAGCCAATCAGAAGTAAAACCGAAACCAATCGTGACTTGCTCGCACGCGTTTTCCCGCGCTTGGTGCCGGCTACATGTATTTGCTTCGAGCTCTGATTGGTTCATCGGATTGTCTGTGATTGGCCAGAGTAATTGCTTTGGTTTTGGTTTCACGACACAATTGAATCTTTACAAAACGGCCATTATGTTTGGATTTCCGTTGATGCAAATACACCTTTTGGCCTGTCAAAGTAATACTAAAAATTCTTTAAGTGGCTGCTTACTGGAGGTAGAGTGCGTGGTGGCAGTAACAGATCTACTGAAATTTCTAACTCGGCTGCTAAGGGCTGGTTCCCACAATCGACGTGATCGGAAGCGGAGTCGGAGTCGTAAGGAGCCTTACGTTCTAATGGCAATCAAAAAAACGGAGTCGCAATCGGAAGCGCGACGGAATCGGAGTCGGAAGCATCAGAAGGTTTCCTTTTTCTTCCGATTCCGCTTCTGCTTCCGTCATTTTGATTTCCACTAGATCGTAAGGTTCTTGCGATTCCGATTCCGCTTACGTCGCTAGTGGGAACGAAGCTTAAGAAAGCTGCTTTTGCTCATTTACAATATACCTCCCAAAGTGAGCTTAAACTTAAAGATTTTTTCTAAAATGGTTCGTGGAGATCATTATGAAAATTTACATCACCCCACTATTTTAAAAGACAAATCAGTGGTTTTATTTTCTTAACAATAAATTTTATGTAAACCAGACAGTAACTCCTTAACCCAACGGGATGCAAATAAATAACTCATCGTGAATGTTACTGTAAAGGCCAATGTTACATTTCACGCGTGCGCGCGTTTTTTCTGGACATATTCTGGCCTTTCCAAAACCAGAATACATTTAAATATTGCACCTATATCTCTCGTAAAATAATTCATGAAAAGGAGTCGCTACTTTGACTTTGTGTTCCTGGAAAATGTTTGGTATGCGAGAGTGTAAAAACATAGTTTTGTTAGCCTATTCTGATTTCAGAATGACCAGAATATGTCCTAAAAAACGCGTCTGTATCTACACGCACAGTGAACAAAAATGCTTATACGGTGTAGCTGAAATGTAGTCCGTATTCACCAGTTTATTTAAGTTAATTGAGTTATTATTGGGGTTTCTATTACATCCTAATACTTAAGCCAAATATTTTTAAAGCGAGGCTAAGCGCAAAGCGTCTCAGTGACATATGAGTGTGAGTTTTCATTTTAAGGAAGATAAAACTGACACATTTTTGCATCGTAAGTTTTGCACCAGGCTTTGGTATTAAAAAGAGGTAAAAGGCAATCTATACGTTGATTAATATGTTAGGATCTTACTCTTACCTTTGTTTGTGTACGCCAGTCTTGGTTTCTAATAATAAACCACTGATTTTTGTAAAGGTTGTTTGTCATTGTAATGCTTCTCCCATACAAATCCTCTTTAGATTCCCAGCCAATTTATAAGCGTTATTATTTTAATTAATATCATCAACATATCGTATACTGTATACGGGACAATAAAATATTCGGCCAGTAATTGCACTCGTCCCAGGTCCCTCACTTATTCGCGCGCTATGGCGGGAAATTCCGCAAGTAAATTTTGATGAAAGATTTACCAGAGGCGGTGCGAAGCTACGGGGTTCTATACGGGAAAGAATGTAAAAATTATAAAAATAAAAACAATGTAAAAAATATTGATAATTAAGTTTGGGAAAAAGTAGCGAAGGACGAGGATTAACAATGGATCGGGCAGTCATTAAATCATTTTCTGTGTTTATTTTGGTAATTTGTGGCTCGCAAAGCGGTATTTTCGAAATAACGGTCCGACTCTACTTTTGACGTTGTCGAAACGTTTAATGTTTCGAAAATACCGCTTTCGCGAGCCACAAATTACCAAAATAAACACAGAAAAACAAAGTTAAAAAGCGTCGCAGTGATTTCGAGAGTTTTCATTTCAATTTCATTAGTTTTAAAAGTCCTAAATTTCGACGTTAGTGTTATAAACCGATACGGAGAGATGCACAGAAACAAAGGATGGTAAGCCTGTGTTTTGAAAAAAAAGGAAACAAACGAAAATACAACTAAAATTCAGCCAGTTTTAAGCCACGATATAACTGTTACCAAGTGACCCATATAGCTTTGCGAGCTTTTTCTTTGCAAAACCATTGATGAAAGTCCCGTATGATGGCTGTATGCATTTGCGCGAGCGGGGCCGGAAAATAAGGCGTACGGCCCTACTACAAAAGCGTCCGGCCTTGTGTGTTAAAATTTGAAACAATTTTGTCTCCAGATTGGCCATATGATAAAATATTTATTGACTAGATTAGGTCGGGTAGGATGTGAAAATATTTGACTCTTGCTTATGACGCACGGATCAAGCCAACTCTTTTCCCATCCGGCCCTCCCACCCAGTCAGTAAATACATATTATCACGTATACACGTGTACGCATACAAAAAGATATAAACGAAGAAAAAGTTAACTAGATATATCCCACATTAGGTCTATGATGAACGATAAGGTGTCGTGTTGTTTATACCTAGTCGCAAGTGAAAACCAGGCTTTAGAGGAACAATAAAATAAGAAATTAATTATTCATCCCTCAACGTCATTTATTATGTTTTATTCCTACATCTTAATATATCGAAACAGGACAATATTGGACTACTTATACGCGCTATATTTTGTTTTTTTTTTCCGGTAAACTCGAAAGAACTGAAACAGCCTTATTATTTTAAGCTACTGACGTATAAAAAGTAGCGAGAAAAAAAAAAAAAGACCAGGTCGCACGTTTCCAAGAAAATCGAATAGGTACGTATTCGGTAATCTGTTGTTTAGCGAATCGACTTGTATGTTATGTGTGTGTTGTTTTTGAGTGGTTGTTTTCTATCATTTTTATTTAATTATAATTTTTTTTTTGGACGTGCTATTTATGCAGTTCGTCTTGTTCAATTGAATTGTCAGTATATTGTGCCGAAAACAGCAAAAGTTAATGAGATAGTAGAAAGGAGTGACTGAAGCTTGAAAATATCACTGCGAACGGTCAGAACGATTCATTTTATCAAAAGCCGAATTTATGGGTCACTTTGTTGTTTGAATTAACTAATACAATCTCTCAGATAGTCTACAACCGCTGATGCGGAAGCAAATTTTAGAGTTCAAAATTATACCCGTGGTTTTTCTACCTGGCAAAAGAAGTTAAAATGTTTATAAGCTTCAATCTGTACAGCGCGGTTTAATAATTTGAAAAACAAAACAAAACCATCATTGTTTATATCTCACATTTTAAATAACGAATGATAACTTATTTTTACTTGCGTTTATTTTCCCCTTGAATACAGTGTAGACAAGTGTGAGAAACTTTTCATTCGATTCTCTTGGCAGTAATGCGTCATCGTTTTTATTATTCCACAATTCGCTTGCGATAGCCGGAAAGGCTATGAAAATGACCGACGGGCTTCAGTTGATGTGGGCGGGTTGTGCTAAAACACACTCGTTAACAAACGTTGCGTTATCCCAGCACCGTGAGCTTAAGGTCGTTCTTTGATAGCAAAAAGGTATCTTATCTTTTAAAAATGAATTTATTTGTTTTTATATTTACATCATTTAAAGCTCAGCAGTCGAGATAATGTACACCGTCAGCCCTCATAATTTAAACCGATTAATTACAATCATGAATATTTGTCACCATAAGGTCGTTCTTTTTTAATAGCAAAGTACCGTAGTATGAATCCTATCATATCTTTTAAAAATGCAATCAGTCTGGCAGAGAGGAGCCGTCCGACTTGGTTCTATATTTACATCACTTGCAGGTCAGCAGTCGATAATTAAAACTGCATTCAAAATTATCAGAAAATCTTGGACATCTGTCACTTAAAAAGCTTTTGCAATTATTCCGGCTTAATTGTCAACACGGTAGCAGGTACCAAAATTTACCATTCTAATTCATGTCGTAAAAGTTGACAATCAAGACCTATATCGTTGCATAAGGACTATGTTTAGCAAAACGCTTGGAATAGCGTTGCAGTGTTTTTCGAATCATTTTAGCACCATTAAGTAATGGTTCTTGTAAGAACTAGGCAACCTAACGGCAAGGAATGCAGAAAAGTGTTAATTGTGATATTGTTGAAACCGTCCACCTCATTGGCGAAAACATGAAATTCTACTATCACTTCATCAGGTGGCGCATTTATTTCTCTCTGGTTAACTAATTGATTCCCTTTTAGTAAAAACTATTCTGAGTTTAAATGCAACAAAAATTCTGCGGGAAACATGGAAAATTAAAAGTCTTTCTTGGCCATTGTTTTGGAGTCTCACGATTGGATGAAATCTTGTAACACAAAAGAAACATCGCTTTAAAATAAAGTTTCAGCACAGGGAATTTAAGAAAATATTGTTATTTACCTGTTTTCCTGTGTCTCTTTGAGTCGTTTTGGAAGCGATTTGAACCCGGGGGGGGGGGGGGGGGTACCCAACAAAGTTTTGTACGGGGATGCTCCGCCCCAAGGTCCAAACCCTTACCCTTTCACATACCGATTTTGACAGGAAAAGGTACCCCTTTCATATGCCTTTCAATGAAAGTGGTACCCCTTTCATATACCTTTCATTGAAAATGGTACCCCTTTCATATAGCCTTTACTTGCGTCTGTTTGATGTATTTTGAAAGGTGCTTTTTATAATACTTAAATGGCAGATTTCCCTACCCTTTTTTATACTTCAACTTGTGTTTTCCCTACCTTTTCCTATACTTCGTGAAATCCCTACCCTTTCATATACTTCAACCCGTGAAATCCCTACCCTTTCATATACCTCCAGCCTCAAAAAGGTACCCCTTTCGGGCGGAGCATCCCCGTATAGCCCATTATAGGGAGTACCCCCCCCCCCCCCCCCGCCCGGGGATTTGAATCAGAGCGAAGACGTTTCAAATCTTGTCTGCCGCTTCGTAAATACGACGCGCCTATTAGGTCTCAAGTTTCCATTATTATTGACTCAAGTTCCCATTACAAATCGCTTCCAAAACGACTCAAAGAGACACAGGAAAACAGGTAAATTTAACAAATTTACACCGGTTTTCCGTGGTGTGGGCTCTTATTTACCACGATTTACGTCATCACATGGTCAAAATGTTGTGGACTCACGAGGCGCAGCCGAGTGAGTCAGCAACAAATTTTGACCATGTGATGACGTAAATCGTGGTAAATAAGAGTCCATACCACGGAAAACCGGTGTAAATTTGTTTTTTTACAACAATATTTAGAAAAAAATGCAAGGAAAACGTGACAGCAAAGAAAGAGCAAGCGTTGTCTATAACTTTCTCGCAATCTGATTGGTTGTTTTCAAGCGCGCGTGATGTTAGCGTCAGCACCGTTGTCTGGACTCTCATTTACCACTCATGTCGACCAATCAGATTGCGAGTTTAGCGGCAATTGTGGTAAAAAACAATACTTATGTTATAGCTAATAAAGCTTTTGGGTTCCCTGTGGTTTCAGTACATTTTATTTCAAAAACATGTTGTCCATAGGTTGATGTATTGTCAGTAAGAAAATCTAAACAATCTTAAGTGGGAAAGCGAAATGCCGCAGAACAATAGACTGAGGATTGCCTAGTTTTTACACGCATTGTTTCTTTAATGAAATTATGTGAAAGCTAAATAAATACAGTTTGCGCTTTTCGGTTCTTTTAACTAAATATTTTACCGGCAGAAAATTATAGGGAAAAATCTTATCTCCTGAATTCACTAGCTGCTTTCATCTTTCCGAAAATTCTAGCTGATTTTATTTCATAGAGCAGTTTTCAATTGAGTGTCGAAAGTAATTTCGTAATTGTTTTGGTTTTTCATTGCTGCGCTTTGTGATTGGCTTAAAAATCTCGCGCCATTTTCTCAACCAATCAGAAGTAAAACCAAACCAATCGTGATTTGCTCGCGCGTTTTCCCGCGCTTGGTGCCGGCTGCTTGCCGGCTGCATGTATTTGCTTCGAGTTCTGATTGGTTCATCGGATTGTCTGCGAGTTCTGTGATTGGTCAGAGTAATTACTTTGGTTTTGGTTTTACGTCTTTATATCCCTCCGAAAACAAAAGGCGTTAAATTTTTCGGTGCTACGAAAGTTTCAGGCGACATTTTACCACTAAAAGAGAACTCTAGATATTTTAGTCTAATTCAATGCGAATTTTGAAGGTGACTAAGGCCTTCCGATCAGCTTTTACAACGAAACGATTCGTTGGGTGCTAAGATTGCTTGGCAAAGTGGTCTAAAATAAGACGTCTTTTACTTGTTTTCAGACTGAGAAATGTTTTCACATGAATGATACCTTTCTTTATATCTTTTAGTACTATTTGAAACGAAAAAAAAAATAATAATAGTAAGTAAGCTACTGACTTAAAAGCAGGTGGAGCGTATAGATTGATTTAGTAAATTCAAAAACAAAGAAAGGCGTACTGTAAATATGTCACCGGTTGTTAAATAGCTTTTTCTCATTGTAAATATTGTTCATAAAACTTCTGAAATGTAAATTGATTTTCTTTATTTCAACATGTCACCTACTGATCGCCTTGACAAGCAAATTAAGTTTCGTTGGCTTGATTTTCTTTTTGGCTTCTTATACATGTACACAACCATCTTCGGCGACCCAGGGGCAGTTAGTCGGGGCGGTACGAAGTGAAAACCCGGGAAAAATAGACGCGACGAAAGATCACTTTCCTCGCGTCGATTTTTGCCGGGTTTTTACTTCGGTCCCGCCCCGTCTTACTGCCCCTGGATCTCCGAGGATGGCACACAACAGGAAACACTACACTAACTACTTCATTTGGATCAATATTCCTTGGAATTGGTGCTAAAATTTTAAAAATCCAAATTACGCAACAATTTCGCCAGCGCCGGCTTACAAAATGGATTCACTTCGGTCATCTCTTCCTTAGCCAGAGTATGCATGCAGTCGTTTATCAGTAAACTGTGTATCGAAAGAGATCGAGTCTAGCCGATTAATCACAATCTTCAGTAAAATTTATAGGTGTTGGTGATGTTCTGTTAGGGCTGAGAGTATTTTCATTAACAAGTCAATTAGTATTGCGGTCGAAATTTGATTGAAGGATGGAAAACGTAACTGATGGTATATGGAAAAGGAATATTCGTTTAACTTCAGAAACAGGCATGTCTTTTAGATTGGTACTTTTTAAAACGAACTTAGCATCTCATAAGAAAGGATATCCTTTCTGTATACATTCTCCGCTTGTGAAGATAGGAGATTAAAAACGAAACGAGAAGCAACTTTTTATTACATTCATGCATGTGTTTGTTTCTACTATTGAAATAGAAACGGAGCGAAACGCAACTTTTTATTACAAACATGTTTGTTTGTTTCTGCTATTGAAATTGTTTCCGTTGTTTGAGTTGACATATTATTAACAAAGATTTACATATTACAGCAACAGGCAAGGGGATATTTTATTTTTCCTTCCTATAGTTTTAGATTAAGAGTCTTTCTCCTGAACCAATTAAGTAAGGGCGGTAGTTATTAATTCTCAGCATCCCTGTAAAAATAAGTAATTTAAAAACGCGTTTTAAATTATTCAATTAATGCTAAGTTGCTCGACTGAAACGCATATTTCATTCGTATAACTATTTCAGATTCTCACGGAAGGAGGCTTGGCAAAAACAAACAACATCTTAGAAGTTAAAGACGCTGTTACAACTCGCTTTCTCGCTCTGGCTCATGAGTGATTATTGGTACAAATGGAAAACTATACAGTCGAGTGCTCCTTCTTCATCGACAGTTCAATGAGACGCCTCTACATGTTTCGCGCGAATGTTGCGGTCCTGGTTTTGAACTGTATATTTTGCGCGACAGCCACTGTACAGAACTTGCCCGTTATCGTAGCCATAATCAGGACTCCAGCTCTTCACTCTCCTTCAACTGTTCTCCTTTGCTCCTTAGCTGTCACCGATCTGGTCGTGGGTGTTATTGTTCATCCAATATTTGTTGCCTGTAAAGTCCATCTTCTGAAGGGGAACTTCATGTGCACTTTGGTGCTCGTCAAAGAAGGAATGATCATATACACTGGCATTGTCTCCATGCTAACTCTTCTAGCCATCACTTTCGAACGTTTGATCGCTTTACGTGTCCATTTGCGATACCGAGAACTCGTCACTATCCCTCGCGTGCTAGCAATTGCCATAGCGACGTGGCTGTCATGGGGGCTCATCGTGTGTTCATGGCCACTGGGGCTAACTATCTATGCGTTATCCCTCGTTAGCGTTATAATAATAGTGGTAGTGGGTACAGCATTGGCCGTGGCCTGTGCGATAATTTTTCGTATTCTACGCAGGCACCAGGTCGTGATAAGAGATCAAAGCAGATTACACCGGGATGCAAAATTTTTATCACGGAGCCGAAAGTCAGCAGCTGTCATGTTACACGTTGTTGTTTTATTTTTTCTATTCTACTCCCCGTGTGCTTATGCCACCATTCGTTTTAACATTACAAAGGATTTTAATATTGGCCAGAATATATTATGGGAGATTACAGAAACTGTGGCTTTAATGAATGCAAGTGTGAACCCCTTGCTGTATTACTGGAAAATGGGAAGCATTCGTCGAGCCGTGAAAAACTTGTTTTGCGTGAATCAAGTTGATTTTCTCCAAAGAAATACTGACTATTCAGTTTAATTTAGATTCGATGTTGTCGAATGATTTCATGGGAACAATTTCATTGCATTTGTGATCCTCCTCAGGACTTCAGGAACCAAGGTTAACGCATGCACCTACACAGCACGTTATAACACGCTCACACGCAACTAACCTGATACGTCTCGGGGATATGCACATAAAAACAATTGATTTATAAGGGCAGCGTGTTAGTTTAATAATAATCTTAGTTGTTGATAAAAAAAAAGCTCATAACAGACGTATGAGTTTATATGTAAAGTAATAACGATTGGATTAAAACATCAAGTTGTTTTTATTTTGATAGCACGGTGGGGCTTTGTTTTTTAATAACGGTATATTGTCTCTTTCCACGGTAGGGTTTTTAACCCGTTTTGCCATCAGACCGACGAGTGTTTGACCTTGTAAAGTGAGCTAAGCAAAATAGATGGCGTTTAAATACGGTCATCATTTCGCTGATTTGAATTTTTGCAGAGTAACGAATATTCAAATCTGCTTTGATCAAATTTGCGCGAAAATTTTACTTAATCAAAATCTTAATTTAGCGACGCTACGATGGAACCTGTTTTAATATGACGAGTTCCTTCGGTATTCTTATGACACTTCGTCATCTTCACTGTACTTCTTCTTCAGCTTCAACCACTCGGTCGCTTGTTTTAAGCCACTTCTAACCTAAGGATGGTGAAATTACAAACACCCACTGTCTTGTACGATGGTTTTGACTTTGTAATTGTTGCTTGTTCCCACAAATGGTCAACCGTGATCGATATTATCGAAACCATCTGGTGACCCTCATAAACTGTATAGTAAGCCACCTTAATTGAGACAAACGTCGAACTTCTCATGAACTTAATTCGCGGAATTTAGTTCGACTGATGAAAAGTTCGACGTTTGTCCCGGGCCTGAAATAGAGTGTCAATAAAATACATAGCACTAAGTAAACTCAATTTCGTTTGTTGAATACTTGGATTTTTATTATGTATGCATGCCTCGTGAAACGGACACATTTTCATTTCTCACATAGTGTTTATTTATTTATTTATTTTACCAAATATTTATACAGGAATATCAAATTTAGCGTAATTGCTAGTTTGAATAGAGTCCTCTCTAACAAATAACAGCACTTACATGTAACAGCAACATGTAACAGCACGTATTGGAACTAAGCTAACATTTTGCCTCCACTACACAAGTGAATTCACCCAAGAATTAAGACAGACGCGTTTTATTGCCACATATTATCGATCTCATAACTTTACAGAAAAGGTTCTGAAACACTTTATGAACACTAGTTTTTCACAAAATCTCAATCAGTTACGATGGCTTGACATACGAGGAAAACGCCTTCTTGTCGCCTTGATCGCTAGTAACTTAGTACGATTGGCAAATAGTTTATAGCAAATATGGGAATGTATAACAGACGTTAAAGATTTAATCACGTCTTTAAACTAGAAGAACTGAGCAACCGCTTACAAACGCACTGCGGATAGAGTGGAAACCAGAAAAAAAAAGCCAGAAAAACCCTCTGGGAAATCTGGGTAGGGACTATGGCTCATGCTCTAAGAAATTAGAAGCCCATTCTACGAGGATTTATAAATCGAAAATAGACGACCATACTAATTTCACAACTCAAAGAAATGCGCGTGGTCCCGAGGCCTAAATAAACGACACGCGCTTACTCTATGGTGCTAGCGCTTGTGGTTTAAGGTGCTTTAAATTAATTGAGTAGACAACTACGACTGAGGTGGCGTGAGGTGTCGTTCTATTGAACGCATTCCGGAATAAAAATATGAAGAATAGTAAAAAAAAAATTGCGTTTCTTTTTTCGGGATTTGGGAGCCCTAGAACGCTGAACATATCCTATTGCCGTATTATAAGCATGTTATGCCAGATTTATACTGCAAGTTTGCCTCGACAAACTTACCGTATTTTCTCGATTAAACGCCGGGTCCCGAATAAACGCCGAGTATAATAGAGGAAGTTGTAAGAAAGCCCCTCAAACGTTTATTTGTGGTATAATAAACTTAAGATTTAAGGGCAAGGTACACGGCTTCCAAGAAAAACGAATAATAACCCTTTCTTAAAAAATGGCGGGCGAGAAAAAAACTGCTGATACAAAGAAACGCCGGGTCCACTAGGCCAAGTTTGAAACAAACGCTGGGGGCGTTTAATTGAGAAACTACGGTACTACAAAAAATACTATAGTGTTACATTGCTCTTATTTCGAAAAACGGTCAATCGAACGGTGCCTAAATTATTCTCGCTATTCTCGCACAAAAAGAAAAAGTACACTTACCACTTAATTGCAGTCTGGCTTCTTAGCTTTTATATATTGTCATTTCTATTTTGTATAACATGCATTGTAAAGCGCCATAGGCCTGAGCAAATACAGCCAAATCCTGTATATAATGGTCACCCTTGGGAAATGGCCAGGTGCCCGTTATATATAGGGTGACCGCAATATAAACTCTACTGGAAGTTAATGAATAACGTTTTATGTGGAAATAATCACTCAATTTACATTTTATTGACAATAACAATTAACAGCAACGTTCAAAATACAAGAAAAAGAGGAAGTCCGTCTAAAGGATAACCGCATCCGTTATATACAGGTGGCCGCTATTAAAATATATACAGGTAAACTTAAGGTAATTCCCTGGAAAAAGAATCTGTCATAGATTTGTAATGAAACTTGGCACAAATATTGAACAAGTCATGAAGGTTCCAAAATTGCAACAAAAATGAGGGGTCACCGTACTCGTTTAAGTGGTATACTGCTGACGAATACAGTGTTTAAAGGCATTTTCAGGCAATAACCGCGTGAAGCTAATATGCTCAATATTTCCACTACATATTGATATTTCGCGTATAAGTTGACTTTATACATATGTATAATCGTCTGTATCATAGAAAACGTGTCCAAAAAGCTTCAAATTTACTGAACACTCGAACAGTAGACGGTTGCTTGGTGTGCGGTCCTCTACCCAAAATGGCTTTCTTCGTAGGATTTCTATAAACTGTGCAAAATCTGATCATAGATTTTTGCTCACTTTTTAAATTTTCGTTGGGAACACTGTCCTGATTGAATTTATGCAGTATAAAATGGGGGTCATCGTGCTCGATTTTGCGCTAGCGCTCACAGAGTCCTTTTCTATTGTGTGAAAGGCCGGCTTTCCTCACAAAAGCCGCCATTTTTTTCAATCTGATGTCGCAATGTTTATGCGCAGTAGGGATGCGCAGTGCAAAACCAGGGAATCACCTTAACAGTAAATATTAGGCACGATTTTTGGAAAGTTTTTCGGTGACCGTAATATACAGGATGGCCGCTCAGTACAGGACCGTTATACACAGGTTTGACTGTGGTGGATTTGGCGCTACATAAATTAATTGTTAATCACTCGTATGATCGGCAGACTGAATTGTACTCCACTCATCTGTTACTCAGTCCAATTACCATTATAAATATCACGTCAAAAAGAAGAAGTCAAAATATCGAATGACCTGTATCTCTCTATAATGGTTTCAGCTCTATCACTATTGTCTGACGAATTCAGATCCACACATTTGGACGCCTTGAGCGTCCAAGCATGAGAAAACTGTTCCCGTGTTGTTTGGAAGCAGCTACACCTGCACCTATTAACATGAGTGTATAACTCTAGTCGGAATTTCGGATGTCTAAAGGCACACAAGAAAGGATTTAAGCACGAATTGAAGCTCAGAAACACAACAGGAAGCCAAGATAACATGATGAAATAAATCTGCAATTTTCTCAAGGAATCAACGTTTAAAGCGTGTGTAAATTCCTCGTATCTGTACACGAATAACAAAGTGCAAACCATCGGTATGACAAAAAAGAGAAAGTTTGTGAAGACCATCAGTGAAATGTTCTTGGCCAAGGAAGCTTTTCGCTTCACACCGGCACTAATTCCCGTTTTCCTAACATGGAAGAAAATGTGGATGTACAAAGCAAAACTGATGAAAAAGATCACGACCAGCAACGATGCTACAGCGAGCCCTGTAATGGATGTGTCAAACATATCAGGACCGTTTGTGAATGGCATCATGCAAGTAAACTCGCCGTGATATCTCAATCCACCGACTTGGAAAACCGCCAAAAGTGAATAACCAATCGCAATGCACCATATTCCCGCTAAACAGCCCAATGCAACCGGCTTCCTCAACCTTGCTTCCGGATTCATGCAATACACTATGGCTAAATAACGCTCTACTGTAGCGAGAAATGAGCTTGATACGGAGGTTATTTGAGCAGTCGTAAAAATAACACCCATTATCGTACAGTATTTATTTACGAACACGTCCATACCGGGGTATTCACCTTCATTTACTATAAATTCATATACAGTGAATCTGCCGATTAAGACCGAGTACACGCCCATCATAATGTCACAGAACGCAATATTGCCTATCAGAATGAACGATGTACTCTTGCGTAGGGAGTGGGTACCAAAACTAATAAAAACCACAACGAGGTTTACAACAACTGCAATGATGCCAAAGACGTACTCAACGTAAAACAGCCTTCTTGGAAGCGTATTGAGCTCTAAGTTATACGGTGCGTCGATTTCTTTTAAAGCACAGTTTTCATGCTCACAGATGCACTGTGGAGAGAAGCCTTTTTTCACGAAGAAGAGCGATTTTCCATATTTGATCTCATCCGCAAAAGAATACCTTTCAGCATCAATTATGCATTGCGAATCGCTGTCGTTTAAGCTCATCAGTAGCTCGCTTCTTAACAAGGGACATTCACCGCATTCAGCATTCCATGTGATACCAATGACCTGTACAAGGGAGTGAAGACTGAAGAGATTGTTGCCTGGAAAGAAGAAATGATTTCCTGTAAAGTCCACTGATACCAGTGAGGGGAAGGTGGTTGAAATGTCCCCTTTCCATTCTTGAAGTGTGTTGAAGGTAAGATTTCTGCAAAACAAACATTTGTGGGTATGCAATAAGCATAATTGATTTACGGATTATTAACTGTGTGTTGAAGGTAAGATCTCTACAAAACAACCATTTGTGGGTATGCAATAAGCATAATTGATATAGGGATTGTAATTAACTATATGAATATAAAAATCATATATGTGAACAGCGGATGCGTAAAATTGTGATCCTTTTAGTGTGCTATCAACTTAAGCAAATAAAAAAGCAACCTGAAAACTGATTCAGGCTTGGACGGGATTGTTAACTCTTTTAAGATTAACAAACTTAATCTTAATTAATTTAAATTTTCATGAAAATAGAAAAAATTGATCAAAATTGACTTTAACATTAATTTAAACTACGTCCAATTTAAATCGCAAGTTCTGTGTTTGGCAACGATTTTTTTTAGCATTTTAGTTCATGTCATTAGCACTTGGTGATTCCTTCGTTTAAAGGGAACCTCCATTGTAAGAAAAAAATGGACGTTAAATTGTTGGAAATAAAGTCGAAATTTAAAATTTTTAAAAGAACAGGTGCAAATATAATTTTAGTGTACAAATAAAATGGATATAAATATCGCCTATTTTCGCTTTTAAATTTCCCGCGCGCCGCCATTTTGAATATTTATGACGTGTTACGGTTGCCGCCATTGTTAAGAATCGAAGTTCTTTTGTATGCAACAATAAGACAACCGTAACACGTCATAAATATTCAAAATGGCGGCGCGCGGGAAATTTAAAAGCGAAAACAGGCGATATTCGTATCCATTTTTTTGTACACTTAAGTTATATTTGCACTTTTTTTTTTTTTAAATTTTTAATTTAGACTTTATTTCCAACAATTTAACGTCAATTTGTTACAACAATGGAGGTTTGTCACATTCGATTTTACTGTCACCCTGGCCATGGAGGACGCGATGGTTTGAGTCCTGGTCTCTGTTGTCGTGATGTTTTCTAGAAAATTAATTTGCTTTCAGATTGTCTTTCTTCACTCAGGGGAGAAGAAGCATTAACCCTATTTAGCTTCCTGAAACTTGAGTAACTTTACTCAAGAGCATCCGCAAAATAGAACGATGCCGTGTGAATTGTGTAATTTGTTCTGCGCAGCAGCCATTTCGGATCCGCCATCTTGGATTCAAGACTTCTCCAAAACCTCTTAAAACTGTTTAAATTGACCAAAGCATGATCAAACCAAATCAATGATCCTAAAATGGCACATAAATGTAAAAGCTATGACGACAAACGTAGTTTTGTTTTCATTAAAAGGTAAACGCAAAATAGGACGCTGACGTCATATGACGTGGCAATTAGATAATTAGTTCTAAACATCCGCCAGGAACAGGCTAAATAGGGTTATACAACTAGTTGCTTCATTGTTTGATGAGATTTTTAAGGCGAATTTTATTTATGGGTTTCGCCCACTGAAAGACGCCATTTCACACCCAAAAGGTCCTATGGCTCATGTGCGACTTCACCTTGTTGCACACCGGCATTCGTTAATTTTCCAGGTGCCATGATGCTTTTTAGAACCTCTAATTTTTTTTGGTCCCTGGGTATCACGAAGCTCTGTTGTTTCAGGGCTAGGGTCCATTCTTCTGTTGTTGGTTCTATTGTTGGTTCTATTCCGAGAGCTTCGTGTCCGCCCTAATTTTCGAATTCAAAACTCTGCATCGCAATGCAAAGCAGTGCCAGGCAAAAATACACCTTATTACAAAATGGCGGCCATTTTATTATTCTTTTATCTGTATGTTAATTAGCCCTTGTTGCCTCGTCAGCATGTGCAAAATACAACAGAATTTTTACGCGAAAATGAGGCAAAGAGGGCTGATTGACATGCATACAAAAGAATAATAAATTGCCCGCCATTTTGGAATAAGGTGTATTATATTCGTCTACACTACAACCACTGGAACAATAATATAAACGATAAGCTTACAAGTACAGAAGATCGGGCAAAACTGGAAATGATCCTTCCTCTATCACACTAATATTGTTTTCTGAAAGTGATCTGAGAGACATAAAAATGTTTTAGTTTTAATAAAAATATAAATTTACAGCAATTCAAGGACTGACTCTAAGGAAACTAAGGTAATCATATTAGAACATGCAGTTTTCAATTGAGTGTCGAAAGTAATTTCGTGATTGCTTTGGTTTTACATTTCCTTTGATGCTAGTACAATAAGTACTTTTATTGTTACAATAGAAATAGAAATAGAGCTGTAGTCAATTGTTGTATAATTTGTAGAAGGGTGATATTGTCGAAAGTAATTTCGTGATTGCTTTGTTTTTGCATTGTTCCGCTTAAAAAAAAAACATTCGCGCCACTAAAAAGAGCAGTTTTCAATTGAGTGTGAAAAGTAATTACACAATTGCTTTGGTTTTTCAATGCTACGCTTTGTGATTGGCTAAAAAATCTCGAGTCATTTTTTCGACCAATCAGAAAGAAAACCAAAACCAATGGTGACTTGCTCGCACGCGTTTTCTCGCGCTTGGCGCCGCCGACATGCAATTGCTTCGAGCTCTGATTGGTTCATTGGATTGTCTGTTACTGTTGTGATTGGCAAGATTGCATGGTTTTAGATATTCAAGACAAAACCGTTCTAATGTAAAAAATATGCACAAGGAAAGTTATAGATATAAATATTAATATTATAAATAAGTAATATTTACTGTGGGAAGCCGAGGGCGTACCATTGTAAATATTCATACAGCTCTGCTCATTGATGAAGCTTATTAGTATTCCTATTAGCAGTCTGTATCAATCATACAGTATAGCTGTTCTGTATCAGGATTTACAAATCTCCATTTCTTTTGTATTTTCCGTATCAATCACTAATGAATTTTATAAGTATTAAGAACCTTTGAATAAAACGTTTTCCAGAATTTTGGAGAGCCAGGTCATCACAGTATCCACGCGAAACCAGCGAAGTAGATAAGCTATCGTCATTTATTATTTATATTTACAGCACTTACAAGACGATTATGCTTGCGCTTTTATTCAGCACACAAAAAGGAACTTCAACCAAACCGTTTCCTGACAAATCTCTAAATAGTACAAAAATAAAAATATTATAAATTAAAACAAAGAAGTTGTATATAATCGTAGTTAATATAATGGTCTCAGAAGAAACCGGTAACTAGACCTACGAGGAACGTAGTAATTCTTTTTTGTAGTTTTTAACCAGGCTCTGCTTTGCAGATTACAGATATAATTAATATTCGTATTTTATAATGTTAACACATCATACTTACAAAATCATAACCTCGTCTGGAATAACAAAGCTTTCACATTGTTCCATAGTTGATAAGTCGCACTTAGCGACGACCAAGTCCTCAAATAATGAACAGTTACAGTAGAGAGAACAAGGCTGCCAGTCTGTTTGATTCGTGGTCATTTGTCCATTTACGAAGCACGAAAGAACGCAAGCTAACGCTAAACACAACACTTGATGACTCCATGACTCAATAAATTTCCCCATCCTACAAGAAAAAAAAAAAAATAGAAAGAAAACGAAATTGACAAAATTAAAATACTGCTGATATTTTGACTGTTTGCGAGATCCCAGTTAATTAGTTGAAACAATGCTTCTTATGTCTACATACCGAGTAATTTTGGATATTTAAAATATTGTGCTTATATTTAGGGGGCGTAACTGTCAATCAGAGGTTCCTTTTATAACTTTCGGTTTAATAATGAGTCTTTCGTTTACTCAAGGATGTGCCGATAATATATGCTTTTTGTTCAGCTGGAAAAAATATACTCGAACGCATTCGCTTCAGACTTTCTTTTCAAGAACGCTTCCATCACTATGAATGAATAGAGGAAACTAATTAAACTTTTTTTGTTGCCCTTGTAATGAAAATGAACTATTCACTTGTTATCGCATCAGACACAGTTTTAAGCTTTTTGCCAGTCGTTAGAACTTAACGAAGATGAACGAACATTAAAAACAATGCGAACAGTACGTACAGTAACTGTACTGTTTTGCAATCAGATATCTGCTTGAAGGACTACAGTTATTGTAACTAATTTGGTTTTGGCTGTTTGTTACGGTAAAAGAGCTGTTCTGACTGGCAATTATAAACGCATGTTAGAGGAGTTTATTAAAAAAATAACCGTGGCTAACACACATTGCTTATACTTTCGAAAATGAACATACTACTTGGCATTAATTACACATGTATATTAGCACAGTGAGAGGATAAACAAGATTTCAGCAATCACGGCGGGGCCAAACACCCCTGAAAAGGATCATGTAGGCTAATGTTGCTTCTTTTGCATATTTCCTTACCAAAATTCGCACGCTGACCTCATCAATATATATATATATATATATATATATATATGTTGTGGAGCAATTTTGTCCTTGGTGCAAATTTTATCTTCCTTTGTTCAAAACTCATTATCAACATTGTCATAACGTGATTTCCATACCCAAAAACAAAGGAAAATAAAACTTGCACCAAGGACAAAACTGCACCACAACATATATTTTTAAGTTTTGTTCAGATGGATATATTTGTACTTCTGGATGTGACTGAATGCTTTACGATCGGATCATAACCCCCTCTCCTATTCAAGATGCAAAACGACCTTGTCAAGCATATATTACCCTTCTCCACATAAAAAAGACCTCCTTTCTTCAAGGGCAGAAACGACTCGAATAAAGGCAAGTTTAAGTATAGTAAGTTACTTTGGATGCCAAATATTCACTTTTATCAGTTTCTCTGAAAATAATTAAACCACCTTGTATATATTAGGAGCGCTTTTGTTTCCTATACCACAAAATTTCCATTTCTGAAGGTTTAAAATGGATAATAATCGATCCTTTCAGTTGGACGCTTTGTACCTACACCCTACATGTAGTACATTTTGATTTACACAAAGACACTGTATTTAGTTATTAGCTTACTAATTCGGATTGCTTCAAGTGATTTTCCTTCCAAGTTTGCTTAAAATCCTTTTAATGCAAAGCATGTTTCTAAAACGAATCAACCAGTCCTAACACTTGACGCCCAGCATGACGTCATACATCTTGACCAATCAGTCTTGATATTTAAGTAGCAGCTAGCATTAATATGTTTATAGGTGTCGTGGCGGGGCACTGTTTTGCCTTATGAGCTGGCGATGATGTATTTCATTTTTTTTACAGAAATGTTTAAAATATTGATAAGCTACTCTAAGTGATCGATGATGGCCCATGAGTAACAATCTCGGATTACGAATCTGCATAATTTCTATATTTTCACTGAAAAATAATCTAGTTACTTCAGGCTAGACAGCAAATCTTGCGAAAGAGTAACATGAGTGTTAAAATTTTTAAAATTAATTGCTAGACTTAACGGCAATCTTGTTAACTTTTCCCAGACAGTCTGTCTGGATTACTGCGGCTCGTCACTTAAGAGAAGTCCTTAATTATCACCCTCCGATTCAGAATCGCAGCACTTCTTTGAACCTTTACGAAATATGAGTGTAGCTATAACTTGCGTAGGAAATTTACTTTTTTGTTACCAAAACCAGACACTGAAGTTCTTTGCAAGTCCACTTGTTACAAAGCTACATCTCTATGGAATTCTCTCGACAATCATACGCGTGCAATTTCAAGCAAAAGTTTATTTAAAAACTCTTAAATTTTTAATTAGTTTTTAAGCGTTTTATTCATTTGTAAACTGTTTCACTTTTTAATACACGACCACATCAGCTCCGCTGTAATTTTTATCGTGTTTAAATAAATGTTGTTGTTGTTGTTGTTGTTGTTATTACTTGCGCGGAGCAAAATTATAAATTTTTAGTAATTTCAGCTTCAATTCAATGAGTTGATTTGGACAGAATATACCAAGACACAATAACAACAACAATCTTTATTGTGCCCTCATTATCGACTAAAGAGGGTGGTAAAAGGGGGGGGGGGGGGGGGGGGGGGGGGTGGTGGGGTCTAGATCACGTTTCACGAAAAATAAAATTGTCATTTCACGTTTCACGGAGAATAAAATGGCCATTTCACGAAAAAAAACATTCCTTACTTTTTTGCTAATTAAATTACACCCAAAGTACAGCTTTGTTTGTTTTCTTCACCGACCGTCCACTCCTCGTTCTTCCTGATGTAAAAAGAAAGCTGAGTCCTTTGTTTTGCTGATGTTGTGTAAAATTACCTAACTGGGGTCCAGAATGACGATCAGTCACGGTCATGCATTTGTCACGCAATTTACCACCGGCGTAGTTAAACGCTTACTGGATAATTTTTTGGGAGGAAGAAAGAATCACGGTTTACAGTAGCATTGCAGGAGAAAAAAAACAACAGTCATTTTGCAGTGCTCATGAAAAAAAGTCGATTCACGGTTTACGGGTTATGTAACCAAATCACGTTTCACGAGAAAAAAAAATAGCCATTTCACAATTCACGGGAAAAAAAGGCTTTTCACGGCTCACGAAAAAACCCTTTACCACCCTCACTCAATACAAAAGTACAGAAATCATTAAAAGGAAATAACTGTGAAAGAAAAAGAGCACAGCCACTCAGAAATAGCAAAAACTAATCGCGCTGAGTAGTTGGGCCATGCGGAAGAGTAACTAGAGCAGATGTCAAAGTTGTTATAAATAGACAGATACACAAAAAACACACACAAAATATATTTAAGGGAACCTTATTCCTACAATCGTAGTTACTTGTTGCCGATATTTCATGATACCTTAGTTGGTTCTCATACCTCAGCACTTGTTTTTTTTTTTCTCTTGCAAAGAGTGAATGACGTGTTCATAGCAATAAATTTGGAAACCGCATCGAGCGAGGAGACCGCGTTTATACACTTACTAGCTGAGTTGAAAGTCTTCCCATATCTTTACCTTCAAGAAAACTTCGCACCGTTTTCTCACATTTAATAATTTATGTTGTTTGTTGAATAATAATTTGGGTTGTTAAACCGCAAACAAAGGGGAATAAGGCTTGCTAATTTTCCTTCTCCATTAATGGGTCCCTATAAGTATGGGCGAGTGATTGTTACACATCAACTTGATGAATTTGTTAGAGTAAATTTTAACCTTCATTTTTTGCGGCAAACGATACTCTTTGAAAGTTCTTTCAAATTTGGTGTTTTAACAGCTTTGGCGAAAACTGGGATTCTTAATTTATATACGGTACCTGTGAAAACCGCATATTTCAGCCATCTATTATAATCCTTATGAGTAGAGGTTTGGTTATACATAAACAAGTAAAAATAAACGATAAAACTGAACAACGTTTCGGGGTCGTCATGACGCCATTATCAAGTTCGAAGTGATAAAAATTATTATAGAGTCAATGTCAGAAATAGTTCACCAAAGGAAATTAACATAATGTCTGAATATATAATGTCACGCAAATAGTTTTGCTTTAATTGATCGTGCTTATCGTTTATCATCGTGGTCGTACTTCTCTGAAGAATGTGACCGTTTGAAAACTGTGTTCACTCGGTTGAAATACCCACAACATCTTATTAATACCACCGTTAGGTATTTTGTAGCCTCTAAGGCTGAAGGCCCTCAACCAATATCTGCCCCAAGAGACAGTCCAACTGTCCGAATAGTCCTGCCTTTCAAAGATCAGGCTTCGGCGGACCTGGTGCACCAACAACTCAAAGTTCTTAGCCAGAAGATTGACACAGTCATCCAACCGATCTTCGTTAGTAACAAAATCCAACAAAAACTAAAAGTAAAAGAGAAAAAACCGCCTATTGTAAATCAGAATTGCGTTGTTTATAAATTTCAATGTGACTTGTGTGATGCAAGTTATGTAGGGTTTACACTTAGGCATCTGCACCAGCGCGTGCCCGAGCATAAATACCAATCTTCTTCCATTGGCAAGCATCTTCTCAACAAACACCGTAATGTCCCTAAAGACCTTGACAGACACTTTTCTGTCCTAAAAAAGTGCACGAATAAGTTCGATTGCTTAGTTTACGAAATGTTGCTAATTAGAGAGTTAACACCACCTCTCAATGTCCAATCGGACTCAATTAAAGCAAAACTATTTGCGTGACATTATATATTCAGACATTATGTTAATTTCCTTTGGTGAACTATTTCTGACATTGACTCTATAATAATTTTTATCACTTCGAACTTGATAATGGCGTCATGACGACCCCGAAACGTTGTTCAGTTTTATCGTTTATTTTTACTTGTTTATCTATTATAATAAGGGCCCATATAGCTTTTCGCACTAGCATGGCAGACAATTTTTGAATTGTCTTTGAAAAATCCAAAGAAAAACGGTATTGTGGCAATTTTTTGTTTTGAAAGCTTTTATCTGCTCAATATATTAAAGTTAAAAAAAAAACTTACCGAAGGAAACTCGAGATATTAAAAACAAAGGTCAATTCTTGCAGAATATTAAATTTTTAGCCCTTCTTTAGATGCTCTGTTGCCATGGCAATGTTCGTTCAATTCTGTTTTAAAAATTAGAAATTTTTCAAAGAATGTATATGGCGCATTAGCGCTTTTGCCACCCAGCAATTTTGCAGTTTTTGAAAGCTGATATTTCCTTAAACATTACACAGCTGATTACTACAAAGAGCTAAGAATTAGTAGATTACTAGATTTTATTACTAAGTTTAAAATTTAGCTCTTTCAATTAACTTTTTGCCAATTCTCTACGTAAATTCAAATGCTAATACGACAAAATGTAAACAATGATTTAGCAAAGATTCGCTTACTGATACATGTATGAGATTGCAATAATCGAATGGTGTGATATAAATACTAAAGTGAATTTATTTATTATTTTTAAAGTAACCGATTTAAAAGATTAAATGACTATTTTGTACGCATGGCTCTCGAGCTCCTTTCACCACAGTGAGATTATTCATGCCCTGCTTTGAAAGTGTCACATCTAAAATGTTTAAAAGGAAATTGTTTAGGGTATATTTGGGTTCTCGGTCAGTGATATTTTCCCGCTTTTTAATTCAGTATTCGCGCGCTTCGAAACTGATTCGCTTCAAATATTTATCTGCTTTTATTAACCCATATATGAAAACCAAACCAAAAGAAAACTTTTCAATTTTGACATTTTGGAATAGCGCAAGGCTTATCGTTAAAAGACCGGCCATTACAAATCAAATATAATGGACTTAATTATCTTTAAAAAAAAATAAGAAACAAATATTAATGGTGATTTAAAGTGCAGAACAGGACAAAAATTACTAATTCACGTTCGGCCTCCTTCTGTAATACAACAGCCTTCGCGTTTTTAATAATATATTATTTATCAGTCACTATTTAATTGATTCAGGAAAATTTACTTGGTCTTAAAATTATTCACTTAAAAAAATAAATAAGGAAAGTAAATAGCCGTGTATTGTAGTACTTTTTAAAGTTCAATAATTTTTAAGAAATCGCTGTTGTACGAGAGCTATATCGAACGGGTCCTGGAGGCACTCACTTTTTGCCCAAAGTCCCTTTTAGTTAATGTCTGAACCGCAAGAATATCTGTCGAACATTCAGCCAACTTCAATAACGATAATTATGAATTGGTTGTAGAATGATTTTGCTAAACGCCATCATTTTCAATGTGTACATGTATGTTCAAGAGCACGTTCGATCTAGCTGATAACAGCTCATATTATTTTGTTTATTTTGTGATATTCTTTATACACTCCCTTTTACATAAAACATCGCGACTTAAAAAAAATTATGTAAATATATTTGTCCTTTGTGTTCACATTGCATTACGTGATGGCAGGCGGAAAACAACTTTCAATTGAGCTACGGCACAATATTTAGCTTATAACCATGTTGCACTTCATGATCAATGTTAACTTTGGATACCGGAATCAGCAAAATGACTTCTGGTTTCAGTTTCTTTTAAAACAATTAAACGACTACTTTGGTTGCGAGATCCTCTCGTTAGCTATACTACAATAACTTGTTTTCAAGCATGTTTTCATTTCTCAAGCTTTCAAACCTGATATATCGATTCTTTTTAAGGATTTTACCGCACATGAAGTGCGTTTTTTTAAAAACACAGATTTAGTAAAGTGACATGCAGTATAGCATACCTCGGATTTCTTCCAGCGATATTCCTTCTCGGTTTGTTTAAAGCTTTTTCGTGCAGGGAATATTAAAAGAGTAACTAGTTTTAGCTCGTGTCGCCAAGCATGATGACGTTCATTTCAACCAATCAGCTTGATATTTTAATGGATATGGAATCAAGGCACTGTTTATTTATCGTGTTAGCGACGACATGATGCATTTAAATTTGAATAGAAATGTTAATACTGAAAAGTTATTCCTGCCTCGCAAGTCTAGTATTCAATTAGTATCAGCTATTTATTTTCAAAGACAATATTCTAACTAGTTATCTAGGCACTGGCAGGAAATCCTGCGAAGAAGCCAACTTATCGTGGGTGTTAACATTGCCAAATGTATTGCTGGCCTTAGGACAGCAGTATGTCAAGATCTCTGCGGGTCGTCACAATTAGAGAAGTACTTAATTATCATGCTCCCATTTAGAATTGCGCTGACTGTACTTATTATTTAATTTGGTGCTCCTACTGCAATGACTTGAGTGGGCAGAACTTTAGTTCAAACCAATCGATGGGACTTAACTTGACTCAAGAGATAACCATAAAACTGCCTACAAAAAAAAATAATAAGAAGGTCGTGTTTTCTATTCTCCCTTTTAGTATTTAATTGATCTAATGTCAGCAAACGTTAAATTCCAGTAAAATCTTGGCGTCTCCTCTTTGCGTTTTAATTCAGTCCTCTACACCTTTTAATTTTAAAAAAATTACTTCATCTTGAATTAGTAAAACACTTAATATGAATGATTTATTAAAGGTTATTGTTAACCCTTCAGGCTCCCTTCTGAGACTTTCATACGCGCGCTATTTTAAACGAAATCATATAAAACTATATATCACTGTAAAGCTAACAAATTGTAAATTCTGAAAATAACAAGAGTTTTTTCCTTTTTTTGTTTAGGTAAGCGCAAGCAAGGCTTTAAACGCACAATTAACGGCGTTTGCGTCACTGAGTTATTTAGGGGTTTATGGCCTAACAAATCGTGTGAGGCTTTATCGATATTTTTATTGGATCCTCTTTAATGTTGGACAATATACATTTATCCTTTGCACGTCACTCTTTGGGGCCCACGAAAAAGTATCGTCAGAATTTCATAAATAAAGCTATAACGTTCTTGTCGGTAAATAATTAATAATTAACGGTGATAAGTTGTCTTGCTTTTCCTTTAATTGGTGTTATCCACCATTTTCATGTAAACTTTAACCTCAATTCATTTTTTGTGGCAGACGATACCATTTGTGCTTTTAAAGTCTTTTTAACAGCTTTTAGTGGGAATTGGGATTCTAAATTAGTTTTTATATGGTAGCTGTCGAAACTGTATTTTTCAGCCATCTATTAATTAAAAATAACATATGATCATAAGTTAGACATGCGTTTCGACTCATAATAGCCGGCGCTTACACTTAGCTGATTAAAAAACATGGCTTCAATAACCGTGTAAGGCTATGACTATTCGCACTGCATATATTACGAACAACGCTATAAAATCTACCACCATGAATAAATTACCCCATTGCTGCTCAACTACAGAAGCGGTATACGACGTTGAACAGTACGCGAGATTATAACCACAGTTCTACTTAAGAAGATACGTCGAGTGAAAGGTTCTGAAATGGCCGCAGAGCAACGACCGCGAGATGTGCAATATCCTCAGGCAGTCGAACTTCAAGCCGAACCAGCGCCGCTGGTAGTAGCGCCAAACCAGCCGCCTCCGGCTGAGCGACAGGAGCAACCTCAGCCTGCAGGACGAGTAGAAGGGGAAAGAGAGGGAAACGTCGAACTAGAGGTAATTTAAGACACGTGGAATTTACATTTTCTCATTCTGTTAGTTGTTTACATAGTCGTTAAAATTCGTGTTTCTGACCGAGAAGAACTCGTTTCACTGCGCTTGTTTAGTCCTGGTTTGCTGTGCTGCATTCAGTCATTGTTTGGAGAGTTAAAATGTTGTATTCTTATCCTTCGCAGTTGTTTCGTTAACTTTATCCTCGTATAAGTTTTGTCTCCTCGTTCGTTATCGTCGATACATTATGTTAATACATTTATAATTATGGAATATTCTCCAGGTTGTATTCAGTAGTTTTAAAGGTCGGCGTAGTGGTATTTATTTATATTCCTGTGGTTTCATTTAGATTCGAGTAGGCGTTTAGCCCACTCAGTATTTATTCCGATAAATTAAGTGTGGTCGCGGTCGACCAATAAGTTAAGTGTGGTCGCGGTCGACCAATAAATTAAGTGTGGTCGCGGTCGACCAATGATTAAGCGTGGTCGCGGTCGATCGATAAATTAAGTGTTGTCGCGGTCGACTAATAACTTGAGTGTGGTCGCGCTCGACTAATAAATTAAGTGTGGTCGCGGTCGACTAATACGTTAAGTGTGGTCGCTGTCGACTGAATGTAAGGGTGGTCGCGGTCGACCAATAAATTAAGTGTGGTCGCGGTCGACCAATAAATTGAGTGTGGTCGCGGTCGACCAATAAATTAAGTGTGGTCGCGGTCGACCAGTAGATTAAGTGTGGTCGCGGTCGACCAATGGATTAAGTGTGGTCGCGGTCGACCAATAAAGTCTGGTCGCTGTCGACCGAATGTAATTGGGGTCGCGGTCGACCAATAAATTAAGTATGGTCGCGGTCGACCAATAAATTAAGTGTGGTCGTGGTCGACTACTGACATCAAATGTGGTCGCTGTCGACCGAATGTAAGTATGGTCGCGGTCGACCGAATGTAAGTGTGGTCGCGGTCGACTAATACATTAAGTGTGGTCGCGGTCGACCAATAAAAGTGTCGTCGCGGTCGACCAGTAAAAGTGTGGTCGGGGTCGACCACGAACAATTGACAGGGCCCGAGTGGACTGAGAGAACTGTATGGCAAGTGTCTTAGTGCGCATTTTGTGTTTTGTAGAACCTGAAGAGAGAGCTCCAAACTTTGAAAAAGAGTATGGAGGATATGACAAAACCTACGGTGGCGACGCTAAGGAAGAAGGCTATGGATTACACGCACAGGCCGCTGACTGATTTCAATAAATTTGAAGCCCTGGAGATGCTGGAAAATTTGGAACATGGGGCAAGAGACAGCCGGGATGAGAAGGCAGAGTACTACCGTGTCGCCTGCCAGACGGCGAGAATAAAGATTGATTACCCCAAGGAACATTTCAGGTCCCTTTTGTCACGCCTCCTGGGGGACAAGGATCACCAGACGGTATTTGAGGCGGTCGCGAAGGTGGAGAAATCCATGGCCAAATGGCGAGGTTCCGGCGAGCAATGGCGAGGCCCCGGTGGGCAATGGCGAGGCTCCGGCGACCGCATGAGTACATCCTACGGCGGGTGGCCCAGGAGGAATGGACCGGGCCCCAGGTGTTACTACTGTGATAGGGTGGGCCACATCGCGGCTAATTGCTTTAATAAGAGGAGAGATCAGCGCCCGGGCCCTTATCGCCGGTACCAGCCGACGAAAAATGAGGCTCCAAAAGACCAATAGGGAGCGCACAACGATGGGATTGGGACATAGCGTCTATTTCTAAATGATAATAATGTTTAGACGATCATGTAGTGCCGTAACATATTTAAGAGAATTAAATAATCTAGGACCGACTGAATACTCCTGTGTGATAATAGCATGTGTGGATCTAATAAAGGAGGAAGCCCTCAGTGATTGTGCAAACTGATATATGTTGTATTTTGTATGATTTTACCCCCACGCTTTACTTGTCATGGGAATCAGGGGGAAAGAGGCTCGAGGAGCTCTCTAGATTGCCTGGTACGTTGTCATGGCAATAAATAATTTCGGTTTTGTTCATTAATTTATGAGCTTCACATAATAACGCTCTGCGCAGCCACGGGGAGATGGGAGTTTTGAAAACTGGCTTCAAAACAGCCTCCCGGTCATACTGGGTCGGAACTGCCGTCTCTCCGCTGGTTTGCACGGGACTTCTTTGTTTCTCGTTAAATTATTCATCTTCGTTCTATTGCTATCGTTTATTGTAGGCAATATACTGGTGTTGGGAAAAGGATAAGGATTTCGATATGGTTGTCATAAACGAGGGAACCAAGAGAAATGACATACGTTGGGTGAATTTCATGGGAGATCCCGTGCCAACCAGTGGAGAGACGGTGGTAAAAAGGGAGCTGGAGAAAACGGACCTTTTAGTGGGAAAAGGGGAACTAATAGGAGAAGTGGACCAATTGGTCTTCAGAGACCCCAATAGCTTTGTCGCGGGCGAATTACACGAACATGCGGCACAATGGGCGAATATTGCTGCAACAGCGCCGATCGAAAACCGTGTCGAGGTATTGGAATGGATCGAGAGAAAGGTATCGATTTTCTCCTTTTTTCAACACTTTAAAGGAACTTTCAAAGGAGAGAACTATGATTCGGACTGCCCACCTAGTAGGTCATTTCGCAATAATGTCTCGTGCAAATCGTTTGGTGAGTTTATTCGGAAAACTCTCCTGGCTCGTCTAAAGACTGGGGCCATATCGTTACTGGGGAAAGTTGGGCAAACAGAGGCCCCGCATATCGTGCTACCGCTGACCGTCGAGCCCACAAAGCCTCGACTGTGTCAGGACGCGCGATACTTGAATTTGTGGATGCAAGACAAACCTTTCTCTTTGGATAAAATCACGGATCTGCCCCGGTACGTTCCGAAGGACTCCTTCCAGACTGTGCTGGACGACAAATCCGGCTACGATCATCTCCTCCTAACTGAAGATAGTCGCACTTATTTTGGCATTCAGTGGGGCGGATGGTATTTTGTTTATAACACACTTCCATTTGGGTGGAAAATTTCTCCTTATATTTATCATTCCACGGGCTTAATGGCGTCTAACTACTTTCGGTCCCTCGGAATACCATGTTCCCTTTATATTGACGACCGGCATAATGGTGAGCTCCAAGTACCATTAGACGGTGGCGCGTACGCGGGCCTGGAAAGTTCTGAACAGAGGCATTTCGCCGCGGCCAAGTCAGCAATCTTTCTAGTGGCCTTTTATCTGGTTCGGCTAGGCTATTTTTTAGGTCTGGCAAAGTCCACGTTGATTCCCCAAAAGATCGTCTCATACCTGGGTTTTCTCGTGGACTCTAGTAGAGAAGTATTCCATTTGAAGGCAGACAAACAGAGGAAGTTTGTTGAATTGATAAAAGCTATTTTGGCAAGTCGCTGGGTCCTGGTTAAGACTCTGCAGCGGATAACGGGAAAATGCGTCTCGTTTTCACTGGTGGTGCCCGGAGCAAGGCTGTTCACAAGGGAAATGAATGCGGCAATTTCGATTGGTCTGCGTAAAATGAAACCAGTGCACGTTCAAGGCGCACTCCGGGAGGAGATTGCGCACTGGTTATTCCTTGAACAGTGGGATCAACCCATAGGGTGGCGAGAGGAGAGGCATTTACAAGTGAAGCTCGCATCAGATGCCTCTCAGTCTGGTTGGGGTGGGGTCATCCTATCACCGTTTACACAAGAAGCGTCTGACTATTGGACAGAAGAGGAGGTGGGTCTGGATACCTCGACTAAGGAGGCCCTAGCAGTTGACCATGTGCTGCGCGCATTTACTAATCATGTAACTAATGCGCGAGTTGACATAATGGTTGACAACCAAGCCGTAGTACATGTTTGGAATCACCAAGGGGGTCGCAGTCTTTCATTAAACAAGGCAATTAAAAAACTGTTCTTTACTACAACAGAACTGAATATATTACTGCGTTTGTCGTATGTTTCCACCCATTTGAATCCAGCTGACTCCCCCTCGCGAAGATTATCGCACCTTGATGTGAAACTAGCTCCCCGGGTATGGCGCATGGTACAACAGCAATTTGGAGGTCCCGATGGCCACTCCTGCGATCTCATGGCCCTAGATTCCAATGCCATGACTGACAAGACAGGCACGCCTTTGCCACACTTCACGCCATACCCTTCTCCAGGATCATTGGGTGTTAATGTGTTTGCACAAGATCTTACGCGGTTTCCGTCGGTGATGCAGAACCCGTACGTGTTTCCCCCGAGTGAACTGGTAGGCCCGGTTTGGAGGTATCTCAGGTCCTGTGGGCAGCCCTGCACGATGGTGGTGATTGATAGCTACCCCAGACAATTCTGGTGGCCTTTGTTAGAGGGATCTGCACAGAGGAGAAGCCGGCTTGTGAGGCGTAGCGACGCAGCTACTTTACTCTACCCCTCAAAGGAGGGTTGGCTCCCTGGAACGTCGGCCCGAGGGGACATTTGGGCCTTCCGCGTGGTATTTTAGAGAACTGTAATATAATGATTATGAGACATCGGGCGATACGAGAAACATGATTTTCTATGTCGTATAGAATAGGAGGTGCTCAGAACTGAATTACTTACTAATAAAACCTGATATAATCGTGATAACCGTTTCTTTGTTTGTGTCATAGGATCTACCGATAATAGCCAAGTTGTTTACCCCTTCCGTTAGGTGCCCAGTATGCGCTCATGCCAATGATCAGGATTTTCGTTATTGCCAGCGATGTGGCTACAATAGACGAGTTCGGTTCCCTAGCGCGGCGAAGAAGAAGGATATAAATCTCGAACGAATTGAACAGAGGTTGCAGCAATTATGGAATTTTGACCGTGCGACGAGTTATACTAAGCAAAAGGACTCTTTGAAACAGGAATTAGAGGCTTTTCTGTCGGCGCTCCCAGGCTACGTTACCTTGGGAACCGTAACACCCCGGGATATATGTCGCTTTCTTGTCTACAAAGACAAGGATGGGAAGACCCAGGTGCACCGCAACGCTTGTGAATTTCTGGGGAAAAGAGGGAGGTTTCACTGTGGGTGCCCGACACATCTTTCTTACAAAACGGTGGACTCCTATATAGGAAAACTAAGGGCGATATTCCACGCGATGGGAAGAGATGGGGATTGGGACAAACGTTTATGTTTAGGTAATCCGGCGGCTGACAAATCAGTTAAAGATTACTTGAAATTAGTCTCCGCTGAACAACTGCAGGCACGGATAACCCCCAAGCAGGCGACGCCATTTTTTGTAGATAAACTGGCACAACTGTCTGTGTATTTGGAAACGAAGCTACAAGAGACAGACAGGGCGAGGGTCATTGATCGCTTTGTCCTAGCCCGCGATCAAGCTTACTTCAAGCTGGCATTTTTTAGCGGGGACAGACCGGGAGATCTGGGGCAAGTGAAGGTCCCAGAAATTTTGCGGTTCCCGAATAATGATGGCTTCTTATTCAATCACATTTGGGGCAAGACTCTTCGAGATGGTGATCAAAACGTTTTTGGAGTCAGACGGAACCCACAGAAGGAGATATGTCCGATAAGGGGGATTGAGCGCTATCTGGAGATAGCTAGGGAGATACGCATTGACCTTACGCGGGGCTACCTCTTCCGTCCTATCACGCCTGACCTTGGCGTCCGAGATGGGCCCCTATCCTCGTCCGCAGCTGAGGCGCGCTTAAAAGTCTACCTAACGGACATGAAAGCTGATGACGGGGAAACGTTGCATGGTTTCAGGGCGGGGTGCGCAATCACCCTCGCATTGACTGGATCGGATCTCGCCGAAATCATGGACCATGTAGGCTGGTCAAACAGACACACGGCGCTTTACT